>CANJKZ010000278.1:0-38911 GCA_947471745.1 Closterium sp. Naga37s-1 | reverse complement strand
CCCCCCCCCCCCCCCCCCCCCCCCCCCCCCCCCCCCCCCCCCCCCCCCCCCCCCCCCCCCCCCCCCCCCCCCCCCCCCCCCCCCCCCCCCCCCCCCCCCCCCCCCTCTTCCCACTTGTGAATATCAGCAGCCGGAAGGTCCAACACGAAGCAGTACAGCGGGCATTTATGGACGGTGCCGTCAGTGTTGTCCTATTGCAGCAGGGTCAGTGGGCTGAGGGCCGCTAACTCCCTGCTCTTTCCTTCCTGCTGTGCTCCCGCCCTTTCCCCTCTTTCCCCCCCTCCTCCTGTTTCTTATCAGCAGCCGGAAGGCCCAACAAGCTATACATCGTGCACTTATCGTCGGTACCATCAGTGCTGTCCTATCGGGGGGGAATCAGTGGGCTGCGGGCCACAGCGACTGTAGACGATAACGAGGACGAGTATGACGAGGAAGATGAGGATAATCAGGAGGATGGCGTCGATGCTGGTGGTCGTGATGGCAGTGGGAGCACCGGTGGAAGCAGTGGCAACGGCACTGCACCAGGATCAGCGGCAGGATCAGCAGCAGGATCAGCAGCAGGATCAGCAGCAGGATCAGCTACATCATCACCCACAGCAGCACCAGCTGTTAATGGTGGCGGCAATGGCACTGCACCAGGATCAGCAGCAGGAGCAGCAGCAGAGGAAGAAGCAATAAAGGCAACAGCAGAATCAGAAGAAAAACCAACAGGATCAGAATCGGGAAAGACTGGCTTTGATGCGGATATTCAGTTTGCAAGTGCGGCTGCTGCAGAGGCGGCAATGGAAATGGCAGGAATGGGAGGAGCAGGAGCAGCAGCAGGGGCGGAGAGGTTGGCAGGGGTAGCAGCAACAGCAGTAGCAGGTGGAGGAGGAGGAGAGGGAGGAGGAGGAGGAGGAGGAGGGAGAGGAGTTCGAGGAGTGAGGGTGAGCGCACTGCCGTTTGCAAGAACCGGGCTGGATGCGCTGGTGCAGAGAGTGGGTCAGCGTCTGAGAAACATGAAATCGCGGTCTGTTGGTCGGCGCCTGCTGGCCCGCGTTGCTGCTGCTGCAGTGGCCGCAGCAGCGGAGGAAGCCGCAGAAGAAGCAGCAAGAGCAGAAGAGGCAGCAGGAGCAGAAGCTGCTGCTGCTGCTGCTGCTGCTGGTGTTGGTGCTGGTTCTAGTGTGGTTGCAGCTGCGAGTGCTAGTGCTTCTGTCACAGAGCCATCCCAGAACTCATCCTTCTACCCTGCTGCTATTTCTTCTACGCCACCTGGAAAGAAAGGTGCCACGTCAGCAACGTCAGCATCAGCATCATCATCAGGCAGAGTTACGGCACCAATGGCAAGCGGAGACACGCTGATGGTGCAGCAGTTGAGTGCACATGCCGCTCGCATCATGCGCTCAACGCCGTGGGGCCGACTCATGCGACCCGACGTGCGGTTACCACACGTCCAGGCCTTCACCGGCTTCCTGGAAGCTTCTCACCGCAGCCTGCTACAGTCGCTCGGGATCCAATCCTCAGCCATTTTCCACAGGTGGGTGAGGGGAGGTGGGGGAGGGGGAGAAAGGGGAGATTGGGGGGGAAGGAGAAATTTGGGGGGAAAGGGAAACTGGGAGAAAGAAGTACTATTCGGTTTGAAGACGTGGAGGGTCCCAACATCTACTCCCCATGCGTCCCCACCGCTCTTGTACCTTGGGAGCAGCATTACAGCCCATCCCACCTTTGGGCGGGGCAGCAGTGGCTGCTATGGAGAGGATGAGTGACATCTGTGTTTGAGAAATCTCTGTGCTTGGGAGCAGCGGCTTCACAGATCATCTCACTTTGTGACCTCCCTGCCCCTGCCTGCTTCCCGCCCCCACCTTTCCCTTCCTCCCTCCCCCCTTTCGACCCTCAGCTACACATACCTGATGAACAGCTTCGCAGCGCAACTGACTGGTGCTGAGGTGAGGAAGCTGAAGAGGCACCCAGCAGTGGCAGAGGTGGAGAGAGACCGCACAGTGCGAGTGACCTCGGTACAATCTCCCGAGTTCCTCAAGCTCGACTCGAGCCTGTGGCCGGCGAATGGCGGGCAGAGCAACGCGGGAGAGGGAGTGATCATTGGAGTGATTGATTCTGGAATTTGGCCCGAGCACCCCTCCTTCTCTGACCCGGTGAGTTCTCCGAGTGGCTGTGTCGGAGTGGGCTATGGCTTTGAGAGCGCATGGCAGAGCAACGCAGGAGAGGGAGTGATCATCGGAGTGATCGACTCGGGCATATGGCCCGAACACCCTTCCTTCTCTAACCCTGTAAGTTCTGAGTCGTTTCAAATCGTGGGCAGAGCAACGCAGGAGAGGGAGTGATTATTGGAGTGATCGACTCGGGGATCTGGCCCGAACACCCCTCCTTCTCTAACCCTGTATGTTCTAAGACGCTTCAAATGGCGGGTAGAGCAACGCGGGAGAGGGAGTGATAATTGGAGTGATTGACTCGGGAATTAGGCCCGAACACCCCTCCTTCTCGAACCCTGTGAGTGTGCCGAGTGGCTGAGCCAGGAATGAGGGCTATGGCTTTGAGATAGTCGTCAGGGTATGGCAGAGAAACGCGGGAGAGGGAGTGATCATCGGACTGATGGATTCTGGAATTTGGCCTGAACGCCCCTCTTTCTCTAATCCTGTGATTTCTGAGATGTTTCAAATGTTGGGCAAAGCAACACTGGACTGAAAGTGATCATCGGAGTGATTGACTCGGGGACCTGGCCAAACACCCTTCTTATTAACCCTGTAAGCCCGAACACCCCTCCTTCTCCAACCCTGTGAGTGCATTCGTTTTTCTCAACCTCTCACACACAAACCCCAGACCCTTTCCCTTCACCCCACCCCACTTTCCTTGGTCCGCCTTCCTTTCCTCTTTTATAGCCTTTTTTTCTCTGCATATCCTCTCACCCAACCCCATACCCTTACCCTTGACTCTCTTTCCTTTGGCCCTCTTTTCTTTCCACTTTTGAAGCCTTTTTTTTCTCTACATATCCTCTCACCCAACCCCAGGACCAAAACGGAGTGCCAAATTCTGCTGCCCCAGTGCGTTGGAGAGGCGTGTGCAGTGAAACAGACGACTCCTCATATTTTCCCCTCTACTTCTTCCTGCAGGACCCGAACGGAGTGCCTTACTCCGCTGCCCCGGTGCGCTGGAGAGGCGTGTGCAGCACAACAGACGACTTCACAGCGTGCAACGGCAAGGTTGTTGGAGTGAGGTTTTTTGTAAAAGGGGCAGAGCGGAACTTTGGCAAAAAAGACATCTCAACATAGTACCGGTCGGCACGGGACATGCTGCAGCACGGCACGTGGTGCGCGGGGTGAGTGTGATATCGTCAGGTTTAATCTTACTAGACATGCTGCAGCACAGCACGTGGTGTGTGGAGTGAGTGTGTGGGGGGTGGTGAGTGCAATATGCTCAGGTTTCGTCTATGAGACATGCTGGGCATGCATGTGTGCATGCACGTGGCCATGCATGTGGGCATGCACGTGGGCATGCACGTGGGCATGCACGTGGGCATGTACGTGGGCATGCACGTAGGCATGCACGTAGGCATGCAGGGGGGCATCTTTATAAAGTACCGGTCGGCACGAGACATGCTGCAGCACGGCACGTGGTGTGCAGGGTGAGTGTGATATTTCTCAGGTTTGATTCCACTAGAGATGCTGGGCATGCACGTGGGCATGCACGTGGGCATGCAGGTGGGCATCACAACCGAATACCGGTCGGCACGGGACATGCTGCAGCATGGCACGTGGTGTGCGGGGTGAGTGTGATGTGACTTTTGAGTCGCCTCAAAAGGCTCGTGGTGCGCGGGGTGAGTGCTTGGAACAGCAACGTGGTTGGGGCGAGGTACTTCCTGAAGGGTCTAGAGCGGAACTGTGGCATGATTAACATCTCAACAGAGTACCGGTCGGCATGGGACATGCTACAACATGGCACGTGGTGTGCAGGGTGAGTGTGATGTGCTCTGTCTTTTTCGTAATAGTCATGCTGGACATGGGAGAAATGGGGGGCATGCGACAGACGCTGGATAGGTGAGTTGGATAGTTGAGTTGGATAGGTGAATTGGATAGGTGAGTTGGATAGGTGAGTTGGATAGGTGAGTTGGATAGGTGAGTTGGATAGGTGAGTTGGATAGGTGAATTGGATAGGTGAGTTGGATAGGTGAATTGGATAGGTGAGTTGGACAATTGAGTTGGAAATGTGAGTTGGAAATGTGAGTTGGAAATGTGAGTTGGAAATGTATGTTGGACATGTGAGTTGGACATGTGAGTTGGAAAAGTGAGTTGGAAATGTGAGTTGGAAATGTGAGTTGGAAATGTGAGTTGGAAATGTGAGTTGGACATGTGAGTTGGACATGTGAGTAAGACATGTGAGTTGGAAATGTGAGTTGGAAATGTGAGTTGGAAATGTGAGTTGGAAATGTGAGTTGGACATTTGAGTTGGAAATGTGAGTTGGAAATGTGAATTGGACATATGAGTTGGGAGTTGGACATGTGAGTTGGACATTTGAGTTGGGAGTTGGATATGTGAGTTGGACATTTGAGTTGGGAGTTGGATACGTGAGTTGGACATTTGAGTTGGGAGTTGGATATGTGAGTTGGACATTTGAGTTGGGAGTTGGATATGTGAGTTGGACATTTGAGTTGGGAGTTGGAATGTGAGTTGGACATTTGAGTTGGGAGTTGGATATGTGAGTTGGACATTTGAGTTGGGAGTTGGATATGTGAGTTGGACATTTGAGTTGGGAGTTGGATATGTGAGTTGGACATTTGAGTTGGGAGTTGGATATGTGAGTTGGACATTTGAGTTGGGAGTTGGATATGTGAGTTGGACATTTGAGTTGGGAGTTGGATATGTGAGTTGGACATTTGAGGTGGGAGTTGGATATGTGAGTTGGACATTTGAGGTGGGAGTTGGATATGTGAGTTGGACATTTGAGTTGGGAGTTGGATATGTGAGTTGGACATTTGAGTTGGGAGTTGGATATGTGAGTTGGACATTTGAGTTGGGAGTTGGATATGTGAGTTGGACATTTGAGTTGGGAGTTGAATATGTGAGTTGGACATTTGAGTTGGGAGTTGGATATGTGAGTTGGACATTTGAGTTGGGGGTTGGATATGTGAGTTGGACATGCCACACTTGCCTTCTCCCCTTCCTCCCCCCCCCCCCCCCCCCCCCCCCCCCCCCCCCCCCCCCCCCCCCCCCCCCCCCACTCTTCCCCATTTAAAGTGCTACCGGAGACGCAGGTGTGGTCGTTTGCAACGGGAGACCTGGCCTTGGGCACAGCCTCAACGAGGCTGGCAGCAGGCAAGGCGCTAGCATGAGCGTCCCAAAAATGTCACACTCAACCTTCCCCCCCTTCCCTCTTCCCATTTCCCCCTTCCCTCTTCCCATTCCCCTTCAGAGGTGCCGCTGGAAACGCAGGTGTGGAGGTGACAACAGGCGGCCGAACCTTCGGCACAGCCTCGGGCATGGCTCCCCGAGCCAGGCTGGCAGTGTACAAGGCGCTGTGGATCATCGGGGAGTACCAAGGGGTTGGGTCCGGTTCTGACCTCATTGCTGCTGCAGAAAAGGCGGTAGCTGATGGAGTGGACGTCATATCGTGCTCGTGGGGGGGCCTTGCCATGTACTTCCAAGACCTGCCCTACTTGCGTGGTCTAAAGGTGCGAATCTGTGCCTCCCCTATTTGAGGACAACTTTAATACCTGCCCTCTGCCAACCTTGGCAGCACTTTCAGCCTGCTTGGGAAACGGCAGTACCTGGTGGGGTGGACGTCATATCATGCTCGTGGGGGGGTCTTGCCATGTGCTTCCAAGACCTACCCTACTTGCGAGGACTTAAGGTGCGAATCATCTTTGAGAATTCTCAGAAGTAACTTTCAGGATCTACCTACCCTATTTGCGAGGTGTTAAGGTGAGAATCTCGGATCACATAGACTTCTGTGCCACTCTTGGCAGCATTTACAGCCTGCTTGGAAAACGACAGTAGCTGACGGGGTGGATGTCATATTGTGCTCGTGGGGGGGCCTTGCCATGTGCTTCCAGTTGAGGTTTCATAGCAGCCCGTGCGACAGGCAAAGAGGAAACCGCCAACATCAGCAGACCCATGCAATCATCTCATGCCTCTTGATCCGGTCCGGCTAGATGGTCATATCCTATGCAGCAACCTCATCACTCCCATCCCATTCTCAACCTCTTATTCTCACCCTCCCGTTCTCGCTCTCCCAACCTAACCCTCCCAATTTAAACCTCCCAATCCAACCCTGCCATTTCTCACCCTCCCATTCTCACCCTTTCTCACCCTCTCATTTCGACCTCCCAATGTCACCCTCCTCTTCTCACCCTCCCTTTCTCACCCTCATTTTATCAACCTCCCATTCTCACCCTCCTCTTCTCACCCTCCCTTTCTCACCCTCCCATTCTCACCCTCCCTTTCTCACCTTCCCATTGTCAACCTCGCTTTCACACCCTCCTCTTCTCACCCTCCCATCCCCACCCTTCCCATCCCCACCCTTCCCATCCTCACCCTTCACATCCTCACCCTTCCCATCCTCACCCTTCCCATCCTCACCTGTCCAGCTTTCAGGCCGGAGTGGTCTCAACCTTTGCGGCCAGCAATTTGGGTCGCCCCAACCCCATGAGCATGTTGGGTACTTCCTCGAGTGCTTCTTCCTTTTTCCCTTCTCACCCTGCCCATTCCCACCTTTCCCATTCCCACCCTTCCCAATTTCATCCTGTCTATCCCCAACCTCCCATTCTCACCTTTCCATCCTCCAGGCCGGAGTGGTCACGGCCTTTGCAGCCGGCAATGAGGGCCGCCCCAACCCCATGAGCATATGGGGCACTCTCTCGAGTGCCTCTCCCTTCTACCTCACAGTGGGAGCAAGGTACGGCTGGAGTGGGCGAACAGGGAGGGGGGAGGGGGAACGGGGGAACAGGAAGGACGGGGGGTGGGGTCGCCCCAACCCCATGAGCATGTGGGGCACCCTCTCGAGTGCCTCTCCCTTCTACCTCACAGTGGGAGCAAGGTACGGCTGGAGTGAGGGGGGTGCGGAGGGTGGCGGTGTTTCTGAGATGACTCAGAACACAGCCGGCAACAATGGTCGCCCCAACCCCATGAGCATGTGGGGCACTCTTTCGAGTGCCTCTCCCTTCTACCTCACAGTGGGAGCAAGGTACGGCTGGAGTGAGGGGGGAGAGGGATGGGGGTTGTGTTGCAAGTGATATATGGAATGTGATTATATCAAGGAAGAAGTGGTGGCTCGATCCCAAAAGGATGTGGGGGGCACCCATGGGGAATGGCTCGGGGGAATGGCTCGGGGGAATGGCTCGGGGAATGGCTCGGGGAATGGCTCGGGGAATGGCTCGGGGAATGGCTCGGGGAATGGCTCGGGGGAATGGCTCGGGGAATGGCTCGGGGGAATGGCTCGGGGGAATGGCTCGGGGAATGGCTCGGGGGAATGGCTCGGGGGAATGGCTCGGGGGAATGGCTCGGGGAATGGCTCGGGGGAATGGCTCGGGGAATGGCTCGGGGGAATGGCTCGGGGGAATGGCTCGGGGGAATGGCTCGGGGGAATGGCTCGGGGGAATGGCTCGGGGGAATGGCTCGGGGGAATGGCTCGGGGGAATGGCTCCGGGGAATGGCTCCGGGGAATGGCTCGGGGGAATGGCTCGGGAAAATGGCTCGGGGGAATGGCTCAGAAAAAAATATCTTCCTTCCAAGTTCCCAGCCATGATAGCCAGTGTAATCCAGGCTCCTTGCATCAGGAGGGAGTATGGGGATGGGATAACAATTGGGTTTAATAAGGCGACGTTTGAGTCGGCTCAAAGGTATTCAGGCGAGAGTACCAAGATCAGCTCGATTGGGTTGAACAATCCTCAAAAGTCAACGTGTTTCCACAGCAGCACTATGGGGCAGGAAGAACTTCTCACTCCTCGTCTCCCTTCCCCTCAACCCCACTTTTCAACACCCCCCACCCTTTCTTCCCCCCTTCCCACTCCGCCCTCCCCCTCTTTTCATTCCCTTAACCACTGCGTTCCCCACCGCAGCACCATTGGCCGAAAGTACTCGGCTGTGCTCACCTTGGGCGATGGAACCACCTTCACACGGCGCAGTCACGGTGGCACAACTGCCACGGCATCAGCGCTGCCCCTCAGACTCCCGCTTCCCCCCTCCCCCTCACCACTGCCCCTCCCCTCAGCACCATCGGTCGAAAGTACACGGCTGAGTTCACCTTGGGCGATGGAACCACCTTCACAGGATACAGCCTCGGCGGCACCACTGCCACAGCGTCGCCTTTGCCGCTCATGCTTGCCGGGTCTGCTGCGTCCCCTCCCGAAGCCACGGGCGCGGTGAGCTCCTTATCTGGTTTACATGCTCGCTTAGTCAGCGCTGCACCTTGTTGCTAGTTGACTCAGTACGACCACTTGTTGCTTGCTGAGAATGCATCGAATTCCAGAGGGGTATGGCGCAAGGTGAGCTCACACTCGTGGTTTCACTTCACACACATGGTTTCACAGCTGGGGTTCACAGCTGGGGTTCACAGCTGGGGTTCATATTAACTATGCCTGACCTGAGAAACTTACATATTTTCGGAGGAGAAATTTCTCAAACGACTCAGAGTCGCCTGCCATCTCTGCACCCCTTTCATCCACCGGGCATCCACCTGCGACATTGAATGCATAGATGCAAGGAAAGTCAACTTTCTAAGTCGACTCGAAATTCAATTCCGCACCCCTTCCATCCACCAGGCTTCCACCTGCGACCCTGAATACATAGATGCAACGAAAGTCGCCGGCAAGTTTCTTGTCTGCATTGTGACGGAGTGGGTGCACAGGGAGTGGAGCTATGACGCGGTGCTCATGTGGGCAGACACGCTGGGAGCGGCTGCCATACTCGTTATAAGCGAGGCAGCGGAGTACGACGCGGTTCCTATCTTCTCCTACTCGAAGACTCCTAGCATCGTGTTGAAGTTCTCGCACGGGCAGACCGTTAAAAAATACATTGAAGCTGAAAGCAGGCAAGAAGCTCTTATCTCGTTATCTCGTTTTCTCATATTTTATCTCGCGCATGCTTAATATGCCTTTCTCAATTATCCTCTACTTTTCAAACACTCGCCTTTCTTATTGGTCCTTCCCACAACCCCCACCCCAAACCCACCCGACCCACCTTCCCTTTCCCCCTTTTCTCCACTGTCCCTTCTCTCTTCCCTCCACTCTCCCTCTTCTCTTCCATCATCGCATCCCTATTTTAATCCCATCCATCCACTCCCCCATACACCACCAATTCTCATTCCCTTCCGCTTTCCCCCTTTTCCCTTCCATCTCCCTTTCTCCTCCCCTTTCCCCCATTCCTCTTCCCCTCCCCCCCTCCCTTTCTCCTTCCTCCTTCCCCTTCCAATTTCCCGCTTCCCCCTTCCCCCCCCCTCCCCTTCATGTCAAAGCAGCCCCCATGGCAACACTCTCCACTTCCACGGTCTCCCTCTCCTCCACCGCCCCCCAGCTCGCTTACTTCCACTTCCGCCTTCCCCCTTCCCCCTGCCCTCTCCCCTCCTCTTCATGTCAATGCAGCCCCACAGCGACGCTGTCCGCTTTCACCGTCTCCCACTCCTCCAACGCCCCTCAGCTCGCTTACTTCTCCTCAACCGGTCCCCCACGTAGCCCGCTCTACCCTCCTGCGCTACTCATGCGCGACTTCCCCACTAATGACATCCTTAAACCGGACGTCATTGGGCCTGGTTACCAGCTATGGGCCGCGGCTCCGGGTAAGTCACTCGAGACTGCTGCGACCGACCCGCCCGAGTTTAACTACTACTCCGGGACGTCAATGTCGACGCCGCATTTGGCGGGGATCATGGCGCTGATCGTGCAGAACAAGCCGAGCTGGTCCCCCTCGCAGGTGATTTCCGCGATAACCACGACGGCATATACGAGGAATGAAAACGGGCAGTTGATTCAACGGGCAAATGGAAAGAAGGCGAATGCGTGGGACTATGGAGGAGGCCACGTGGATCCCACGCGTGTCTTGGACCCTGGGCTCACGTTTCATGCGGCGCACAAGCACTTCGTGAATTTCCTTATGATGAGGGACCCGATAAGAACGAAGAAGCGATTCTGGCGTATGGGAAAGGCGCATCCGATTTCCCCTTGGAACCTCAACCGCGCCTCGATAGCGGTAACTCGACTGCATGGCGTGACGGTAGTGTATAGGCGAGTGAAAAACGTCTACAACTTGCAATCCACCTATAAAGCGAAGGTGGACCCTCCACCTGGCTTTAACGTGAAAGTTTGGCCAAAGAAGATCACAATAAATCCTGGAAAATCTAGGGTGTTTAGGGTCGCAATCACTAGGTTGTTGCCTTTGGAGGCTTTTAGGTTTGGAACCATCACATGGACTGACCAACATGGGCACTCTGTGCCGGTGCGCCTCGTGGTTAGGTCCCCCATTTTGCCGTAATTGTCAGGTGTAAAGTTGCTAGTGCGGATATCTTATATATATGTCTAATTCTGTGCTGTACTCTTTGTAAATAGAACGAAAGCTCCATAGTAATCCTAAAACCACTCAAATTTTAGAAACCATAAGATAAAACATCAATTCTTTTTACCTGACCTGGAAGTCCTCGCCAGCCTCCGGCGCCAACGAGACGGTCGGCTCCACGACGCCGACCGGCGAGCACGACGCCTCCTTGTCGTCTCGCCCTTTGCCGCCAGCAGAGGAGTCGGCGTCCTTCGCCGAGGTCGACGACTTGGTCGACTGCTTCTCCTTGCGCGGCTGTTTTCTGCCTCGACGGGGACAACGGCTGCCAGACCTCCCGCGGCCTCCCTTGGTGTTGTCGTCGTCGGAGTCACTGTGGTCGGGGCACTCAAAGGAGAGGTGGTCGGGGTCGCCGCATAGCCAGCACTCCCGACGTCGACTTCCTCCTCCACGACCGCTGTCCTTGGCCGACTTCTTCTTGTCGACTTCCTTGGTCGACTTCCAGCCACTGCTACTGCCGCCGCTAGACTGCCCACGTTGCCCAGGTCCACTACCTTGCTTCACCGGGGCGACGTAGTTCACCTGCGTCAGGAGCTCCAAGGGCCGCTCAGCTTCCTGCATCGCCTCATCCTGCAGGATGTACGAGGTAAGGGAATCCTCGTTGAGTGTCGCCCTAGTACTGGGCGCCATAGACAGTCGTTTCAGCAGGTTGTAGTTGCTCGTGAGCCCTTTGATAACGTGCGTGAGGTACGACGCCGTCGAGTAGTGCACGCCGGCCATCCTCATGGTGGCGAGAATTTGCCGAGCCCGGTTGCAGTAGTCGGTCGCCGTCTCCTCTTCGCCCATCCGTATGTGCGACAGCTGCTCCTCAAGCTGGCCGATGTACAGGTCGTCGGTGACCTGGTACGTCGACTCAATGAAGTGCCATGCACGGTGGCCGGCGTCGAGGTACTCCCTGCACGACTTCAAGGCGATCTGCACGCCCGGCGAGCAGCACCGCGAGATGACTGTGAAGGTCAACAACTGCACGGCGCGAAACTCCGCACGCAAGTCAGGGTAGTGTTCCTCCGGCGTCGCCACTGTGCCCCTGGCGAAGCCGATCAGCCCGGCCATCTCCAGTTGGGGCTCGATGGCTTCCTTCCAGGTGAGGATATCAGGTCGACCAACAAGCAGGGGGGTGACCGAGATCCTGTCCGGCGTAAACTTGAAGTAGCCGTAGCTCGGTGCAATCCCGCCCGCTGTCACGTGGGTCGCCGACATCGGCGACAAACTGCTTCGTCGACCTCCAACGTCGCCTTGTGAGGAGCCTGCAGTCGCCGACGACCGCATCCGTCTCGCCTGAACGCCGCCGACTTCATCGGCGTGTATCACTCCTCGCTGCCTCGACGTGCCTCCCGCACTGCTGCCAACTTGGTCACTGCCGGCGTTGACTCCCAAGTCGACGCCGTCCTCGTTGTTCACCGGTCGAGGAGAAGCTGGTCTAGCAGGGTGCTCTTCCGCCCACACTGAGCGGATGCCTACTTCGATGACCGCCAACGGCTGACGCATCCCTCTCCTTCACACTGGACTCTAGCGCGTCCCAGTGCTTCTTTTCGACCGCAGCACCCTCTTGCTGCTTCCAGCTCTGGTCGCAATCTCCCTGGCCGACCCTTAGTCCCTCATCGCACGGAGCGCGGCCACACTCCCGTATCCGGCAGTCCCCTTCGGCTCCCTCATATGCCTGCACATCAGCTCGTTCTCCAGGAACTTGGCAGGTGTCGGTTGTCCTCAGGACCTCGCTGCCTCCACCACGTTTCCTGGGCACAAGCAGTTTGCTACTTGTACGAACGCTATCAGTAGGGCACCCCTTGCCACATTCCTTCAGGACCCTGCGTTAGGTATTTTCACACTGCACAATGCGTCCACCCAGGTCTCTACGTCTGGTCAGGTAGCTCCGTCATGGTCGTGTCAGTCGGTCACTCACCTGTCGCTCTTATGGCACCACCATCCAGGTCACCCCGCCCTCTTGCGTCTCCGTCACATGGCTCACCACGGTCTTGACTTCGGTCTCTCGTCGTCACTCCCCGCTCGCCCTTCCTCGTCTGTGCCGCCGTGCACTTGTTGCATTGAGAGCAGGCAGCGCCGCCGCCCCTCACTCCTCGTTTCCTCCAATCACTTTGCCTCGTCAGTCCTTGCACATGGACGTCTACGGCCTTGGCCCCGTTGGGCCGCCCCGCGAGTGCTACTTCCTGGTCATTGCGGACAAATACTCCCCCTACACCATGGTGTTTCACTTAGAGTGGAAGGCCGATGTGCCTGGCATTCTCCCCCCATGGCCAGTAGCCGTCCGCACCCATCACACCCAACCTGTGCTTTGTCTACTCTCCGACCGTGGTGTGGCGAATTTGCCTTTGGTTGCCTTGGCCAATTCTGTCATGCGGAGGGCATCACCCATACGTACTCACTCCCAGACTCACCATTGCATAATGAGGTAGCTCCTCGTCGCATTAGCTTGGTCGTGGAGATCGCTTGTACCTCCATGTTTCATGCCGGTGCCCCCCATTTTTCCATTTTTCGTGGCCGTTTGCAGTCTGCTACGCCGCGCACCAGCTTAACATGTGGCCCCGTGTCTTACGACCGTAGGTTTCACCAACCCTCCTATGGAATGGGTCCCCTGGTGTTGCGCCTGCGTTTCGTGTTTCGCCTTGCTCATGTCCATGACCGTCGCACAGATAAGCTCTCAGCCAACACCCACCCGTATGTCTTCCTTGGTTTCCCCCTCAATGCCCCTGACCGGTTGTTCTACCACCCTTCGTCTCACTGTTTCCTCCACTCTCTTGACTTCACCTTTAATGAGTACATCTGCTTTTACACTCGCTTCCCTCATCGAAGTGCCCTAGTCCCCCCACCCCTTCCCCCCCTCCCCTCTTTCTCACTCCCATTCGCACTTCTGCCCCCACTCCTTCGCTAGCTTCCCCACCCTTGCCCACCTCTTGTGTATCGCACATCACCCCCCTTCCCTCGGTTGGGCGTGTAGAGGAGTTTGCTGACTCTTGAGGCTCGTACGTGCGGGTGCGCCTCCTATGTCGATCCCTTCGCCGCCTCCCCCTCGTTCCCCGGCCCACCAAAGCCGTTGCCGAAGTCTCTGCCGCCACTAGCGTTTTCCTCGAAGAAGCAGCAACAGCCTTCATTACCGCAGCAGCCGGTCGATGTGGACTCTGGGGGTGCTGCCGTTGGGCGTGTTGTTTTTGCGGGTGCTGGTTCTGGGGGTCTAGCTCTGAGGGTGCTGACACTGGGGTGCTGGTTCTAGGGATGCTGCCGCAGAAGATTCTGTCATTGGAAGTGCCACGGGTGCAAGACGTCCGGTGCCGGAGCAGCCGTAGCTGCCATAGTAGCATCAGCTGCAGCAGCCGTCGTGGCCGCATGTGTCTGCACTTCACCTTCTTTGTCTTTCTTACCCCTCGCCTGACCGACCACCTGTTCCCCCCTCATTTCCTCTCCCAATCTATAATCCCACGTTTTCTCCCCGGGTCTCGTCTTCGGCTCATCTTCCTCCGTGTTCACAGCTATCTCCTCCTCTGTCTCCTGTCCCGACTCCTCCCTCCCACCACTGGGTCCGTCGTCCCTCTCCTGCTCGCCCAGTGTCTCCCAATGTCTCCCATATAGTTATATAAATTCCTGCAATGTAGCCACAATGTAGTTCATATCTTCTTGTAATTGTGGTCCACCTTTTCGTTGCCTTTCCTTTGCCTATATTATTCTCCTTTTTTTTTTGTGAAAACCCTCCTTTGTCAATCCTCTTGACATGTTTCTTTCACGTCCCCCAACCCATAGTCCTAAGCTATCTTAGGCTTCCAACACTTCCCTTCCTAGTGTCCACTCTATGCTCCTCCGTTCTCGACCCCCTGGTGCTCCGCTTATCTCTGTTCTCCTGTCGCCTCTTCCATCGTCCCTTGTAGTCTCCTCTCCTCCATTCTCTGACTTCTTGTAGTGTAGCCACAATGTAGTTCATATCTTCTTGTAATTGTGGTGCACCTTCTTTTCCTTGCCTTTCCTTTGCCTATATTGTTCTCCAATTTCTTTTTGAAAACCCTCCTTTGTCAATCCTCTTGACATGTTTCTTTCACGTCCCCCAACCCATAGTCCTAAGCTATCTTAGGCTTCCAACACTTCCCTTCCTGGTGTCCACTCTATGCTCCTCCATTCTCGACCCCCTTGTGCTCCGCTTACCTCTTTTCTCCCATCGCCTCTTCCATCGTCCCTTGTAGTCTCCTCTCCTCCGTTCTCTGACTTCCTTCGTGCAACTCGCAGTACAGTCTCTCACGTCCTTTCCTACCTCGTTACTGATCCCACTGCTCCTCCGCCACCCATCTCTGCACTTGTCACGGTTGTTGCTCGCTTTGCCACAACCTGCCGCCTTGACTTGGCCACTCAGTTGGTCTCTCCTCCTGGACATATTTTGTCCGTGGCTATATTATTTAGTCAGTGAGAGGGGGTAGACTTCTTTTCGGACTTCTCCCCCACCCCGAAGATGACCACTCTTCAGATACTACTGCACATCACCGCTGCCCACCTAGCTTCAATGGTTCCTTTCCTCATGGGACCTAGTGGAGCCTTTGTGTCTACGGTTTGTGTCAGGCTCCTCGTGAGTGGCATGAGAAACTGTGCACTACTCTTGCTAACCTCTGCTTCTTCCCGTCCTCAGCTGACCCGCTCTTCATTCGATCTAGCTCTACTCCATTTGACATCCTTGTCTATGTTGATGACCCTGTCTTCGCTACTCCACACAGAGTCACACTGGCCTTAGTGAAGGCCGAGCTGCTGTGGAGACGCGCTTGCACTCACCTAGGTGAGTTGCACCACTATCTTGGCCTTACCAACGTCCACCATCACTTTCACACAGTCATACATGGTGGAGCAGATCCTTTGGTGCTTCGACCTTCAGGTCTCCTCTGCACTACCCACTCCTCTACCTGTTGGCCTCACGCTCTCGGTGGATGTCCCTGACGAGCCTATTGAGCTTAGTGGTCAGGGTGCTTGATGTACCTAATGACCTTCACTCGCGCAGATTTCACATATCCTATCAGCATCCTTGCTCTCTTTGTTGCGATTGGGAGACACCGACTTGAGCACTGGTTGGCTCCTAAGAGGGGATTGCACAATTTTGCTAGTACATGAGGCATGGGGCTTGTGCTCGGAGGACGACGGCTAGTTGCATGCACGGGAAAAAACTAACGCATCATGGGCATGCGACATCAAGACTTACCTCATTCGTCATCGCCGCTGGCCCATATCTCAACATCCTCTGTATCTGAGTTGACGCGGTCTGCTGTGTCGCACTTGCCGCGACCTTCCGTCCCTTCAGGCACGGCTCCGCCAGGCACAGCAGTGGCCCGGGTGTGTGCCTCTCTTGCAGCAGCCAGTGGAGGTTTGTCGTTGAAGAGGTTACGCGCTGCTTGTGGCGGTGCGTACTGTTGCGCCCGTTTGTGAGCAAGATGCACGTTGTGAGAGTACGACGACTAGCCTTACCTATATTTACATTACCTCGCATTATCTTGCTTATTTCTATTTTGTTGTATTTGATTTTGCTTGTTTTCCTAGTTTCGTTGCTCAACAATATTTGTTATAGTTAAAGGCACCGAATTAGTTACGTGCACCGAATTCTGTGCATTTCGGTTGCCACCGAGAGGCTTCTACCGAATTCAGGAAGGACCCGTTCGGGACGCTTCGCGATCCGCGGAACCTTCGCGTAACATCTTGGTTACCTGCCTTGTGTCGTGCCTATATATAGCCACTAGGTTGTACTCAGGAATCATAATCTATTTTCTGAACTCGATCCCCCTCACACTGTTGACTCTAAGTACTATGCGGAAGCGATTAAAATTGAATCACGAACTCAAACTTGGCAACATTTAACTTCACTTTATACCCTCCGAGTGTGACAGCATGTCACCTCATAGCCAAGGGCGTAAGAATAATAAAGTGAGTAGTTATGCCGTGCTTGAATTGTGGAGTGCGTAATCTGGTCGAGCAGCGTTTCGGCAGCACCACGTTACGTTTCTACTCTCGTCAATACGTAGTAGTAGAATTCTGGGCTTTGAAAAGCATAAAAGCATTCATTCACATGAAGCAAATACAAGCACACATTTATATAAAGTCCTAAACACACAAAGGAAATCATAAAACGGTTGCGTAACTGGAATCCATGTCTTCGCTTTACTGTAATAGAAAACGGTTGTGAAACGGCTGAAGAATTTGGCTCAATCTGCCTCATGAGAATTAACTGTAATCCATTTGTGCTGAAGCCAAACTCCCCTGCTGACTCCCGTCACGAATATTCGTGAGTTCTCGTGTGGAATCATGGACACTCGTGTGGGATTCCCGTTTCCCAGTTGTAAAACGGCTTTTACCGTTATCAAAACGGAATTCAACGTTTTGTACCTGTTGAGAAATTATCACGCTAAGCAGCGTGACTTTCGTGCGAAGTCGGCTGTTTCCAAGTCAGCGCGGGATACGGATGGTCAACCGTAATCCCGAGGCACCTTCGGTCAAGCAGGAAAAGACGATCGCTGACGCGATCGTGCTTTGTCCTGCGCGTGACAGGGCCATAATGAGCCCTGTCTTGTTGCGATCGTGCCACTGTGCACGGTCGCAACAGTTGCGACACACGCGCGGGCCCTGAGGGGCCACACGCGTATGTCAGGACCCCACGCGCGGGTCCTGACTTTCGCGCACTTTTTGACCAGCGCGAAATTGGTCAAAGGGGCCGAGTCAAAGACTCGAGCCCAGCACCCCCCGACACACTCGACACTCGCCACGAGTGCTCATGAAAACTCGTGAGCTTTCATGAGCTTTCATGATGCTCGTAACTTTCATGGACGCTCACGATTGTTCATTAAAATAAACGAACGAACATGAATCTTCATGAGAGTTCATGACTCGTCATGATCCGTCATGACTTGTCATGTGCCCACAATAAAAAACACATGAAACAGAATGCAAAAACGAATGCGCACAGAACACACACAAAATGTGGGACTTCATGCAGGCGGCTGGTTGACGTGCAGAATTAAGATTTGCACCCAACACATACTTGGTAATCAGAGCTCGTTTACACGCGACAGTCTTCAACCGCAAAAACACAGCCTTAAAAAAAAAAACGCGGGGGCGACAACGAAAAGTGCCGATTCATGCACGTAAAAACCAGTTCCGTGAATTTTTTAACTCCCCCTCGAACCGGTTTCTGAACAGGCATGTCGGGCATGGAGGAACAAGGTGACAAATTCCTGCACGAACTCGACACACTCCGTGCCGAACACGACCAGACGCGCGCCACGCTTCAACGAATCGAGGCGATGCTCGCGAACCAGTGGGTAGCCGCCACGGCAGCAGCGAACGTAGCAGCGAATGCAGCAACGACGGCAGCAGCAGCAGCGGCGACACCCACATTTCAAACTGCAGCAGTGACACCCGCTATAGTGAATCTCAAAGCTGCTCATCCGAGGCTACCAGAGGCATTTGATCCGAGCGCGAAGGAACCGACGTCAGGAGATTCATCGCGACACTCGAAATTTATTTCGAGGCCGTTGGATGCACGACCCCGACACACAATGCGATGCAGATTCGGCTCGCTGCTACACTGTAACGAGGCCCGGCATTCATGGATCTACAGTAGCAGTGAAATCGGAGGCGAAGGATCATGGCCGCAGCTTTGGGCAGCCCTCATCAAACGTTTCGAACCGATCAACAGTTCGTACATGGCGCGGCAGCAGATTCATCGGCAGCGACAATTCGGTAGTGAAGCACAGTACACGCAGCAGATGGAGAATTTCTTCAATCGCACTGACGTGTCAGAATGTGATAATTGTCTAGCCTGCAGTGGGGTACTCTATAGCGAGTACAGCCCAATTTAGGGTTTCCTATATGTATCCTGCTGCTGCTAGTCCAAACCCTCTTTTCTGTTCTAAACTTCTGCCTGCTATTCTGACATGACGATCTGGCCGAAGGAGAAAAAATGCAGGCGCACACGACCGGACTAACAAACGAAGTCCATGTTATCGCAGCGAACTACAGTAGCTACTGGGACATGGTCTCCGCAGCTGAACGGTTCGACGCGCTGACCAAGGGTCGACACGAAACACGACGCAACGGGCCGAACAGGAAATTTCGGCACGGAGCGATCGGCACCCCCCACGATTGCCGACCCGATGGAAATCGACAAGGTCGGCGCAAAGAAGCGGTCGGCGCAAAATTAAACGTGCGGATTTTGCGGAGCAGCAGGGCATCGAATCTTGGTGTGTTGGAAAATGAAAAGGGCACGTGCGGAGCTTCAGGGCAAGTACAGTGCGGCACCTTCGAAATGAAAAAAAAAAAAAAAAAAAAAAAAAAATTTGTGAGTAGCCGCGGATCGAGTTGGCGATCGCGAAAAGATCTGAAAATGGGGAAAAGGTCAACGACGTGGCGACTTCGGAGCGGGTGAAAAAAAGGAGAAAATGATGGCGCAAAATTAAAACGTCACGATCGGCCGGCACCAGGGGATATCGGCGAGACAAAAGGAGACTCCGCGAAAAAAGTCTCTGCACCGACTAGGAAACTCCAGCCGAACACCCCCGACAGTAAGAATTCGATAAAATTATCCTATAGGGATACTTTAACTAGGAATATTACTTGTCATAGTTTCCAAGCCTTTAAAAAAATCAGGGGACAAGAAGCTTTTAGAAATAGTACCGGTACAAGAAGAGTTTGGGAACCAACTCCGGAGCGTTGAAAAGGGTCGAGCGTTCCGAGGAGTTAATATTCTCTCCCAGCACTGTAGTGTAAAGGCTCTCCGTTCTCACACAATTGCAAAGGCTTAGGGTAGGTTCCAGACCCATGAGAAGTTGTATCGGCCTCGGAAAAAACCTTCTACCCTCCAGGTGAAATTGGAAGTAGAGAGTGCAGCTTCGAGTGTGAGGAATTTACTTTGATGTACCCTATGACCCTATCAATGTAACTATCTTTGGTTACTCGGAGCGGCAGCAGCCAATACTCCTCGAGGTGCTCTGCAGAGGGCGACGCCTCCAAGCGATGGTCGATGGTGGAGTGTCCCACTCGGTGTGCGGCCACAGGATGTTGGAGAAATTTTGGGAGTCCTCAGAGGAGACCTAGTTCACAACAACGATGGTGGACGGCACGAAGCTACCCATCTACGGCAAGACAATGCTACAGCTATAAATAGGTGCGTTGAGGTGGAAGCCGACGTTGCCGGTCACGAACATCAAGGAATTCTATTTTATATTGGGGAGAGATTTTGTGAAGCGGTTCAACCCTGAGATAGATTGGGTCAACCGGAAAGCCTGCATCTACAACAACGGAAAACGAGTGGAGCTGCAAAGCTGGACAGGGGATATTTCTGAGGCGACACTTGCACGGTTCGAGCAAACGGTGAAAGAGAGTGTTAGAGGAATACAAGGACATCATGCCGGACGACCTTCCTGCAAGAGTGCCTCTAGCATGAACATACGAACACGAGATCGTAGAAGAGCCAGGTCCGAAACCAGTCTCATGTGCTCCATACTGCCTCAGCCCAACCGAGCTAGCAGACATGAAGAAACAGATACAGTACCTGCTGGACCGGAAACCGATCCGACCATCTACCTCTCCCTACAGCGCACCAGTTCTCTTCATTCCAAAGCCGGACGGTAGTTTACGGATGTGCATCGACTACCGGGCACTGAACAAACAGACGGTTAAAAACAAATACCCCATACCGCGCATAAACAATCTTCTAGACCAACTCCTTGGTGCAACAGTATTTTCGGAGCTAAACCTACGGTCGGGTTACTGGCAGATTAATATGGCAGACAACTTGGTCCACAAGACGGCGTTCCGTACCAGATACGGCTCCTACGGATATTTACTGATGTCGTTCCAGTACTAGATACAGACTCTGCAATGTACCAGTGACATTCCAGGCGGACTTGAATCATATCCGACGGTCCTTGCTGGACAAGTGCGTAGTAGTGTACCTGGACGGTATCTTGATCTACTCAAAGAACATAAAGGAGCATGCGGAACATCTGCGGAAAGTCTTCGAGATCCTGCGGAAGAACCAATTCTATGTGAAGCTGTCAAAAAAGCGACTTCTTCTTGAAGAATGTGCATTTTCTTGGGCACATGGTGAGTGCCGAGGGCGTACACGTGGACTAGCGGAAAATCGAACCGTCAAGAAAAGGAAAGCACCGGAGAACGTCATGGAGTTGTAGCAGTTCCTCGGCTTCGTCAATTACTACATCAGGTTCGTGCCATAGTACGCTAGAATAGCAGCGTCACTGACGAACTTACTGGAAAAAAAAGATACGCCCTATAAATGGGATACTCCTCAACAGCAAGCCATGGAGCAGCTACAGACAGCACTAACTACTACCCTAGTACTCATCCAACCGGATCCAGAGAAGGATTGCGTGGTGGAAGCAGACGCTAGTGACCAGGCAGTCAGAGTAGTACTGATACACGATCACAGACGCGGTTTGCAACCTATCGCTTACCTCTCTGTAAAAGGCTACACGGAGCAGAACTGAATTACCCATCCACGACAAGGAAGCCTTAGCGATAGTCACAACCTTTAAGACATGGAGGTGTTACCTAGAGAGAGCTAAAACCACAGTCTACACTGACCACTGCAGTCTCAAATACCTTAAGTCACAGCCTACGCTCTCACGACGACAGGTGCGGTAGATGGACCTCCTGGAAACACACTTCCACCGCGACATCGTCTACAAGTCAGGGTTACACAACAAGGACGACGCACTGAGCCGCCCAGGACATGTAGCAGGCATCTAGCTCGACGAGATGAACCCTCTACTCAAGGAACTATTCCAACATGAGTACTCCGTAGACGCAGAAATCGTTACAGCACAGATACAGAAGTTGTTACAGTGGGAGAACGACTTAAAGGTGAGGAAAGGTTCAGGAAATATTTGGGTACCGAACTATGCCCCACTCCAACATATCGTACTGGAGGAGTTTCATGACATAGCATACGCGGCACATTTCGGGAGTAACAAGATGTTAGCGGGAATAGCGAAGTACTACTATTGACCTCGGATGGCAGGAGACGTGCAGCAGTTCGTCACCTCGTGCGACACGTGCCAGCGGATGAAGAGTAGTAAGCATTAAAAAATAGGGTTACTTCAGCCTCTACCCGTACCGGACCAGCCATGGCAAGTGGTTAGCCTAGACTTTATTACTGGACTTCCTTCGACCTCACGAGGACATAACGCTATACTCGTGGTGATCGACGAGTTCTTTAAAATGGGACATTTCATTCCGACCAACGCCACGGCTACAGCTGAAGCAAATGATCGCATCTTCTTCGACTGCATCATCACCATCCACGGCATCCCCGCTACACTCATCTCGGACAGGGACCCAAAGTTTACCAGTAAGTTCAGGAGGCTCATGGGTTTGTTGGGTACAAAGCTTGCGATGTCTTCAGCATACCACCTCCAGACCGACGGACAAACAGAGCGACTCAATTAGGTGGTTGAACAGTTACTGCGTACAGCTTGCAAAGACGACATCATCCACTGGGATCTACAGTTGCCGACGCTTGAGTTCGCTTACAACAACGCATCTCATGCGGCCACAGGGAAATCTCCTTTCTTCCTATGTTACGGGCGTGAACTAATCACCACAGCAGCAGCCAACAACACCGACACACGTCCAAGCCGCACATGACTTCATCATCACCATGCAGAAGCTATGGGAGAAGACTTAGCAATGTCTCACCACGATGCAGAACTCCGTAAATCCGTATGAAGACCGACATCGACGAGATCACTTAGTAGCAGTCAAATATCATGTGCTTCTTGACACGCGCAACTTTGAATTATCTTATCTCCCGTCCAAGCTACGATCTCGCTTTTGTGGTCATTTATGTGTTGAGGCGATGGTGACACCAGTAACATTCCGCTTGCACTTACCGACCACGTGGAAGCTTCACAACGCTTTCCATGTTCAGCTACTGAAGCCTTACAAGGACCCCAACCAACAGCTCCAGGGACGACAGCTACCGCCACCACCATCTGTTCTCGTACAGGATGAACCAGAGTACGAGGTGGAACGTGTCCTCGCTCATCGACGCAGACGAGGCAACACGCTCGAATTCCTAATACGCTAGAAGGGATATGACCCGTCGGAGGACAGTTGGGTTGCAGAAGCTGATATGGGCAATGCACGACGTGCTCTTAAGGATTATCTTGTCAAGCATGGTGTTTCTCGCGCCACTCAGCTTCGAGGGGGGGACGTGTGAGAGTACAACGACTAGCCTTACCTATATTTACATGACCTTGCATGATCTTGCTTATTTCTATTTTGGTGTGCTTGATTTTGCTTGTTCTCCTAGTTTCGTTGCTGAACTACATATATTATAGTTATATACACCGAACTAGTTACGTGCACTGAATTCTGTGCTTTTTGGTTGCCACCGAGAGGCTTCTACCGAATTCAGGAAGGACCCATTTGGACGCTTCGTGACCTGCGGAACCTTCGCGTAACATCCTGGTTACCTGCCTTGTGTCATGCCTATATGTAGCCACTAGGTTGTACTCGGGATTCATAATCTCAACTTTTTTAGCTCGATCCTATCGATCCTCACACACATCCTGCTGCATCCATTCGTAAACCAGGGACTCCATGAGCGTCATAGCATCCCCGTGGCAGCTTTTGATTGTGTCTGCAACGAGCATGACGGCCTACATGGTTGCTGTCTCGGCCACCTGGGGTCGCTTGGATGTCGGAGTATCCTACGCATGCGGGGCTGTAGAAGAGAGAGTTTGTCATGAGTAGGAGGGTAGTGCAAAGATGGTAGAGACATGTATTAGATTTATATAGACTGATATGCATTCAATATTACTACCCCGCACAACAGGCTGGACATGTGTGTGCACGGAAAGAATCAACAGAAGGCTCACCTGTAAAAGTTGGCGTGGAATCGTAGGTTGTGTGGAGGTCGGCACCTCCATACCGGCGCGGATGTTGATGTTCGTTGCACCTCCGCCGTCGACCATAGGCGGATCCGCTGCGGTTGTGTCACGACTGTACAACTCCATGTACTGGAACCATGGTGGCTTGGTTACAAATCCACCACCAGACGCGCCATCGCCTCTGCGGAGTTGCTTCCAGAGATGCACCAAGTTGCGCCACTGGTGCATGACGTTGACGCCCCAGAACCAATCGGGATTCTCCTTCTTGATGTGCGCAAAAATGTGTGATTAGTACTGGGTGCCTTACGGGCGGCCACGAATATCTCGTCCTTTGTGAACCAGAGGGCGGCCATATAGATTGCGTCCTCGCAATCCGACCAGACGGTCTTCTTGCGCAGAGCATCCACCCGCTTTGCCGACTGCGGCTTGTGTCAGAATCCCAACCACTAGACCATTGGGATAAAAGGGCTTGTTAAGTAGCGGGTCAGTGCGCCTATAACCCCCCAGGCTAACAGGCCTGTAACCCCCAAAGGATCAATCGGGGATCTCACAGTGCAAGTCTTCTGACAGCTTGTTGGTCACTAGAGCTTTACCCTTATCCTTCACGCTGCTCGTGGTCCTGCTTGTAGACTGACGGTTCGGCGGCGTCACCTGTTGAGTCTCCTCCTCGGCGACGTCGTCGTCCTCCTCTTGTTCGTCTACTTCGTCGTTGTCGACGGCATCTTCTTCATCTTCGTCCTTGTCGTCGTCCTTGCCAACGCCATAGTCGTTAAAGTCTGAGTCGCCGTTGTCGTCGTCTTCCGTCGCTTCAGCAACACAAAAAGTCACCTCCCTTGCAGGCGCACGACGCACTCGTGAAGGCCCGGCGCGAGGCGTCAGCGAGGTAGTGCCCTCGGGTGGTGGTGCGTCTGGCACGACAATATCATGCAGGGGCACGGCCGTTAGCGATCTGATCATTCATCCCGCATATATAGGGTATTTCGTTGAGATCCGCTGGGCACTTATCGCGCTCGCCGCGGTCAGCGCTCTTATGCTTACGAGCCATGGGAGTCCCTTCGAACTACAGAGAACGAGCTAAAGCAGACGTTACAACTGCTTCTACTGTATTCGGTTTCTGTATGAGAGGGGGGAAGATATGCACAACCCTGGTAAGGCGGAGTTGGGAAGGGGAAGGGGATCGAGCATTTTGTTTTGGCGAGAAAATTATTTCCGTACCTGATCGAAGTTGATTCCTCATTTTCGTGCAGGAGACGGCCAGTGGAGGGACGATTTGGTTTCGCACGTGTAGTTCACAACGCGAGGGGTGTCTACGTGCATTACGTGTTGACCAGAAATTTTGAGCCGCTAGCGATAGTTGAACATCGACGGGGCTGCATGTAACTCGTTGGCGACAGTAGCGTAATTTACGCCAGCCAATATAAAATACAGTACAAGTCGCATGCGCGCGGTCTGTTGGCAACACATGCTCGATTTATGCGTCACAATCGTTTGTGACGCGTATATTCTGGACATGTCACGTCCAGAATGTTTGTCGTGAGTGCCAACCAAAAGGTTGGATGGACGATGAGCGATTGGATCACCCATATGATGCACCCTTCATGAGCCAACTCGAGGCCCCTTCCATAAAGCCTCCTCTTGCTAGAGTTCTACAAGGGTCATCTGACCCCTGTTTCGCGCTTAACACTCACTAAGCTCTTCCCCATTGTTATTCGTAGTATGGTGGCTGCACACCTTATATGCAGCCAGACGATATGATTCTGAACAAGAGATTCAAGGCTGGCATGAGGACATACCGTATACAAGATTGGTTTCCGAGCACTGCATTAATTAAACAACAAAATCAGGTAAGTAATCGAACTGCTTTCTCTGCTTGTGTGTGTGTTTTGCCAAGTACCCTGATATATTTCCCCCATCTCTGCACATGCAGGCAGTTCGAAAGGTCGGGCATATATGTCGTCCTCAAAGTGGGTGTCACGTGCGTGGGCCGATGTGTCGCCTGGAGTCATCGCGCAAGACAAAACGAAACTTCAGGACAGACACAAATAGAAAATGTGTATGTATATATATATATATAAGTACAAACAGTGGACAGTTGCTTCTTGGAATTATGAACTATTTTTTCTGGAAAGTGGTGTATGGGGGGATCGAATGAGTAAGGCACAAAAGTGCTCAAGCTCATGTTGTGTACATAATTGATAAGTTACAATATTCTTGAAAGTAAGATATACATAAGGTGTATTGCTGTTTATCTGTTACGAGTGCAATTGAGTGAGCGAGCGAGAATTGCACTATCGAAGCAAGAGTACAATGAGCGAAGGCATGAGCGAAGAATATATAGCGAAACTACAGTGGTAACGGTAATGTGTGAAAATGGGGTGCGCGACGGGCCTAGCGCCGAGGTTGGGAAATGTCGAGGCGGAGGTCCGGAGCGCGGGTTACCAACCGAACCGTGAGGTTGGGTCGCGTCGTGAAGAGTGGCGGGAACAGTGTCGAGGCGAGTGTCGCGAGTGGTAACGGATTACTGTTGGGTGCTGTTGGCGGGAACAGTGGTGTACGCGCTGAGCAGGGACGCGAAGTAAGGAAAAGGAATTTTCCTTACACTACCCCCCCCCCTAAGGAGGCCCTCCTTACGAAAGCGCGTGTACATCCCGGAAATTTCGGCTGCGCAGATACTCGGTGAAGACTGGGTGGTTTCGATTCTGTCCAGGGGAACCCAATTGTCTTCGGTGGGAGTGCGGTCCTTCCAACGGATCAAAAACTCGATCCTGCGAGCTCCTCGTGGGTCACGAACTCGGTGGCTTAAATTTTTTTCGGGCGTGATAATTGGCTCTGTTGGCGGTCGTGTCATGATGGCGGGGCGGTTGCGAGGCAGTTGGCTAATGGATGGTACGTATGGGCGAAGCAGGCTGACGTGGAAGGATGGACTGACGTACCAGTCAGCAGGGAGGAGGAGGTGGGCGGTTACGGGTGTGACCATGTGGCTGATGCGAAATGGCCCGCAATATCGGGGGCGAAGTTTTGGGGTGATGGGCAGGCGGAGGTTTTGGGTGTCGAGTAAAACTAGGTCGTCAGGCTGGTAAGTGACAGGTCTGCGGTGGCGGTCGGCATTGCATTTAGCGATGACGTTGGCTTTTTTATTGCGTCGGCTGCCCGGGTCCGTGCTGCCTGTAGGATTGCTGCGAACTGTTGTGCGCGAGGTACAGGATTGTCGGGATTCGGGGTCATGGGTATTGTGGGGTCTTGTCCGTAGTTCAGGTAAAATGGTGACTGTTGGGTCGTGGCGGATGGCGAGTTGTTGTATGCGAACTCTATGAGTGGCAGTTGCTGTTCCCAGGTGGTCGGGTCGTCGCACGTGGCTTGGATGAGTTCTTCCATGGTCTGGTTTGTCCGTTCTGTCTGTCCGTCAGTTTCGGGGTGGTACGAAGAACTAAACTGTAGTCGCGTGCCAAACTGCTGCCACAGGTTCCGCCAAAAGTTGCTGGTGAATTTCGTGCCGCGGTCGCTGGTGATCGCTGCTGGTATCCCGTGCAATCGAACGACGGTGGAGATGAAGAGGCGGGCTATTTCTTCGGCTGTGATTGATTTCTTGCAGGCTGCGAAGTGTGCCATTTTCGTCAGCCGATCGACGACGACCAGGATCGTGTCGTTCCCACTTGCTCCAGTCGGTAACCCCGTGACGAAGTCCATTGTCACCTGCTGGCAAGCACGCTCTGGGGGTGGTATCGGCTGCAACTGTCCTGCCGGCCGCTTCCGTGATGATTTCATGAGTTGGCAGGTGGGACACGATGCCACGTGTCGCTGCACGTCGGTCAACATCTCGGGCCAGTAATAACATCGCTGCAGCTGCTGCCGTGTTTTTTTCTACTCGGAAATGGCCTGAGGTAACTCCGTCGTGTGCCTCCTGTAGCAGTAATTCCCGTAGTAACGTGTAACTCGGTACCCAGATGCGGTCGGTGCCGGATTTTACGTAATAAACTCCCTTTGCTGCTGCAAACTGCTGCGAATTTCCTCCTGTGAAGAATGGGTCAGTTTGATAGCCGTGGGTAAATAGTCCTGTCAGTAGTGGGCTGGTCTGGGCGAGTAGTATGGCATGGATTTGGGCAATGGGGCGGGTCAGTGCGTCAACGATGTTCGATGCCCCCTTTTTGTAGGTGACTGTGTAGTGGAAATTTGACTCGAGGAAATCGAGCCAGCGGATCTGTCCTAGGTTGAGGTAGGGCTGTGCGCGGAGGTACTGTAGTAACTTGTGGTCTGTCCGTACTGTCACGTCTGCGCCGGTCAAGTAGCAGCGCCACACTTTGAATGCATGCACGATCGCGAGCATTTCGCGGTCGTGTATCGGGTAATTTTTCTTGGGCGGATGCAGTTTTCGTGACTCGTATGTGATAGGCTGTAGGCCGTTGCCGAAATCCTGTAGCAGTACGACTCCGATGGCGATGTCGCTTGCGTCTGTAACCACTTCGAATGGGCGGTGTGGGTCAGCGTTGCGGAGTACGGGCGGTGAACAGAGAACATTTTTCAGGGCAGAGAAAGCAGCATGCTCTTTCTCCCCCCACGTAAAAGCGACCCCCTTCCGCAGCAGATCCGTCAGTGGGGCTGTTAACCTTGCCATGTCGGGGACGAACCGACGCACTTAATTAACGAACCCTAAAAAACTCTGCAGCTCCGTGATATTTGTCGGGGGGTGCCACGCTTTTACTGTGTCAAGCTTCTTTGGGTCGATCTCAACCCCAGCCTCTGAAATAACGTGCCCCAGAAACTCTAGCCGGTCCTAAAAAAACTCGCACTTGGAACCCTTGGTCAGTAGCCGGTGCTCGTCTAAAACTTTAAAAACTGCTTCCAGGTCTACTAAGTGCTGCTGCTTGTCGCGACTGTAGACGAGGATGTCGTCGAGGTAAACTATCACGCATTTATCTAAGAGCGGCCTAAATGCCTCGTTCATGGTCATCTGAAACGTCGCCGGTGCGTTGGTAAGCCCGAAAGGCATCACGGTAAACTCGAATGACCCGTACCTAGTCCTAAATGCTATCTTGGCGCAGTCCGATGGTTTGACCCGAATCTGATGGTAACCTCCCCGTAAATCGATTTTCGAAAAAAAAAACCCGTGCTGTTCGCAGTTGATCTATCAGTTCGTCGGTGCGGGGAATGGGGTATAACGACTTGACTGTTACCCTGTTCAGTGCTCTGTAGTCGATGCACATGCCTGCTTCCTTAGTTCGTCGAGCTCGGGCTGTGTCAGTCTGAACTGTCGCTGTACGGTTGGCTGTGCCCCGGGTTCTAACTCTATTCTATGATCGTGTGCCCGCTGAGGTGGCAGTCCCTCCGGTAAGTCGTCGGGAAAAATCCCCGGGTACCGTTTCAACAGTTCCTGTAGTTCGGGCGGTACCGCTGCCAGTAGTTTCTGAAAATCGTTCGGCTGCTCTGCTTCTCCTACTTCTGCGATATCTACCGCGTACACGTCAGCTCCAGCGGCGACAGCCCGTTTCATCGTGATGGCATTGACGTGGACCGTCGAAGACTCGGGCGACCGCCAGCGAGGTAGTTCGACCCAGTTACCGCTGCTTCGCACAGTGCAGCTACCCGTCGTCCAGTCGATTCGTGGGTTCGCAGCCAATCACGTCCCAGTAAAATGTCGTGCCCATCCAATGTCGTCGCGAGCATTTCCTGTGTAAACCCGAAGTTCCCCCCGCAGCGGACTTTTACTCTCTCCACTTTCTCCCGTGTGGCCAGCGGCGTGCCGTCAACTAAGCGTGCGTCTATCTCGGGTAAACACCGACTAAGTGTCAGTTGCAGTTTCCGTGCGGTCGCAGTATTAACTAAGCTGTGACGTGCTCCTCCGTCTATAAAAATCTTCACTGCTGCTCCCTGTATTTTCCCGTGGATCAGTACTGGGCAATCCGTCGCTGTACCCTCCTTATTCATCCGAGCCCGATCGATGGCATGAATCGGTACTGTGACTCGGTGAGGGTCGGTGAGGTTGGGCGAGCAGGCAGTCTCGTCAGTAGTTGGCCCAACTTCTACTGACTGCTGGCGTTTCCCTGCCTCTGAGACTCCCTCCCCTGCTCTGCTCCGCAGCGCCTCAGCTCCTCTGGGCATTCGCTCTTGCGATGGCCTGGCCTATTGCAAGCAAAGCAGCGCCCCTTAAATGGCGCGGAAGCTGCATTCGTCGCAACGGCGTGTACGGTGGCGTGCTCGATCGGTCCCTGAGGACGATGTCCGTAGTAGGACCCCGGTCTCGGACGACGCAAAATGTCGATTTTCTCGGCGAGCGCGAGGATCTCGTTGAAATTTGAGAGCCCGCGTAGCATGATTTCGTGCGAGATGTCCGGCTTCAGCCCTCCGACGTAACGGTCCACCCGCTCCGCCTCGTGCATGTAGCCGACTTGCTCGCATAATGCGAGAAAACCGCTCGTGTAGTCTTGAACTGATCCGAGCTGCCGCCAAGTACGCGGTCTCTGACGCGCCGAAATGGAAGCCGCAATCGGCTCGAAGCGCGCCCGAAGCCTTGCGCACCACGCATCCCACGTGCTGTACTGGGCGGTTTCGCAAAATGAACTCCAGGTGACGGCTGGACCCGTGGGCCCTTCCTCTTGCGACGGCGGCTCGTAGGCGCGTGGCGACGTCACGATGACTCGCCACCAGTCCATGGCGGGGCCCCTCAGCATCGAGACCGCATAGCGAATCTTCGCTGCGTCCGACTCGACGTAATTCGCGTCGAAGAAGACGTTCATCGTGAAGACCCACGATTGAACCGTCGGACCTCCACGTTGGCTCGGGTCGAAACAGGGCGGGCGCTGCAGCTTGAGTGGCATTGGTGCCATGATGGCGTGGTCGCCACTTGTCGCTGCAAACTCCACATGCCGACGGGCTTCATGAGGCTCCCGCGGGCTTGGTGCGGTCCTGTTCTTCTCCATGCCATGCATTGATTGAGCGGCGCCATCACTGGCTGCGCCTGAGCGCTGTCCCACACTGTCGTTTCGTGTCGGTGTGCCTGATGAGATGACGATCGGTTCCTCCGACAGTGCGGGTGCATTTGCAGGTGCGTGTGGTGGTGCTGGAGCATTCACCATGGATTGCTGACGAGCGGAGTCGCGTTCCGCCGTGAGTGTAGCAATTTCAAGCGCCGAGTCTTCGATTTGGCGCACGAGACGGTCGAGTTGCTCTTGCGTCAGTGTCGCGAGAGTAAATTCAGCCATGGCAGGGGTGTCGGGCAAGCTCAGCGAGAGCCTCTGTCGTGGCCGTGCGTGCTTACGAGAGAGCACTTCGAGCGGCGGTGCTTGTTTCGCTGAGAGACGTCTACCCCCCCCCCAAAATTGAGATAGTGGGGAAGCGAAGGTGTGGGCGGTCCGAGAAGAGATCGTAGGCTCTGAATACTAAGTGTTACGAGTGCAATTGAGTGAGCGATCGAGAATTGCACTATCGAAGCAAGAGTACAATGAGCGAAGGCATGAGCGAAGAATATATAGCGAAACTACAGTGGTAACGGTAATGTGTGAAAATGGGGTGCGCGACGGGCCTAGCGCCGAGGTTGGGAAATGTCGAGGCGGAGGTCCGGAGCGCGGGTTACCAACCGAACCGTGAGGTTGGGTCGCGTCGTGAAGAGTGGCGGGAACAGTGTCGAGGCGAGTGTCGCGAGTGGTAACGGATTACTGTTGGGTGCTGTTGGCGGGAACAGTGGTGTACGCGCTGAGCAGGGAAGCGAAGTAAGGAAAAGGAATTTTCCTTGCATAATCACAAACTCCATTTTTTATGCTGAATGACTTGGGCAAGCCTACAGGCACCCTCGTCGTCACCCACCCACTCAAATGGCGGGAACGCTACACCACACACCCACACCACCTAGGGGTTGCCGTGGACGCAACGGAACAGTGCACTGCTTTGCGTCTGGAGGAGTTTAGGACACAGGACTGGCTAGGCTTCCCTGCTTCTAGTAGATACTAGATACTAATAGGCAGCTACAGTACACTGCCACGGATCGCAGCCACTTAACCTAGACCACCTTCTGCGTCACGCGTCCTGGTTTTCTAAATCTCTCGCCGCGCTGTTGTCGGGTGGCGTTGGCTCACTGTTCAGAAGAGTGCGCTGTAGTCGTCGAGCGCTTTAGGGTTTGTTGCAGACGAAAGCCCGGCGTCGTCGCCGTCCGTCGTCGATTTTTTCAAAGCGATCCGACGAAGCTCGTTAGATTTCGCATGCTGTATTTGTAGGATTGCCTTCTTACTGGAGCTGTTTTTAATGCAGCCACGAAAACCGTCCGAGTCTTTCACATCAGCCGTCGGATCGACGCGTACGCGCTGCTGATGCCAGCGCTGGTCGCTGCGAGGCCCATGGACGATCTGATGACGCAAGCTAGGGTACGTGATGACGTCAGCTGGGGTACGCGATCCAGCAGATGGCTATGACGACTGGTGATGCAGTGTGAGGCTGCTAGGCTGTTCATACAAAGAGCCATGACGACCAGAAATACAGTAGAGCGAAGCGGCTAGCTTGTTCCTTTGATTGCAATACCGGCTGGTGATGCCTTCACGCGAACCCAACTCGTTCGTATTGAATGGCGTCTGGTGCGCGTCCGGCTTGCTTGTTCTTAAGAGCGTTGTGCGCTTCGCGCGTGACATGCGTTCCGTTTCTATTCTTCGCTATAAGCAGCACGACTTGCGTAACTTGTCTGGTGGTAACCTTTTGAGTAATCAGATACCCACGAATTTATCGTACGGCTTCGTGCTTCTTGTGCATTTCGCGGAATCGCATTGATCTCGAAGCAGCTCGGTCTAGCGCAATGGCTGTCGCATCGTGGCTGTTGCATCGTGGCTGTAGCATCATGGCATCGTGGCTGTAGCATCATGGTGGTAGTAGCATGGTGATCGTAGTAGCATCGTGGCTTCTTTCTCATTTCCCTCACCCCAACTCTCCCTCCCTCATCCTTCCCTGCAGTCGCAGCTCGCCTGTTTCCGACTGAAGGAGCTCAAGGACGTGTTGGGCCAACTAGGTCTGTTTATTGAGGCGCCTTAAGACCAGAACAGACTTCACCAACTCTCTCGCTCTCCTTACCACAAATTGCTTTCCTCCTCATCCTTCCCTGCAGTCGCAGCTCGCCTGTTTCCGACTGAAGGAGCTTAAGGACGTGTTGGGCCATCTAGGTCTCTCAAAATCCGGCAAGAAGCAGGTCAGTTGTGCCCACGCTGGCAGCTGTATAGCGCGGACAGTGAAGGTCTATAGCGCGGATAGTGGAGGCCTTAGCGCAGACAAAGCGGGCTGGCTTGAGCAGCAGCAGCAGCCTGTAAGGGAGGGAATGGGAAGGAATTCGAAGGCGGTATGCTATGCGATGCATGTATGGGGATGTGCTGTTGCTTCCTGACGTGAAACACCTCCTGGCAGTGACTCGTGTTGGGCTCAAGGAGGCGACATTGGCTGCAGTGACAGCAGTGGCTGCAGTGACAGCAGTAACAGCAGTGGCTGCAGTGACAGCAGTAACAGCAGTGGCTGCAGTGACAGCAGTAACACCAGTGGCTGCAGTGACAGCAGTAACAGCAGTGGCTGCAGTGACAGCAGTAACAGCAGTGGCTGCAGTGACAGCAGTAACAGCAGTGGCTGCAGTGACAGCAGTAACACCAGTGGCTGCAGTGACAGCAGTAACAGCAGTGGCTGCAGTGACAGCAGTAACAGCAGTGGCTGCAGTGACAGCAGTAACAGCAGTGGCTGCAGTGACAGCAGTAACAGCAGTGGCTGCAGTGACAGCAGTGGCTGGCAGCAGTGGCACCAGTATAAGAAAAAAAATGAATAGTCAGTGGCTGCTGGGGGAATGCTGTTGGGTCCTGACGTAACTCACCTTCTTGCAGTGACCTGCTAGTGGATCGAGGGCGGCAAGCAGCACAGCATTGTAAGAAGAAAGTTGAAAGGCAGAGGCTGCTGGGGGAGTGTTGTTGGGTCCTAACATAACTCACCTTCTTGCAGTGTGACCTGCTAGTGGAACGAAGGCGGCAAGCAAGCAGCACGGCATTGTAAGAAGCACAAGAGAGATGCGCTTTGCAGCATGCGGTCCTGGCTGTGCTGTGCTGTGCTGTGGCTGGCTGACATGATTCACCTTCTGGCAGTGATTGGCGACCTGAGGGGTGTTCCAGGGTGCAGGGTGCAGTGCAGCAAGCCTTTCAGTAGCAGCGACCGCAGAATTAGTAGCAGCGTCCTCAGAATTAGAAGCAGCGTCCTCAGAATTAGAAGCAGCGTCCTCAGAATTAGAAGCAGCGTCCTCAGAATTAGAAGCAGCGTCCTCAGAATTAGAAGCAGCGCCCTCAGAATTAGAAGCAGCGTCCTCAGAATCACAAGCAGCGTCCTCAGAATTAGAAGCAGCGTCCTCAGAATCAGTAGCAGCGTCCTCAGAATCAGTAGCAGCGTCCTCAGAATCAGTAGCAGCGTTTTCAGAAGCATGCCTCACATGCCTCACATGCCTCACATGCCGCACATACCTCACATGCCTCGCATCCCTCACAACATGCCTCACATGCCTCACATGCTTCGCATCCCTCACATGCCTCCCATGCCCCACATGCCTCCCATGCCTCACATGCCCCACATGCCTCACATGCCCCACATGCCCCACATGCCTCACATGCCGCACATGCCCCACATTCCTCACACGCCTCACAACACATGGCACGGGGAACAGGTGCTGGTGGATCGAATTGAAGCGCTCTTATCATCCCCATCTGTCCCCTTCAACGGCCGTAAGTGCTCCTCTTCCATCCAACGGCCGTGATCTGATCTCCTTATCTCAACAGAAGTGTAATGATCTCGCCTTCTACTGCAAGCAACCCTGCCACGTGGCCGTTCCTAGCCGTCTCATGCACTCCTCCTATTGGTCCTCCAATGGCGCACATGTCATCTCATGAAGTCCATCTCCCTCCGCTCATCCGGCCCTCTCCCTTCCTTACTCCCGGACATATCATACTGCGTGCTTTCTGCTGACCATCACACCTGCCCGCATGCATGCACCCAAGCTCATCCTCACGCCGCCCGAATCTAACGTGCATCCATTTCCCTCTTCCCACCGCTCGTCCTTCCCTCATCTTTCCTTCCTCGCTTCTGTCCTTGCCTTTCATACCCTTCCGTGTCCTCCCTTGCAGGCGTGCCCACCATCACTCCCACGCAAGTAGCCGAGTTCATTCAAGAGACATACAGGTAAAGTGGTGGATGGAAAGTGGCATGTGGGGGAGGTGCGTGCGTGTGGGGAAGGCGTGTGTGGGGGAGGTGTGTGTGGGGGAAGTGTGTGTGAGGGAGGTGCGTGTGAAGGAGAGTAGCCCACCATCACTCATGTGCAAGCAGCCGAGGCCCGAGTTCATTCAAGAGACGTCCGGGTAGAGTGGTGTGTGAGGGGAGTGGTGTGAGGTGGGTGCGTGCGAGGGAGGTGTGTGTGAGGGGGGCAGACAGACCCGGTTCCTGTGTATTTGCTCCCACTCCCCTTCCGTTCTCATGTTATCCCTCTCAGGTCGCTGCGAAGCACTGGGCAGCAGGGCGACACGCCAGTCGCCTCCCCAGTGCAGCATCAGAGGGGGCGAGAGGAGATGCCTTGTTGTGTTACTCCCTTCACACCGTCCCCCATCCTCCCATGGTCAATGCCTTGTCTCGTTTCTCCCTTCCTTCTGCCCCTCTGCAGGTCTCTACGAAGCACTGGGCAGCAGGGGGACACGCCAGTCGCCTCCCCAGTGCAGCCGCAGAGGAGACGCGAGGAGAGGGTCGACAGGGACGTGGGGGAGGGCGCGGAGGAGCGGAGACAGCTGGTAGGGCGGAGACAGGTGCTAGGGTAGAGGTAGTGGGTAGGACAGAGGCGGGAGCACAGGAAGACGGGAATATGGCTCCTGATGGAGGCTTCGCTTCCCCGCAGCAGCAGCAGCAGCAGCAGCAGCAGCAGCAGCAGCAGCAACACCACCACCAGCAGCAGCAGCAAAGTAGACATGGGCATGGGCATGGGCACGGGCATGGGCATGGGCATGGGTCATCTAGGGGAGTGAAAACAGAGCCAGGCGGGGGAGGGAGGGCTAGTAAGAGGGCGGCTGCTGGAAGGGGGGATGTGTACGGGCAGCAGCAGCAGCAGGTGGAGGTGATTCGGTGCGTTTGCTTACGAAACTTTGACAACGGGAAGACTATGATCCAGGTGGGTGGGTGGATGTACTGTGGTTGACCGTGGGTGTATTGTGGTGGTGAAACGTGCCTGCATGGAGGTGTACCCACTAAAGTTGATGGAAGTAACGCCTCCGCACCGCAGCCCACCTCCGCAGCCCACCTCTGCAGCCCACCTCCGCAGCCCACCTCCGCAGCCCAGCTCTCCATTCATTGTTGACAAGTTCTGTAGCAGTGGAACGTGCGTGTTTAGAGAGCTGCCTCTAAACAGGCAGGTTCTTCCAACAATGGACAGGTGGAACGTGCCTGTTTAGACGCGACGCAAAAGTGGAGGTAGCTTAGGTGGTGTGTTTGTGCCTATAACGCCCCTGCCCCCATCTACCATTACCTTTTCCCTTCCCCTACGCTGGGCCTCCCTAGCATCATGACTTTTGAGTCGACTCAAAGGTTTCCTCCTACCCTTGCCTTTCCGCTTCCCCTACGCAGGGCCTCCCTAGCGTCAAATCCATCCGGGACCCCCCCACCTTCCTCCTCACCCAGTGCGAGGGCCAGGGCTGTGGTGTGTGGCAATGTGAAGTGCGTCATTCTGCCAAGAAACCCGCCTCTGAATCCCCCTCTCTCCCTATCTCTTCCTGCCTCACCCCATTTTCCCCCTTCCTCCTTACCATACCATATCCCTCCCTCCTTCCTCCTCACTCAGTGCGAGGGCCAGGGGTGTGGAGTGTGGCAGCATGTGAAGTGCGTCATCCTGCCAGAGAACCCGCCTCTCACGGGAGACACCTTCTGCTGCCCATCCATTCTTGCTCTCCCCCACGGGCCCCACCCCTTACCCCACCGTTTGCAGTGCGAGGGCCAGGGTTGTGGCGTGTGGCAGCATGTGAAGTGCGTCATTCTGCCAGAGAACCCGCCTCTCACGGGAGACACCTCTGCAGCGCCCCAGCCTGACCTTCCCCTCCCGGAACACCACTACTGCGAGCTCTGCCGCATGGCCCGGGGTGACCCGTGAGTGTGACTCATAGCTGCCATAAGGGTTGTAGAATTGCCTTGAACAGCGTTCAGAGCCCCACCCCACCCCACCACCTTCCCTCCCCTCCCCGAACACCACTACTGCGAGCTCTGCCGCATGGCCCGCGGCGACCCGTAAGTGTAATTCTCAGCTGACATCTGGGTTCGAGAAATAGATAGTTCTGCGTCACAGACAGCCCACCCCACTCCACCACTGCGAGCTCTGCAGAATGGCCCGGGGCGACCCGTAAGTGTGACGTGACTCTTGACTAGGTTTAGGCAAGGGAGAACCATGAGTGCCACTCGTAGCTTAACTGCAGGGGAGGAAGACCTGTATCTGTCACTTCTGGTAAAGGTATTGTGGCTTTCTGCTGTCCCCATTCCCCGGACCAGCCTTCCGATCCTGGCGCTGAGGAATTTTCCTAGTCGTCGGCGGCCAGTATATTCTCCTGTCTTCGTTCCTTACTCGCTCCCTTTGTTTTTGTTTTCGTCTCCAACCCCTTTCTCCCATCACCATTCTTGCGCTGCCGGTCTGCCAGATATCAGATTTTCTGTCCCTGTGGCCAATCCGATGCCACCAACTGCGCTCATTCGCCTGCCCGGGGACAAGTGAGTGTTTTGAAGGTGCCCAGAGAGTGAGCGTGCTGAAGGTGCTCAGTGAGTGAGTGTGTTGAAGGTGCTCAGGGAGTGAGCGTGCTACGAAGCTGCTACATGAGATGATGTGAGGTTGAACCTTGATGAGATAAGGTGAGGTTCGAGACGGCCTAAGACTGTGATATACGCTGTGATCATTGTTGCGAGAAGCATTGGGAGGAGAGGCATTGGGTGGTGTAAGTGCCAGTGGTGTCATATCGTGTTGGTTCTTGAGAATTCTAAAAAAATAATATTGGGAGGAGGAGAGCCAGTGCTGGTGTCATATCGTGTGGTCGGGCAACTCGGGCCGTCCTTGTCTCCCGTCCCGCTCACCACACGTCCCTTCCGTGCTCCATTTTTTCCCGCCCTCCAGCAACCAGGTGCTGCAGCGACTAGAGCACACCTTCACTCTCACCCCTCCCTCTCCATGCTCTCTTCCTCTCTCCACACCTCCCTTAATCCCTCCTTGCCTCCCTCCCGCAGCAACCAGGTGCTGCATTGACTAGAGCACACCTTCACTCTCGTGTTCAATCCTCCCCTCGCCCCCCCTTCTCCCCCCCTTCCCCCTCCTCTTCTCCAATCTCACCTCTCCCCCGCAGCAACCAAGTGCTGCAGCGACTAGAGCACACCTTCACTCTCACCCCACACGACCTCTCTCTGCTCAGACGCCCGCACCACTACCTGCAGGTGAGTGAGTGAGCCCGACCTACTGAAACCATACCACATGCATGCGTAATTGCTCTCCCTCTGCTCTTCACAGTTGTGCCTTAGTTGCTGCTCGTTTGTCCCATTGTTGCCCCCAAATGTATATCTATGTATTGTTATATATTAATTATCATATACAGACAATCTACTAATTATCTCTTGATTATTTGGGTTTCCACTCTCTCCTTCCATGCGTCGCTTGGGTTTCCTTTAAATTATGAATGAATTGGATTGGATGCCACCAGGTGTGGTGTGTATTGCTAAATGACAAGACTGCCAACCGCATGCACTGGCCTGCATACCCACAACTGCAAATCAACAGTGAGTTCCCTCTGTTGTGTGTGTCTGTGTGTCTGTGGCTTTTCTCTAAAGCCGGTGGCCCCAAGTTGCGGATCGCGCGGGTCAACCTTACTATTCTTGATCGAGCGTTGCTTTGGTTTTTTTTCTTGTGCGAATTAGGGTTATTGTGAGAAGAGATCTGATTGGCCAAGCACATGCACTGGGTTCGCGAAACGTGAGCAGCGGGAAACTTTCAATATTATTATCTGTGCAACATGGGACTCTCGAAACTGAACGCGAGCTGGCCCCTGGTGTTTGCTGAGTCAGCAAGAAAAACACAGCGTGGCGAAAATCTGGGCGAAACCAACTCCACCCACCCTCTCAGGACCTCGACTTTTCTTTGTCCACCTCCCCCACCACCCAATGGTCACCCTTAGTAAGGTTGAACAACTTGGGCTGCGGGCTTTAATCGTACCATCACAGAAGCATACAGAGAGCAGCGAATCGTGTAGCAGTTCAGCAATATGTCGAGTTTAAGTTTTGCAATCAAGCGTATTAATTCGCCTAGAAAATGAGCTGAGCTGAGCAGGCTCAACATGAACCGTTGAATAAGTTGACACGCTCGCGTTTCTTGTGCTGCGTAGCTGCAATATTGAACTCGCTCAATGTTTTCATGCGTGCCTCTTTGCTCTCTCCTCCCCTCCCCTCCGCTCCCCCCCCCTCCTCTCCCTCACTCGCAGGTCGCAGTGTGCGGGTCATCAACG
>CANJKZ010000277.1:435000-442500 GCA_947471745.1 Closterium sp. Naga37s-1 | reverse complement strand
CTACGCCTGTAGGGATCCATGCGCTTCCTTAGTATTTGTTGGCAGGCGCGGCCGTCATCGCAGGCGCCGAACTTTTCTGTGCGCGCGAACCAAGCCGGAATTGCTCAAGTGGGTGTATTTGAGCATGGGCCACCCGAATATGCAACAACATGCAGTTCGTTTGACGTGTTTATCTACGCCTGTAAGGATCCATGCGCTTCCTTAGCGTTTGTCGGCAGGCGCGGCCGCCATCGCAGGCGCCGAACTTTTTTTGTGCGTGCGAACCAAGCCGGAATTGCTCAGGTAGGCATATTTGAGCATGGGCCACCTGAATATGCAACAACATTCAGGTCGTTAGACGCTTTTCCCCATGCCTGTGGGGATCCATGCGCTTCCTTAGCGATTGTCGGCAGGCGCGGCCATCATCGCAGGCACCGAACTTTTCTGTGCGCGCGAACCAAGCCAAAAATGCTCTGGTGGGTGTATTTTAGCATGGGCCACTCAAATATGCAACAATTATCAGGTCGTTTGACGTTTTTCCCTACGCCTGTAGGGATCCATGCGCTTCCTTAGTGTTTGTTGACACGCGCGGCCGTCATCACAGGCGCCGAACTTTTCTGTGCGCGCGAAGCAAGTCGGAATCGCTCAGGTGGGTGAATTTGAGCATGGGCCACCCGAATATGCAACATCATTCAGGTCGTTCGACGCTTTTCCCTACGCCTGCAGGGATCCATGCGCTTCCTTAGCGTTTGTCGGCAGGCGCGGCCGTCATCGCAGGCGCCGAACTTTTCTGTGCGCGCGAACCAAGCCGGAATTGCTCAAGTGGGTGTATTTGAGCATGGGCCACCGAAATATGCAACAACATGCAGTTCGTTTGACGCGTTTATCTGTGCCTGTACGGATCCATGCGCTTCCTTAGCGTTTGTCGGCAGGCGCGGCCGTCATCGTAGACGCCGAACTTTTTGGTGCGTGCGAACCAAGCCGGAATTGCTCAGGTAGGTGAATTGAGCATGGGCCACCCGAATATGCAACAACATTCAGGTCGTTCGACGCTTTTCCCCACGCTTGTGGGGATCCATGCGCTTCCTTAGCGTTTGTCGGCAGGTGCGGCCGTCATCGCAGGCGCCGAACTTTTCTGTGCGCACGAACCGAGCCGGAAATGCTCTGGTCAGTGTATTTGAGCATGGGCCATCTGAATATGCAACAATATTCAGGTCGTCCGATGATGCTTGCAACCCTCCCACGCCCTTGCTGGCTTGGTAATAGGACCAGACAAGCGCAGCCACGTGACCCGGCGGAAGAAAAATGCTCGGAACGAGTGCTTCCCCCAAACACGCGGAAGGACCTGCACATGTGCACAAAGTACGTCGGGCGCTCTTCATTCGCGAGCGCCAATGACTGATGATGCTTGCAAGCCTCCTACGCCCTTGCTGGCTTGGTAATAGGACCAGAAAAGCGCAGCCACGTGACCCGGCGGAAGAAAAACGCTCAGAACGAGTGCTTCCCCCTAAAACGCGGAAGGACCCGCACATGTGCAGGAGGTATAGCGGGCGCTCTTCATTCGCGAGCGCCAATGACCGATGATGCTTGCAACCCTCGCTCGCCCTTGCTGACTTTCTAGGACCAGACAAGCGCAACCACGTGACCCGGCGGAAGAAAAACGCTCAGAACGAGTGCTTCCCCCTAAAACGCGGAAGGACCCGCACATGTGCAGGAGGTATAGCGGGCGCTCTTCATTCGCGAGCGCCAATGACCGATGATGCTTGCAACCCTCGCTCGCCCTTGCTGACTTGCTAGGACCAGACAAGCGCAGCCACGTGACCCGGCGGAAGAAAAACGCTCAGAACGAGCGCTTCCACCCCCAAAACGCGGAAGGAGCCGCACATGTGCAGGAAGTCCAGCGGGCGCTCTTCATTCGCTAGCGCCGATGACCGATGATGCTTGCAACCCTCCCACGCCCTTGCTGGCTTGGTAATAGGACGAGACAAGTGTAGCCATGTGACCCGGCAGAAGAAAAACGCTCGGAACGAGTGCTTCCCCCTAAAACACGGAAGGACCCGCACACGTGCAGGAAGTGCAGCGGGCGCTCTTCATTCACGAGCGCCAATGACCGATGATGCTTGCAACCCTCCCACGCCCTTGCTGGCTTGGTAATAGGATCAGACAAGTGCAGCCACGTGACGCGGCGGAAGAAAAACGCTCGGAACGAGCGCTTCCACCCCCAAACTGGGGAAGGAGCCGCACATGTGCAGGAAGTGCAGCAGGCGCTCTTCATTCGCAAGCGCCGATGACCGATGATACGTGTGACCCTCCCACGCCCTTGCTGGCTTGGTAATAGGACCAGACATGCGCAGCCACGTGACCCTGCGGAAGAAAAACACTCGGAACGAGCACTTTCACCCCCATAACGCGGAAGGACCCGCACATGTGCAGGAAGTGCATCGGGCGCTCTTCATTCGCGAGCGCCAATGACCGATGATGCTTGCAACCCTACCACACCCTTGCTGGCTTGGTAATAGGACCAGACAAGCGCAGCCACGTGACCCGGCGGAAAAAAAACGCTCAGAACGAGCACTTCCACCCCCAAAACGCGGAAGGAGCCGCACATGTGCAGGAAGTGCAGCGGGCGCTCTTCATTCGCTAGCGCCGATGACCGATGATGCTTGCAACCCTCCCACGCCCTTGCTGGCTTGGTAATAGGACCAGACAAGCGGAGCCACGTGACCCGGCGGAAGAAAAATGCTCGGAACGAGTGCTTCCCCCAAAAACGCGGAAGGACCTGCACATGTGCACAAAGTACATCGGGCGCTCTTCATTCGCGAGCGCCAATGACTGATGATGCTTGCAAGCCTCCTACGCCCTTGCTGGCTTGGTAATAGGACCAGAAAAGCGCAGCCACGTGACCCGGCGGAAGAAAAACACTCGGAACGAGCACTTTCACCCCCATAACGCGGAAGGACCCGCACATGTGCAGGAAGTGCATCGGGCGCTCTTCATTCGCGAGCGCCAATGACCGATGATGCTTGCAACCCTACCACGCCCTTGCTGGCTTGGTAATGGGACCACACAAGCGCAGCCACGTGACGCGGCGAAAGAAATACGCTCGGAACGAGCGCTTCCACCCCCAAAACGTGGAAGGAGCCGCACATGTGCAGGAAGTGCAGCGGGCGCTCTTCATTCGCTAGCGCCGATGACCGATGATGCGTGCAACCCTCCCACGCCCTTGCTGACTTGGTAATAGGACCAAACAAGCGCAGCCACGTGACCCGGCGGAAGAAAAACGCTCGGAACGAGTGCTTCTCCCTAAAACGCGGAAGGACCCGCACATGTGCAGGAAGTGCAGCGGGCGCTCTTCATTCGCTAGCCCCGATGACCGATGATGCTTGCAACCCTCCCACGCCCTTGCAGCCTTGGTAATAGGACCACACAAGCGCAACCATGTGACCCGGCGGAAGAAAAACGTTCGGAACGAGTGCTTCCCCCTAAAACGCGGAAGGACCCGCACATGTGCTGGAAGTGCAGCGGGCGCTCTTCATTCGCTAGCGCCGATCACCGATGAGCGGAGCTACGTGACCCGGTGGAAGAAAAACGCTCGTAACGAGCGCTTCCAGCCCCAAAATGCCGAAGGATCAGCACATGTGCAGGAAGTGCAGTGGGCGCTCTTCGCCGATGACCGATGATGCTCGCAACCCTCCCACGCCCATGCTGGCTTGGCAATAGGCCCAGACAAGCGCATCCACGTGACCCGGCGGAAGAAAAACGCTCGGAACTAGCGCTTCCAGCCCCAAAACGCGGAAGGATCCGCACATGTGCAGAAAGTGCAGCGGACGTTCTTCATTCGCGAGTGCCGATGACCGATGATGCTCGCAACCCTCCCACGCCCTTGCTGGTTTAGCAATAGGCCCAGACAAGCGCAGCGATGTGGTCTTCTGCCCCTCCTTTCGTTTGTGGGGGTGTGTCAAACTATGTTCATATCTGTGATTGGCTACAGTGAAGTAGATTTTAGTGAGTACAATTCTTTAGGGTTTGTATTGTTTCTCATGCTTGCTAATCCAACCTTGTTCCGCTGTTCACATTCTGGGAGACAGGCCTGGCAAGGCATAGGCATGTGTGAGTGCCATCTATCAGCTTTGCCATGAGTGCATTCTGGGTACCTGTGTAACAAAACACGCTCGTTACAGCTTTCCAGCATGACCTTTCCTAGAGCTGAAAGTATTTTTAGGCACCTCAAAAGCAGGGCCTAGAGCTGAGTCTTTTGAGGCACCTCAAGAGCGGGGCCTAGAGCTGAATGTAGGTGAAGAAGTAGAGCTTGAGGAGAACCCCCAGGCCGGCCTGCAGCAGCACAGCGCCGACGACGATGGGGAACCACATCTCGTGGCCCACTGTGATTTGCGCGCGCAGGTTGACACCGAGGAAGAAGCACGAGATGGCCGTGGCGCCCAGCACTATGAGCCAGCGCAGCAGGTCCAGCGGCAGCACCGTTATGAACTGCCGGGGGACGGGAAGGGGGGGAGAAGGGGGTGGGGGAGGGGAGAAGGGGAAGGGGGGGTGAGAGGTACAAAGAGGAAGTACGTGCAAGGCAGATGCATGACGGATGATGTTTCATGTGCCAATGCACATGTGTGTGAGGGTGCATAGATGCGCTGGCATTCACGGTGCTGCCTGATGCCCTTGGCGCATGGCAGAGGGAAATAGCAGCGGGCGCTGGGGAGGCCAGCACCTTGCTCCATGCACCTTGCTCCATGCACCATGCACCATGCTCCACGCACCACGCACCATGCACCACGCACCATGCACCACGCACCACGCACCATGCCCCATGCCCCATGCCCCTTGCCCCTTGCCCCATGCCCCATGCCCCATGCCCCTTGCACCATGCCCCATGCCCCATGCCCCATGTCCCTTGCACCATGCCCCTCGCCCCTTGCACGTACCGAGATGGGGATGTAGACGGCCAGAGAGTAGCCATACAGACACCACAGCTGAACCAACCCCGCGGAAACCTGCACACACACACGACAGGTGCACGCCAGGCACACGCCACACCATGCACATACCGTGCACACACCGCACGCACGCCAAACGCACTCCACACGCATGCCATGCACATGCCATGCACGGGAAGGCAGAAAGGGGCAATGATCAAACGCTGTTGCTAACCCAGTGAGCAGCGTTCAGCGGAGACAAGCACTCTGCATGCAGTGGCTGGGATTCCTTTCAGCACTCCATCCAAGTCAGAGGGAACGACTCCAGGTGTTGGGGATAGCACGGAGCAGCAGAGCCGATACATGCTGCAGGTAGCACAGAGCGGCAGTGCGGACAGTAGCTGCAGGTAGCACAGAGCAGCAGTGCGGGTAGTACCTGCAGGTAGCACAGAGCAGCAGTGCGGGTAGTACCTGCAGGTAGCGCAGGAGGAAGAAGAGCAGCAGCGGCACGACGGCCACATAGCCGTAGAAGATGGCAGCAGCCCAGCTGACGGCGTCGATGTTGTAGTGCCAGTGCTCCTCCGCGGCTGATGACGGCGAGGCAGCGTAGCTCAGGTAGCTGGCCAGGTTGCCCAGCGAAGCGGACAGGAACACGAGCGTCGTGCAGATCCAGAACGGCCCATAGCTGTTGTATGGGTGTGGAGGGGAGGGAGGGGAGGGGAGGGGGGGGTGGGGTGGGAGGGGGAGTTTTGGTGAGGGGTGAGTACGGGTGGGAGGGTAGTGGGTGCGTAGATGTGAGTGGTGTTATTACATGTCCGCCCTCACACCCCTATCCTCACATGCCCGGATTGCCACCCCTCCCCTCACATGCCCGGCTTCACACCCCTCTCCTCACATGTCGGGGTTGAGAGCCGTCTTTTCGAGGAAGGAGGAGCGCGGGAAGGGCATGAGCGCGTCCCGCACTCGCTCCGCCACGTCAGCGGTGTCCACGTCAAAGAAGGGGCGGTAGAACGCCACACTGAACACGCCCCAGATGCCCACTGGGGGCGGCGGCAGGGACGCACCGCCCCCACCTGCGGTAGACGAGAAGGTGTCTGGGGGGCACATGGGAGGGGGGGGGGTTCGGTGGAGGGGAGAGGGGTGGGAAGAGCGGAGGGGGAGAGGGAGGGGATGGGGATGAGGGTTGGGGCCGAGGAGGGTGCAGTGGAAGCGGGGTGATGGGGGAGGGGGTGAAGAGGCAGGGGAATGGCACGAGGCAGAGAAGGTATTGCTGTGCGCCCAAGCCGCTCACGCTCTGACATGCTGCCCGCACTCACCTGATCCCCTGCTCGCTGCGGGCTCGGGCGTGTAGGGAAACTCTGCCACGCAGCAGGCAGGGCGATGGGGTTGGGCGGACGCGGGGAGAGGCACACAATGGTAAGGAGCAGGGGGGGGAGGAGCGGAGGGATGTGGAGCAGGGATAGGAAACAGAGGGGCTGGAAGAGGCAAAAGGGAGGGAGGTGCGTAAGGCGGACAAGGAGCTCGCTGCGGTCACGTGCGATGCTGGACACAGGAATATGGGCGCGCTGACAAGACATACTCGTTATAAGGACATACCTGGGTGCGTTAGAGGGACTTCGGCTCCCTGGGCCACCTGAGAGGGATTTGGTTTGGGCGATTGAGCGACGGGGCGTGGCAGTGCACGGAGATGGGCGATGGGGTGAGGGGAAGATGCGATGAGGGTGAGTGACGCACAGAGGAAAGAGGAGAGCGCAGAGAGAAGAGAGCAGCGAGCAGGGAACGGACGCTGGCGTTGGTTCATTGGGAGGGGCCGGTCGACGGCGCGCAGCGGGTGCAGTGGTGGGTAAGGGCGTGGCGACGCAAGCGGCAGTACGAGCGGCGGCGGAGCAAGGTGTGGGGTCGCGGCATTACCGGCACGGTGCCGATGCGGCCGTACTGCCCCACGTTGTCCGACATCGCCGACATGCCGCCCGCCGCTCTTCCCGCGGGCACGCGGACCGCAGCGCGCGTGCGAACAGATAAGGTGGACGGATAAAGAAGCTGATAAGCGGACGGCTGCCGGGCAGGTAAACGGGTGCGACGATCTGCGGCGGGGAGGCGAGGAGGCAGGCGTCAAGCCGTGCGGATGGCGGAAGACGCGACGATCGGCGAGGTACGCGTGGGACCCGGCAATCGTTGTGGTGAAACTAGCTTCTGAATTCACGAAATGACACGGTAGGTCTGGTGTTCGATCTGTTCGCAGATCTGCTGGTGGCGTTCACTTTCATAGAATTCGGGGAGGTGCTTCGCGATCAATAACATTTGACTCGGGATATACAACGGTTGAATGTTCTGAAAAGGCATAAGATGTGAGGTCTCAATACCATTTTACCTTGAAGCACATAGTATATCAGGTATATCTCCGAACTATAGCTAAGCCATACAAAAATATAGTACAGTAGCTTATCTAGTGTTAGCTGATATTCTATACATTGCAATCTATACAACTAGCAATACATGTTGCCCTATATCGCCATAATTATCATCATAGCGATGGCCTATTCTGCAGGTAAACGGCGATGTGCTGGCGCACGAATGCAGACACCTTCTCTCTCAA
>CANJKZ010000277.1:130000-427500 GCA_947471745.1 Closterium sp. Naga37s-1 | reverse complement strand
CCTTCGCGTCCGCCGCATCTCCCTTCGTGCCTGCCGAACCTCCCTTCGCGCCTGCCGAACCTCCCTTCGCGTCCGCCAAACCTCCCTTCGCGTCCACCACACCTGCATGTGCCCCGCTGCGTTCCACGACATCCCCAACCCCTTTCTCTCCCCCTCCAGCCTTCACCTGCACTGGACCCTGCTCCTCCCCCTGCAACGCATCCCTGCCCCCCACCTCCACCACCTCCCTCTTCCCCCCCTCCATCGCCCCAAGATTCGCCTCCCTCTGCACCGTAGCCACAACTCCTTGCAGTTCGCCCCTGGAAGCCCGCCTTCCCTCTGCCCGCCTCTTCCCCTCGCCTGACCCCCTCCCCCTCCCGCACTCCTCCTTCACACGACCGCCTCTCATACGCTCCTGCTTCTGCTTCTCCTGCTCTTCCTCCTCCCTCGGCTGCTCCACCAACTGCTGCAGCTGCTGCGGCTGCCCCTGCAGGCACTGCCTCCTGTGTTCTTCCAACTCGGCCCCCTTCTGCTGCACGCGGCTCAAAGGAGGGTCCACAGCCGGGCAGCTCTGCCAGCCCTGCCCACGCAGCGCTACAACCTCCGCCTTAGTCTCCACAGCAGGGGCCATGTGCTGCTGGAGCAACAAGCGGGCCGTGTCAGTCAGGCTGTGCTCTCCCTGTGTCGCATCGCCCGCCGCACTGCATGCCCTTCCAGCCATGTCAGCGGCGCCACGTGGTACTGCCTTCTGGACCGCCAGGTCAGCAGCCATCGGTTTCAAGTCAGCAACTATCGGTCCCAGTTCAGCAGCTACTGGTTCCACATCAGCAGCAGCTATCGGTTTCACGTCGGCGCTTGTCAGTGCTATGTTAGTCAACTCATCTGAAACCAGATCCATATCAATAAGCTCTGGTTTCATGTCAGTCAAATCAGGTGTCATGTCAGTATAACGTGGTCTTATGTCAGTAAAGTCTGGTGTAGTGTCCGCACACTCTACCTTCACATCACTCACCCCTGGTGTGACATCAGTCGAACCCTTGGGCATGTCAGTGTGATGTGGTACTATGTCAGTAAGGCCCGGTGCAGTGTCCGCACACTCTACCTTCACATCAATCCGTCCTGATGTCACGTCAGTCGAATCCTTAGTCTCTCCAGTCATGCCAGCGGTGTGAGCAGTGTCAGTTGTCCTATTAGCAGCAGGAGCACCCCGCACAGGGTCAGGCCCATGTGAAGCTGCCTTTTCCTCCTCTCGCGCTCCCCCTGCTGCTGCCAGCATGGCGTGGTCTCTAGCAGCAGGCCACCACCCGCCGTGCTGCACAGCCCATGGCATCGCTGCCTGTGCGTACCCCATGGCTCGCCCTGCCACCGCCCCTGCTGCCCCATGCCCATGCATGCATGCATCGAACCACTGCTGCTGCCCCGCTCCCTGCTGCTGCACCCCTGCCTGCTGCCCCACTGCCTGTTGCACCAGTGCTTGCTGCGCTGTTGCCTGCTGCACTGCTGCCTGCTGCACTGACGCCATGCCAAGTGCCGTGTGATACGGCATGCCATACGCAGCCAGCCCGTGTGCTCCTCCCCAATTTCCAATGCCACCCGCTCTTCCCCCCCACCCCACTTCCCCACCCCACGCCATTCCACCACTTCGCATACCCTCCAGTGTTCTCTCCCCACCGCCCATGCCTGCACCGCGCGTGCCTGACGCTCCCATGCCCCCACCGCCCACATCCCCACCACCTGCCATGCCACCATCCCTCACGCCCCCATTCACCAGTTGAGCACCATCAGCCATATCGCCTGCCTGCATGTCTCCATGCATGCTCCCATGGGCCCCATGCGCGTCCACATGTCTGTCAGCACACACATCAGCACGCACATCAGCATGCACGGGGATTTCCTTCACCACCCACTTGAACAGAGGCCGGGGCGGCACGGGCACAGCACGAGCCGCCGCTGCTTCACACTCGGGCACTGCAGCCAACCCACCTGCACCACTTGCCCATGCTGGTGCTGCCACTGCCCTGCTTCCTGCAGCTGCGTCACCTGCAACCATGCCTGCCGCTACAAACCCTTCATCATGTGTCCCTGCACCCCATGTTCCTGCCCCCCCTCCCCTTGCGTCCCCTCCCCCTGCACCCCCTCCCCCTGCACCCTGCGCCCCTGCACCCTGCGCCCCTGCACCCTGCGCCCCTGCACCCTGCGCCCCTGCACCCTGCGCCTCTGCTACCTCCGCACTCCACGTCCCTCCCATGCCCTCCCCTTCCCACATCCCCCTCGCCACCTCTGCTCCTGTCGCACTGCCTTCCACCTTAACACAAGTCCCAGCAGTTGCAGCAGCCGAAGCAGGTGCAGCGGTGGCGAATGGGGGGGTGGTGGCGCCAGGGAATATATCCAATGCATGAGCAGCGATCGGAGCAGCAGCATGCCACGTGGCATGGGGTACCACACTGCATGCTGCACCTGATGCTGCTGCATGCACCACGGCACCATGCCATGTGCTGCCCGCACTGCCCGCCACAGGCGCTGAGGGCAGGGCAGCAGGGGACGAGGGTGACCTTTGAGACGACTCAAAAACTGCAGGGCACGAGGGAGGTGGTCGGTGTGCGGGCACAGGCGCTGCTGCCGCTGCTGCTGACCCTCCCATCTCTTCTCCTCTCGCTGTGTCAACCGCTGCAGCAATAGCAGCAGCAGAAGTATTGGCAGGAAGAGGAGCATCAGCAGCCGCAACTGGCAATGCCGGCTTTGGGACGTTGTTACCCACTCCATCCACACTCTCCGGGCCCTCTCCTCCCTTCTGACTTCCCTTCTCCAATCCGTTCTCCCCTTCCTTCTCCCTCCTCTCCTTCTCCGTCCCCTTCTCCCCTCCCGCATTCCTCCACGCCTGCCGCCTCTTGGCCCCCTTGGAAGCAGCAGAGCAGGCAGAAGGTGCCGGGCAGCGTTCAGGGCTGGTAAAGGGCGCCGTGTGAGGCTCGCAGATGTGGGGAGGGGCGTGCTGGGGGGCATGTTGGGAGGAGAGCTTGGGAGAGGGGGGCGGGGGCGTGGGCGAGGAAGCAGCAGCAGCAGGGAGTGGGTGATTAGTGGGCTGCGAGGCAGGGACCGGGGTGGGAGAGGAGGGAGGGGTTGCAAAGGGTGGAACGGCATGTGGCACGGCAGGTGGGGAAGCGGGAACATGGGGAGCAGGCGGGGCAGAGGGGGCAGCGGAGGGGGCATGTGGGTGGAAAGGGGCGGGAGGTTTGGCAGCAGGCGAGGTGGCAGCAGCAGCGGCGGTGGCGTTGACTTGGGAGACGGCGTGGGAGAGGGCGAGGGAGAGGCGGCGCTGCATCATGTGCTGCACCGCTGCTGCTGCCGCTGCTGTGGTGGCTGCTGAAAAGTGCGACGGGTGCGCGGCAGCAGGCAGGGGGTGAGAGGCAGGAGGCACCGGGTGTGCTGATGCTGGGACAGCTGAGGCGTCACCTGCTGCTTCATGGGGTTGGGCAGATGCAGTGGTTGGGGTGGGTGGTGGCTTGCTAGTGCCCTTATCATTCGCAGCAACCGCCCTATCATCGGCAGAAGCACTGCTATTAGTGGCAGCCGTACCACCTTCCCCATGTCCACTAGGATCACCCGCTGCAGCATCGCCAGCAACTGTCGCGGCTGCAGCAGCTGCAGGAGAAACAGCAGCAGGTGGAGTAGCAGCAGCAGCTGCTGCTCCTGCACCATGTGGTGAACCGCCCGCGTCTCCACCCCCTTGAGGCCGACAGCCCGGCCCACCCATGGCTGCAGCGGCCGCTGCCATTGCTGCCGCTGCTGCTGGCCCCTGCTGCTGCTGCATCAGCAGGGAAGCAGGGTCCGGGGGAAACGCGAGGCGAAGCGGCAGAGGCAGGTAGTGGAAGGGGAAGTGGCAGGCCAGCGGCAGCAGGTGACACAACTGGGGTGGTACGTTCATGCCCATGCCCATGCCCATGCCCATACCCATGCCCATGCCCATGCCTAGGTTTCCCCCCAGGGCGAGGTTCATGGTGAGAGGCAGTGAGAGCGACTGCAGGTGCGGCAGGGTCTGCAGGTGCGGCAGCGATTGCAGGTGGCGGAGGGTGTGTGCGAGCAGAGGCATGCTGGCTGCTGCTGCCGCCGCAGCGGCGGAATCAGCAGCAGCAGAGGAGGGGGCAGTGGGATGCGAAGCAGCAGGGCCAGAGGCAGAGGCTGAAGCGGCCGCAGCAGGAGAAGGGTGAGAGGGAGCGGAGGAACAGGTCCCAGCAGCAGCAGCTTCTGCCAGAGAGGAGGTGTGGCGCTGGGGTAGCTGTGAAGCAGCACCAGCTGCTCCTGCTGTGGCAGTTGGGCTTCTGGCAACTGCTGCTGCCGCCGCCGCTGCTGCTGCTGCCACAGCTGCTGCAGCAGACGCTGCAGCCCGTGCAACCGCACCGTTGCCCCCCTCTCCTGCTGCTCCTCCCGCACCCTCTGCAGCCAAAGCCACCCTGCCATGCCCGCGCCTGCCCTTCCCTGCCCTGTGCACCCGCCCTTCCCGCCCCTCCCTTCCCCACCTGCCCGGCCATGGCCCCCCGCGCCCGTCGCAGGAGAGAGCAGCGCCGCGGCGGCGGGGGTGGAGGGGCGGCAGGCCCCACAGGGCGGAGAGGGCGGCGCTCAGCCGCTGCACCTCCGCGTCCCTGTGCCTGCGCAGCCGGCCAATGAGCGCAGAGAAGCTGTGGGGGGGAGGGGAGAGAGGAGGGGAGGAAAGAGAGGAGGGGAGCGGAGAGCGGAGGGGAGGGGGAGGGCAGGGACGCGAACAGGGACTCTGATCGATCCATGCAGCACAACGGGACGGCAAGGGATGAAGGGGATGAAGTGACGCATGCAATGATGCAAGGCCGATCAGTATGTACCATGTGGCATGCGGGTGGACGCGAGCCAAGCACCAGCAGCATAAGGAAGGAGCGCGGCAGCATGCGCACCTCTCATTGGCAGTGGGTGGGACGGCATGAGCGGCCTGCAGGGAGAGGGCAGCGGTGGCGTGCAGGTGGTGTGCCACTCGCAGCAGCTTCCTCAGAATGGCCACTCGCTCCCTCTCGTGCTGCAGCTTCCGCCCCAAGATCTGGAGCACGTTCAACCCTGAAAGGAGGCGGGGAAAGGGCGGGGGGGGAAGGGGGAGGGGGGGGGTTGGAGGGTGACTTTCGAGTCCACTCAAAAGTCTCAGAATGGCCACTCACTCCCTCTCGTGCTGCAGCTTGCGCCCCAGGATCTGCAGCACGTTCAGCCCTGGGGAAGTGTGGGGGGAAAGAGGGGAGGGGGTAAGGCGGGCCCCATGGGGGAAGGAGATGGAGAGTAAGGCAGGGATAAATGGGCCCGAAAAGGGTCGGAAGGAGTTAAGTGAGGATGGAAGGGATAGGCAGCAGAGGAGGCGATTCTGGCAGGCACGAATGGGAGAGGACAGCTACGGGGTGCAGAAGGAGGCATCGGGCATCGCTTGATGAGGTGTGCAGGAATGCCTACTTCTGTGTGGGCGCAAGAAAAGTAGTGAAGGGACCCACCATTGGTGGCAATGATGTGTTTGAGAAGTGTTCTTGATGAGGTGCGCAGCAGTGCCTCCAGCAGCAGCGACACCTCCTTGGCACTGCATGGGGGGCACGCACACGCACGGCAGTCATGCACACGCACACGCACATGCTCATGGGTTGTGGTGTGCAGCGGTGATAAAAAGAACAGTCATGCCAGCCAGTGAAAGTGTGCAAAGCAAGAGCCGAAGTGCAGAACATGCGAGGCGTATGGCACATGCCTGGATGCCGGGAGTAAGGCATAGCATGACGTCACCATTTACCACCATACCCCACCACCACACCCCACCACCAGAGCCCCCACCTGGCGCGGCTCAAAGCCCACCCACCTGAAGTTGGGGACGCCCGAGGAGAAGTCGCCACAGGAGGTGGCTCGCATGAGCAGCCGCACAAAGGATCGTGCCGTGCTCTGCGGGCCATGGGGGGGAGGTTGGGCGAGGAGAGTTCGGGAGGAAGAAAAGAAAGGAGGCGATACGAGGGAGTGAGGTTGAAACTTGAAAACAGGGAGGGAAGGGTATGGTATGGAAGACTAGAGTGTAGAAAGAAGGCGTGGCTTCCGTGCGGTTGAGAGGGAAGGAAGGAGACGGGGAAGGATAAGGGCAGGGAGACAAGGAGGAACGAGAGTGGGAGAGAGAGCGGCGGAAGGGCAGCCCACCTTGCCCTTGATGAGCGCATCGTTGCCGTCCAGTAGCAGCTCCAATGCCTCCTCCACTGCTCTCATGCACACACGCACATGGGGAGGTGCATGGGTAATGCGTGAGGGACGGATGAGATGCATGGGTGAGGTGCATGGGAAGATGCATGGCTGGATGCATGGCTGGATGCATGGCTGGGTGCATGGCTGGGTGCATGGCTGGAGGTGTACGGTAATGTATAATTGCACAATCTCAGCATGGGCCAGCACACGGCAGCACATGCCACCACGGGCAGAGGAGCAGCTCACCATCGGAGTGGAAGAGCACCCCCTGGCACGCCGCTACCACATACTCCGCCGGTGCAATGCATGGCGCACACACTCAGCTCGGGCAGCACATGCCAGCACATGTCACTCGCACAGCACACACCACAGGCAGCAGAGCAGCTCACCATCGGAGTGGAAGAGCACCCCCTGGCACGCCGCTACCACATACTCCGCCGGCGCTGCCTGAACCTCCCCCGCCCCCGCTCCCCCCCCTGCTGCTTCCGCCACCAGGTCAAACCCATGCCCATGTGCCCCGCTCTCCTCGCCTCCCCACACCTCCCTGTGCCCCTCCTCCCTCTCCCCGCCCCTCTCCCCACCCTGTCGCCACACCCTCTCACCCAGACCTGCCACCTTCCGCAGCCTCCGCCTCTTGGCATGCCGCATGCCCCCCTCCCCGTCCTCCACACATGCTTCCCCCTCCCCCTCCCCTTCCCGTTCCCCATCCCCTTCCCATTCGCCCCCTTCCAACCACACCCGCTCCCCCTCCCCCTCGTCCTCCCCGCCCCGCCCCTCCCTCTCCCCCTGCTGCGTCCCCCGGCCATGTCTTGGTCCCTGCTCTCCCGCCCCCCCCTGCACGCTTCTCCCCTCGCGCCCTGCAGCCACCCCTCCCTGAAGAGACCCAGACCGCGCAGAGGGGGATGGGAGGGGGCGCGCATGGGCGGGGGGGGAGCGCGGGGAGGAGAGGAGCCAGGGGGAGGGCGCAGGGCGGAGCGACCTGGGGTGGGGGAGGGCCAGGCGGGACCTCGCCCGCTTGCCCTCCCAGGCCAGGCGCGCACACCCACTGCCCTCTCTCCCCTCCTCTCCATGCCTTCCCCCCTCACCCATATGCATGCCCTCCCGCCTGCACCCGTACTCCTCTGCTCCCTCCTCCTCGCTCCCCTCCCCTGACCCGTACACCTCCTCCCACTCACTCTCACTCCCCGACTCGCTCTCACTCTCACCCTCACTCCCACTCTCACTCTCACTCTCACTCCCATCATCACTCTCACTCTCTGATCCCTCCTCCTCCGCCTCACACTCCCTGCCCAGCCCAATCGTTCTCTCACTAATCACCATCTGCTGCCCCTCCCTCTCCTCCCCTTCTCTCCCTCCGACTTCTTCCTCCTCCTCCTCTTCCTCCTCCTCCTCCACCTCCTCGGCCACAGCTCGCTGCACAGCAGGGCGCACGCGTGGCTTCTTGAGCTCAGCGCCGCCCAGCACGCCGCGGCAGGACTGGCTGCCGCAGTAGCAGCGCGTGGGGCGCGCCCCCACAAAGCGCTCGTAGTTGTAATCAAACGACAGCTCCTCGCCCTGCAGAGAGCGGGAGGAGAGCCGGGAAGGAGGGTGGAAAAGGAGTGAGGGAAAGGTGGCTGCCTCAGTAGCAGCGCGTGGGGCGCGCCCCCACAAAGCGCTCGTAGTTGTAGTCGAATGACAGCTCCTCGCCCTGAGGGGAGGAGAGCATAGAAAAAGGTGGGGAAAGAGGGGGGGGGGGAGGAGGGGGGGGAGAGGGAGGGAGGGAGGGGACATGTGGGTTGGGGGAGGAGGGGGGGCAATGCTTGAGGCGGGCTATAAAACCGCCCACAAAGCGCTCTTAAATGATAGCTCCTCGCCATAATTGAGGTCGGAGTTCTTGCGGTGAGTCAACGGGGAAGTTGAAAGCGACGAGGAGACGAAGGCGCGCAAGTACATGTCAGCGGCAGGAGCAGGGACAGGGGAAGAGGCAGGAGCAGGAGCAGGAGCAGGGGCAGGGGCAGGAGCAGGAGCAGGGGCAGGGGCAGGAGCAGGGACAGGGGAAGAGGCAGGGGCAGGAGCAGGAGCAGGGGCAGGGGCAGGAGCAGGGGCAGGAGCAGGAGCAGGGGCAGGAGCAGGAGCAGGGGCAGGGGCAGGAGCAGGGGCAGGGGCAGGAGCAGGGGCAGGGGCAGGAGCAGGAGCAGGAGCAGGGGCAGGAGCAGGAGCAGGGGCAGGAGCAGGAGCAGGGGCAGGGGCAGGAGCAGGGGCAGGAGCAGGAGCAGGGGCAGGGGAAGAGGCAGGGGCAGGAGCAGGAGCAGGGGCAGGGACAGGGGGAGGGTCGGGGAGGAGGGGACTCACCGCTTTGATGGGGCGCAGGGAGAAGAGCCCAATGCGCAGCTCGCCCCGCACCATCCACTGCAGGTGACACACGGGGGTGAGAGACGACAGGACGATGGGGACAGACACGAATTGTGGGGGAGACAGCAGAGGAGAGGACAGGAGAGGTGAGAAGAGCCCAATGCGCAGCTCGCCCCGCACCATCCACTGCAGCCCCACACGGCGGTGAGAGGCAACAGGGCGATGGGGACAGGCATGAGTGGTGGGGGGAACGGGAGTTGAGAGGACGGGAGAGGTGATGAGAGGGCGTGGGTGATGAGGATGAAGATGGTGGCGCATGCAGATGTGAGCGCAGGCAAGATGCGATGGGAAGCAGGCAGGGCAGGCTGGCAGGCAAGCAGTCCATCTGCACGGACTCAACCCTGTGTCAGCCCACGCACATGCCAACCCAGTCGATCCAATCAGCCCAATCAGTGAGCACGCACCTTCTCAAGACAGCAGTTGGGCTCGCAGCTGTGGTTGAGGAAGCGCGAGAAGTTGCCCTTGCGGCATGCGTCTATCACCTGCCCGTGTGCGCAGGGGGAAGGCATGGCGGGCATAGGCGCATGAAAGGGGGGGGGAAGGGGAGCAGGAGGTGCATGGGGTGCCGGAGGGGCATATGTCAGCAGGAGGTGCATGGGGTGCCGGAGGGGCATATGTCAGCAGGAGGTGCATGGGGTGCCGGAGGGGCATATGTCAGCAGGAGGTGCATGGGGTGCCGGAGGGGCATATGTCAGCAGGAGGTGCATGGGGTGCCGGAGGGGCATATGTCAGCAGGAGGTGCATGGGGTGCCGGAGGGGCATATGTCAGCAGGAGGTGCATGGGGTGCCGGAGGGGCATATGTCAGCAGGAGGTGCATGGGGTGCCGGAGGGGCATATGTCAGCAGGAGGTGCATGGGGTGCCGGAGGGGCATATGTCAGCAGGAGGTGCATGGGGTGCCGGAGGGGCATATGTCAGCAGGAGGTGCATGGGGTGCCGGAGGGGCATATGTCAGCAGGAGGTGCATGGGGTGCCGGAGGGGCATATGTCAGCAGGAGGTGCATGGGGTGCCGGAGGGGCATATGTCAGCAGGAGGTGCATGGGGTGCCGGAGGGGCATATGTCAGCAGGAGGTGCATGGGGTGCCGGAGGGGCATATGTCAGCAGGAGGTGCATGGGGTGCCGGAGGGGCATATGTCAGCAGGAGGTGCATGGGGTGCCGGAGGGGCATATGTCAGCAGGAGGTGCATGGGGTGCCGGAGGGGCATATGTCAGCAGGAGGTGCATGGGGTGCCGGAGGGGCATATGTCAGCAGGAGGTGCATGGGGTGCCGGAGGGGCATATGTCAGCAGGAGGTGCATGGGGTGCCGGAGGGGCATATGTCAGCAGGAGGTGCATGGGGTGCCGGAGGGGCATATGTCAGCAGGAGGTGCATGGGGTGCCGGAGGGGCATATGTCAGCAGGAGGTGCATGGGGTGCCGGAGGGGCATATGTCAGCAGGAGGTGCATGGGGTGCCGGAGGGGCATATGTCAGCAGGAGGTGCATGGGGTGCCGGAGGGGCATATGTCAGCAGGAGGTGCATGGGGTGCCGGAGGGGCATATGTCAGCAGGAGGTGCATGGGGTGCCGGAGGGGCATATGTCAGCAGGAGGTGCATGGGGTGCCGGAGGGGCATATGTCAGCAGGAGGTGCATGGGGTGCCGGAGGGGCATATGTCAGCAGGAGGTGCATGGGGTGCCGGAGGGGCATATGTCAGCAGGAGGTGCATGGGGTGCCGGAGGGGCATATGTCAGCAGGAGGTGCATGGGGTGCCGGAGGGGCATATGTCAGCAGGAGGTGCATGGGGTGCCGGAGGGGCATATGTCAGCAGGAGGTGCATGGGGTGCCGGAGGGGCATATGTCAGCAGGAGGTGCATGGGGTGCCGGAGGGGCATATGTCAGCAGGAGGTGCATGGGGTGCCGGAGGGGCATATGTCAGCAGGAGGTGCATGGGGTGCCGGAGGGGCATATGTCAGCAGGAGGTGCATGGGGTGCCGGAGGGGCATATGTCAGCAGGAGGTGCATGGGGTGCCGGAGGGGCATATGTCAGCAGGAGGTGCATGGGGTGCCGGAGGGGCATATGTCAGCAGGAGGTGCATGGGGTGCCGGAGGGGCATATGTCAGCAGGAGGTGCATGGGGTGCCGGAGGGGCATATGTCAGCAGGAGGTGCATGGGGTGCCGGAGGGGCATATGTCAGCAGGAGGTGCATGGGGTGCCGGAGGGGCATATGTCAGCAGGAGGTGCATGGGGTGCCGGAGGGGCATATGTCAGCAGGAGGTGCATGGGGTGCCGGAGGGGCATATGTCAGCAGGAGGTGCATGGGGTGCCGGAGGGGCATATGTCAGCAGGAGGTGCATGGGGTGCCGGAGGGGCATATGTCAGCAGGAGGTGCATGGGGTGCCGGAGGGGCATATGTCAGCAGGAGGTGCATGGGGTGCCGGAGGGGCATATGTCAGCAGGAGGTGCATGGGGTGCCGGAGGGGCATATGTCAGCAGGAGGTGCATGGGGTGCCGGAGGGGCATATGTCAGCAGGAGGTGCATGGGGTGCCGGAGGGGCATATGTCAGCAGGAGGTGCATGGGGTGCCGGAGGGGCATATGTCAGCAGGAGGTGCATGGGGTGCCGGAGGGGCATATGTCAGCAGGAGGTGCATGGGGTGCCGGAGGGGCATATGTCAGCAGGAGGTGCATGGGGTGCCGGAGGGGCATATGTCAGCAGGAGGTGCATGGGGTGCCGGAGGGGCATATGTCAGCAGGAGGTGCATGGGGTGCCGGAGGGGCATATGTCAGCAGGAGGTGCATGGGGTGCCGGAGGGGCATATGTCAGCAGGAGGTGCATGGGGTGCCGGAGGGGCATATGTCAGCAGGAGGTGCATGGGGTGCCGGAGGGGCATATGTCAGCAGGAGGTGCATGGGGTGCCGGAGGGGCATATGTCAGCAGGAGGTGCATGGGGTGCCGGAGGGGCATATGTCAGCAGGAGGTGCATGGGGTGCCGGAGGGGCATATGTCAGCAGGAGGTGCATGGGGTGCCGGAGGGGCATATGTCAGCAGGAGGTGCATGGGGTGCCGGAGGGGCATATGTCAGCAGGAGGTGCATGGGGTGCCGGAGGGGCATATGTCAGCAGGAGGTGCATGGGGTGCCGGAGGGGCATATGTCAGCAGGAGGTGCATGGGGTGCCGGAGGGGCATATGTCAGCAGGAGGTGCATGGGGTGCCGGAGGGGCATATGTCAGCAGGAGGTGCATGGGGTGCCGGAGGGGCATATGTCAGCAGGAGGTGCATGGGGTGCCGGAGGGGCATATGTCAGCAGGAGGTGCATGGGGTGCCGGAGGGGCATATGTCAGCAGGAGGTGCATGGGGTGCCGGAGGGGCATATGTCAGCAGGAGGTGCATGGGGTGCCGGAGGGGCATATGTCAGCAGGAGGTGCATGGGGTGCCGGAGGGGCATATGTCAGCAGGAGGTGCATGGGGTGCCGGAGGGGCATATGTCAGCAGGAGGTGCATGGGGTGCCGGAGGGGCATATGTCAGCAGGAGGTGCATGGGGTGCCGGAGGGGCATATGTCAGCAGGAGGTGCATGGGGTGCCGGAGGGGCATATGTCAGCAGGAGGTGCATGGGGTGCCGGAGGGGCATATGTCAGCAGGAGGTGCATGGGGTGCCGGAGGGGCATATGTCAGCAGGAGGTGCATGGGGTGCCGGAGGGGCATATGTCAGCAGGAGGTGCATGGGGTGCCGGAGGGGCATATGTCAGCAGGAGGTGCATGGGGTGCCGGAGGGGCATATGTCAGCAGGAGGTGCATGGGGTGCCGGAGGGGCATATGTCAGCAGGAGGTGCATGGGGTGCCGGAGGGGCATATGTCAGCAGGAGGTGCATGGGGTGCCGGAGGGGCATATGTCAGCAGGAGGTGCATGGGGTGCCGGAGGGGCATATGTCAGCAGGAGGTGCATGGGGTGCCGGAGGGGCATATGTCAGCAGGAGGTGCATGGGGTGCCGGAGGGGCATATGTCAGCAGGAGGTGCATGGGGTGCCGGAGGGGCATATGTCAGCAGGAGGTGCATGGGGTGCCGGAGGGGCATATGTCAGCAGGAGGTGCATGGGGTGCCGGAGGGGCATATGTCAGCAGGAGGTGCATGGGGTGCCGGAGGGGCATATGTCAGCAGGAGGTGCATGGGGTGCCGGAGGGGCATATGTCAGCAGGAGGTGCATGGGGTGCCGGAGGGGCATATGTCAGCAGGAGGTGCATGGGGTGCCGGAGGGGCATATGTCAGCAGGAGGTGCATGGGGTGCCGGAGGGGCATATGTCAGCAGGAGGTGCATGGGGTGCCGGAGGGGCATATGTCAGCAGGAGGTGCATGGGGTGCCGGAGGGGCATATGTCAGCAGGAGGTGCATGGGGTGCCGGAGGGGCATATGTCAGCAGGAGGTGCATGGGGTGCCGGAGGGGCATATGTCAGCAGGAGGTGCATGGGGTGCCGGAGGGGCATATGTCAGCAGGAGGTGCATGGGGTGCCGGAGGGGCATATGTCAGCAGGAGGTGCATGGGGTGCCGGAGGGGCATATGTCAGCAGGAGGTGCATGGGGTGCCGGAGGGGCATATGTCAGCAGGAGGTGCATGGGGTGCCGGAGGGGCATATGTCAGCAGGAGGTGCATGGGGTGCCGGAGGGGCATATGTCAGCAGGAGGTGCATGGGGTGCCGGAGGGGCATATGTCAGCAGGAGGTGCATGGGGTGCCGGAGGGGCATATGTCAGCAGGAGGTGCATGGGGTGCCGGAGGGGCATATGTCAGCAGGAGGTGCATGGGGTGCCGGAGGGGCATATGTCAGCAGGAGGTGCATGGGGTGCCGGAGGGGCATATGTCAGCAGGAGGTGCATGGGGTGCCGGAGGGGCATATGTCAGCAGGAGGTGCATGGGGTGCCGGAGGGGCATATGTCAGCAGGAGGTGCATGGGGTGCCGGAGGGGCATATGTCAGCAGGAGGTGCATGGGGTGCCGGAGGGGCATATGTCAGCAGGAGGTGCATGGGGTGCCGGAGGGGCATATGTCAGCAGGAGGTGCATGGGGTGCCGGAGGGGCATATGTCAGCAGGAGGTGCATGGGGTGCCGGAGGGGCATATGTCAGCAGGAGGTGCATGGGGTGCCGGAGGGGCATATGTCAGCAGGAGGTGCATGGGGTGCCGGAGGGGCATATGTCAGCAGGAGGTGCATGGGGTGCCGGAGGGGCATATGTCAGCAGGAGGTGCATGGGGTGCCGGAGGGGCATATGTCAGCAGGAGGTGCATGGGGTGCCGGAGGGGCATATGTCAGCAGGAGGTGCATGGGGTGCCGGAGGGGCATATGTCAGCAGGAGGTGCATGGGGTGCCGGAGGGGCATATGTCAGCAGGAGGTGCATGGGGTGCCGGAGGGGCATATGTCAGCAGGAGGTGCATGGGGTGCCGGAGGGGCATATGTCAGCAGGAGGTGCATGGGGTGCCGGAGGGGCATATGTCAGCAGGAGGTGCATGGGGTGCCGGAGGGGCATATGTCAGCAGGAGGTGCATGGGGTGCCGGAGGGGCATATGTCAGCAGGAGGTGCATGGGGTGCCGGAGGGGCATATGTCAGCAGGAGGTGCATGGGGTGCCGGAGGGGCATATGTCAGCAGGAGGTGCATGGGGTGCCGGAGGGGCATATGTCAGCAGGAGGTGCATGGGGTGCCGGAGGGGCATATGTCAGCAGGAGGTGCATGGGGTGCCGGAGGGGCATATGTCAGCAGGAGGTGCATGGGGTGCCGGAGGGGCATATGTCAGCAGGAGGTGCATGGGGTGCCGGAGGGGCATATGTCAGCAGGAGGTGCATGGGGTGCCGGAGGGGCATATGTCAGCAGGAGGTGCATGGGGTGCCGGAGGGGCATATGTCAGCAGGAGGTGCATGGGGTGCCGGAGGGGCATATGTCAGCAGGAGGTGCATGGGGTGCCGGAGGGGCATATGTCAGCAGGAGGTGCATGGGGTGCCGGAGGGGCATATGTCAGCAGGAGGTGCATGGGGTGCCGGAGGGGCATATGTCAGCAGGAGGTGCATGGGGTGCCGGAGGGGCATATGTCAGCAGGAGGTGCATGGGGTGCCGGAGGGGCATATGTCAGCAGGAGGTGCATGGGGTGCCGGAGGGGCATATGTCAGCAGGAGGTGCATGGGGTGCCGGAGGGGCATATGTCAGCAGGAGGTGCATGGGGTGCCGGAGGGGCATATGTCAGCAGGAGGTGCATGGGGTGCCGGAGGGGCATATGTCAGCAGGAGGTGCATGGGGTGCCGGAGGGGCATATGTCAGCAGGAGGTGCATGGGGTGCCGGAGGGGCATATGTCAGCAGGAGGTGCATGGGGTGCCGGAGGGGCATATGTCAGCAGGAGGTGCATGGGGTGCCGGAGGGGCATATGTCAGCAGGAGGTGCATGGGGTGCCGGAGGGGCATATGTCAGCAGGAGGTGCATGGGGTGCCGGAGGGGCATATGTCAGCAGGAGGTGCATGGGGTGCCGGAGGGGCATATGTCAGCAGGAGGTGCATGGGGTGCCGGAGGGGCATATGTCAGCAGGAGGTGCATGGGGTGCCGGAGGGGCATATGTCAGCAGGAGGTGCATGGGGTGCCGGAGGGGCATATGTCAGCAGGAGGTGCATGGGGTGCCGGAGGGGCATATGTCAGCAGGAGGTGCATGGGGTGCCGGAGGGGCATATGTCAGCAGGAGGTGCATGGGGTGCCGGAGGGGCATATGTCAGCAGGAGGTGCATGGGGTGCCGGAGGGGCATATGTCAGCAGGAGGTGCATGGGGTGCCGGAGGGGCATATGTCAGCAGGAGGTGCATGGGGTGCCGGAGGGGCATATGTCAGCAGGAGGTGCATGGGGTGCCGGAGGGGCATATGTCAGCAGGAGGTGCATGGGGTGCCGGAGGGGCATATGTCAGCAGGAGGTGCATGGGGTGCCGGAGGGGCATATGTCAGCAGGAGGTGCATGGGGTGCCGGAGGGGCATATGTCAGCAGGAGGTGCATGGGGTGCCGGAGGGGCATATGTCAGCAGGAGGTGCATGGGGTGCCGGAGGGGCATATGTCAGCAGGAGGTGCATGGGGTGCCGGAGGGGCATATGTCAGCAGGAGGTGCATGGGGTGCCGGAGGGGCATATGTCAGCAGGAGGTGCATGGGGTGCCGGAGGGGCATATGTCAGCAGGAGGTGCATGGGGTGCCGGAGGGGCATATGTCAGCAGGAGGTGCATGGGGTGCCGGAGGGGCATATGTCAGCAGGAGGTGCATGGGGTGCCGGAGGGGCATATGTCAGCAGGAGGTGCATGGGGTGCCGGAGGGGCATATGTCAGCAGGAGGTGCATGGGGTGCCGGAGGGGCATATGTCAGCAGGAGGTGCATGGGGTGCCGGAGGGGCATATGTCAGCAGGAGGTGCATGGGGTGCCGGAGGGGCATATGTCAGCAGGAGGTGCATGGGGTGCCGGAGGGGCATATGTCAGCAGGAGGTGCATGGGGTGCCGGAGGGGCATATGTCAGCAGGAGGTGCATGGGGTGCCGGAGGGGCATATGTCAGCAGGAGGTGCATGGGGTGCCGGAGGGGCATATGTCAGCAGGAGGTGCATGGGGTGCCGGAGGGGCATATGTCAGCAGGAGGTGCATGGGGTGCCGGAGGGGCATATGTCAGCAGGAGGTGCATGGGGTGCCGGAGGGGCATATGTCAGCAGGAGGTGCATGGGGTGCCGGAGGGGCATATGTCAGCAGGAGGTGCATGGGGTGCCGGAGGGGCATATGTCAGCAGGAGGTGCATGGGGTGCCGGAGGGGCATATGTCAGCAGGAGGTGCATGGGGTGCCGGAGGGGCATATGTCAGCAGGAGGTGCATGGGGTGCCGGAGGGGCATATGTCAGCAGGAGGTGCATGGGGTGCCGGAGGGGCATATGTCAGCAGGAGGTGCATGGGGTGCCGGAGGGGCATATGTCAGCAGGAGGTGCATGGGGTGCCGGAGGGGCATATGTCAGCAGGAGGTGCATGGGGTGCCGGAGGGGCATATGTCAGCAGGAGGTGCATGGGGTGCCGGAGGGGCATATGTCAGCAGGAGGTGCATGGGGTGCCGGAGGGGCATATGTCAGCAGGAGGTGCATGGGGTGCCGGAGGGGCATATGTCAGCAGGAGGTGCATGGGGTGCCGGAGGGGCATATGTCAGCAGGAGGTGCATGGGGTGCCGGAGGGGCATATGTCAGCAGGAGGTGCATGGGGTGCCGGAGGGGCATATGTCAGCAGGAGGTGCATGGGGTGCCGGAGGGGCATATGTCAGCAGGAGGTGCATGGGGTGCCGGAGGGGCATATGTCAGCAGGAGGTGCATGGGGTGCCGGAGGGGCATATGTCAGCAGGAGGTGCATGGGGTGCCGGAGGGGCATATGTCAGCAGGAGGTGCATGGGGTGCCGGAGGGGCATATGTCAGCAGGAGGTGCATGGGGTGCCGGAGGGGCATATGTCAGCAGGAGGTGCATGGGGTGCCGGAGGGGCATATGTCAGCAGGAGGTGCATGGGGTGCCGGAGGGGCATATGTCAGCAGGAGGTGCATGGGGTGCCGGAGGGGCATATGTCAGCAGGAGGTGCATGGGGTGCCGGAGGGGCATATGTCAGCAGGAGGTGCATGGGGTGCCGGAGGGGCATATGTCAGCAGGAGGTGCATGGGGTGCCGGAGGGGCATATGTCAGCAGGAGGTGCATGGGGTGCCGGAGGGGCATATGTCAGCAGGAGGTGCATGGGGTGCCGGAGGGGCATATGTCAGCAGGAGGTGCATGGGGTGCCGGAGGGGCATATGTCAGCAGGAGGTGCATGGGGTGCCGGAGGGGCATATGTCAGCAGGAGGTGCATGGGGTGCCGGAGGGGCATATGTCAGCAGGAGGTGCATGGGGTGCCGGAGGGGCATATGTCAGCAGGAGGTGCATGGGGTGCCGGAGGGGCATATGTCAGCAGGAGGTGCATGGGGTGCCGGAGGGGCATATGTCAGCAGGAGGTGCATGGGGTGCCGGAGGGGCATATGTCAGCAGGAGGTGCATGGGGTGCCGGAGGGGCATATGTCAGCAGGAGGTGCATGGGGTGCCGGAGGGGCATATGTCAGCAGGAGGTGCATGGGGTGCCGGAGGGGCATATGTCAGCAGGAGGTGCATGGGGTGCCGGAGGGGCATATGTCAGCAGGAGGTGCATGGGGTGCCGGAGGGGCATATGTCAGCAGGAGGTGCATGGGGTGCCGGAGGGGCATATGTCAGCAGGAGGTGCATGGGGTGCCGGAGGGGCATATGTCAGCAGGAGGTGCATGGGGTGCCGGAGGGGCATATGTCAGCAGGAGGTGCATGGGGTGCCGGAGGGGCATATGTCAGCAGGAGGTGCATGGGGTGCCGGAGGGGCATATGTCAGCAGGAGGTGCATGGGGTGCCGGAGGGGCATATGTCAGCAGGAGGTGCATGGGGTGCCGGAGGGGCATATGTCAGCAGGAGGTGCATGGGGTGCCGGAGGGGCATATGTCAGCAGGAGGTGCATGGGGTGCCGGAGGGGCATATGTCAGCAGGAGGTGCATGGGGTGCCGGAGGGGCATATGTCAGCAGGAGGTGCATGGGGTGCCGGAGGGGCATATGTCAGCAGGAGGTGCATGGGGTGCCGGAGGGGCATATGTCAGCAGGAGGTGCATGGGGTGCCGGAGGGGCATATGTCAGCAGGAGGTGCATGGGGTGCCGGAGGGGCATATGTCAGCAGGAGGTGCATGGGGTGCCGGAGGGGCATATGTCAGCAGGAGGTGCATGGGGTGCCGGAGGGGCATATGTCAGCAGGAGGTGCATGGGGTGCCGGAGGGGCATATGTCAGCAGGAGGTGCATGGGGTGCCGGAGGGGCATATGTCAGCAGGAGGTGCATGGGGTGCCGGAGGGGCATATGTCAGCAGGAGGTGCATGGGGTGCCGGAGGGGCATATGTCAGCAGGAGGTGCATGGGGTGCCGGAGGGGCATATGTCAGCAGGAGGTGCATGGGGTGCCGGAGGGGCATATGTCAGCAGGAGGTGCATGGGGTGCCGGAGGGGCATATGTCAGCAGGAGGTGCATGGGGTGCCGGAGGGGCATATGTCAGCAGGAGGTGCATGGGGTGCCGGAGGGGCATATGTCAGCAGGAGGTGCATGGGGTGCCGGAGGGGCATATGTCAGCAGGAGGTGCATGGGGTGCCGGAGGGGCATATGTCAGCAGGAGGTGCATGGGGTGCCGGAGGGGCATATGTCAGCAGGAGGTGCATGGGGTGCCGGAGGGGCATATGTCAGCAGGAGGTGCATGGGGTGCCGGAGGGGCATATGTCAGCAGGAGGTGCATGGGGTGCCGGAGGGGCATATGTCAGCAGGAGGTGCATGGGGTGCCGGAGGGGCATATGTCAGCAGGAGGTGCATGGGGTGCCGGAGGGGCATATGTCAGCAGGAGGTGCATGGGGTGCCGGAGGGGCATATGTCAGCAGGAGGTGCATGGGGTGCCGGAGGGGCATATGTCAGCAGGAGGTGCATGGGGTGCCGGAGGGGCATATGTCAGCAGGAGGTGCATGGGGTGCCGGAGGGGCATATGTCAGCAGGAGGTGCATGGGGTGCCGGAGGGGCATATGTCAGCAGGAGGTGCATGGGGTGCCGGAGGGGCATATGTCAGCAGGAGGTGCATGGGGTGCCGGAGGGGCATATGTCAGCAGGAGGTGCATGGGGTGCCGGAGGGGCATATGTCAGCAGGAGGTGCATGGGGTGCCGGAGGGGCATATGTCAGCAGGAGGTGCATGGGGTGCCGGAGGGGCATATGTCAGCAGGAGGTGCATGGGGTGCCGGAGGGGCATATGTCAGCAGGAGGTGCATGGGGTGCCGGAGGGGCATATGTCAGCAGGAGGTGCATGGGGTGCCGGAGGGGCATATGTCAGCAGGAGGTGCATGGGGTGCCGGAGGGGCATATGTCAGCAGGAGGTGCATGGGGTGCCGGAGGGGCATATGTCAGCAGGAGGTGCATGGGGTGCCGGAGGGGCATATGTCAGCAGGAGGTGCATGGGGTGCCGGAGGGGCATATGTCAGCAGGAGGTGCATGGGGTGCCGGAGGGGCATATGTCAGCAGGAGGTGCATGGGGTGCCGGAGGGGCATATGTCAGCAGGAGGTGCATGGGGTGCCGGAGGGGCATATGTCAGCAGGAGGTGCATGGGGTGCCGGAGGGGCATATGTCAGCAGGAGGTGCATGGGGTGCCGGAGGGGCATATGTCAGCAGGAGGTGCATGGGGTGCCGGAGGGGCATATGTCAGCAGGAGGTGCATGGGGTGCCGGAGGGGCATATGTCAGCAGGAGGTGCATGGGGTGCCGGAGGGGCATATGTCAGCAGGAGGTGCATGGGGTGCCGGAGGGGCATATGTCAGCAGGAGGTGCATGGGGTGCCGGAGGGGCATATGTCAGCAGGAGGTGCATGGGGTGCCGGAGGGGCATATGTCAGCAGGAGGTGCATGGGGTGCCGGAGGGGCATATGTCAGCAGGAGGTGCATGGGGTGCCGGAGGGGCATATGTCAGCAGGAGGTGCATGGGGTGCCGGAGGGGCATATGTCAGCAGGAGGTGCATGGGGTGCCGGAGGGGCATATGTCAGCAGGAGGTGCATGGGGTGCCGGAGGGGCATATGTCAGCAGGAGGTGCATGGGGTGCCGGAGGGGCATATGTCAGCAGGAGGTGCATGGGGTGCCGGAGGGGCATATGTCAGCAGGAGGTGCATGGGGTGCCGGAGGGGCATATGTCAGCAGGAGGTGCATGGGGTGCCGGAGGGGCATATGTCAGCAGGAGGTGCATGGGGTGCCGGAGGGGCATATGTCAGCAGGAGGTGCATGGGGTGCCGGAGGGGCATATGTCAGCAGGAGGTGCATGGGGTGCCGGAGGGGCATATGTCAGCAGGAGGTGCATGGGGTGCCGGAGGGGCATATGTCAGCAGGAGGTGCATGGGGTGCCGGAGGGGCATATGTCAGCAGGAGGTGCATGGGGTGCCGGAGGGGCATATGTCAGCAGGAGGTGCATGGGGTGCCGGAGGGGCATATGTCAGCAGGAGGTGCATGGGGTGCCGGAGGGGCATATGTCAGCAGGAGGTGCATGGGGTGCCGGAGGGGCATATGTCAGCAGGAGGTGCATGGGGTGCCGGAGGGGCATATGTCAGCAGGAGGTGCATGGGGTGCCGGAGGGGCATATGTCAGCAGGAGGTGCATGGGGTGCCGGAGGGGCATATGTCAGCAGGAGGTGCATGGGGTGCCGGAGGGGCATATGTCAGCAGGAGGTGCATGGGGTGCCGGAGGGGCATATGTCAGCAGGAGGTGCATGGGGTGCCGGAGGGGCATATGTCAGCAGGAGGTGCATGGGGTGCCGGAGGGGCATATGTCAGCAGGAGGTGCATGGGGTGCCGGAGGGGCATATGTCAGCAGGAGGTGCATGGGGTGCCGGAGGGGCATATGTCAGCAGGAGGTGCATGGGGTGCCGGAGGGGCATATGTCAGCAGGAGGTGCATGGGGTGCCGGAGGGGCATATGTCAGCAGGAGGTGCATGGGGTGCCGGAGGGGCATATGTCAGCAGGAGGTGCATGGGGTGCCGGAGGGGCATATGTCAGCAGGAGGTGCATGGGGTGCCGGAGGGGCATATGTCAGCAGGAGGTGCATGGGGTGCCGGAGGGGCATATGTCAGCAGGAGGTGCATGGGGTGCCGGAGGGGCATATGTCAGCAGGAGGTGCATGGGGTGCCGGAGGGGCATATGTCAGCAGGAGGTGCATGGGGTGCCGGAGGGGCATATGTCAGCAGGAGGTGCATGGGGTGCCGGAGGGGCATATGTCAGCAGGAGGTGCATGGGGTGCCGGAGGGGCATATGTCAGCAGGAGGTGCATGGGGTGCCGGAGGGGCATATGTCAGCAGGAGGTGCATGGGGTGCCGGAGGGGCATATGTCAGCAGGAGGTGCATGGGGTGCCGGAGGGGCATATGTCAGCAGGAGGTGCATGGGGTGCCGGAGGGGCATATGTCAGCAGGAGGTGCATGGGGTGCCGGAGGGGCATATGTCAGCAGGAGGTGCATGGGGTGCCGGAGGGGCATATGTCAGCAGGAGGTGCATGGGGTGCCGGAGGGGCATATGTCAGCAGGAGGTGCATGGGGTGCCGGAGGGGCATATGTCAGCAGGAGGTGCATGGGGTGCCGGAGGGGCATATGTCAGCAGGAGGTGCATGGGGTGCCGGAGGGGCATATGTCAGCAGGAGGTGCATGGGGTGCCGGAGGGGCATATGTCAGCAGGAGGTGCATGGGGTGCCGGAGGGGCATATGTCAGCAGGAGGTGCATGGGGTGCCGGAGGGGCATATGTCAGCAGGAGGTGCATGGGGTGCCGGAGGGGCATATGTCAGCAGGAGGTGCATGGGGTGCCGGAGGGGCATATGTCAGCAGGAGGTGCATGGGGTGCCGGAGGGGCATATGTCAGCAGGAGGTGCATGGGGTGCCGGAGGGGCATATGTCAGCAGGAGGTGCATGGGGTGCCGGAGGGGCATATGTCAGCAGGAGGTGCATGGGGTGCCGGAGGGGCATATGTCAGCAGGAGGTGCATGGGGTGCCGGAGGGGCATATGTCAGCAGGAGGTGCATGGGGTGCCGGAGGGGCATATGTCAGCAGGAGGTGCATGGGGTGCCGGAGGGGCATATGTCAGCAGGAGGTGCATGGGGTGCCGGAGGGGCATATGTCAGCAGGAGGTGCATGGGGTGCCGGAGGGGCATATGTCAGCAGGAGGTGCATGGGGTGCCGGAGGGGCATATGTCAGCAGGAGGTGCATGGGGTGCCGGAGGGGCATATGTCAGCAGGAGGTGCATGGGGTGCCGGAGGGGCATATGTCAGCAGGAGGTGCATGGGGTGCCGGAGGGGCATATGTCAGCAGGAGGTGCATGGGGTGCCGGAGGGGCATATGTCAGCAGGAGGTGCATGGGGTGCCGGAGGGGCATATGTCAGCAGGAGGTGCATGGGGTGCCGGAGGGGCATATGTCAGCAGGAGGTGCATGGGGTGCCGGAGGGGCATATGTCAGCAGGAGGTGCATGGGGTGCCGGAGGGGCATATGTCAGCAGGAGGTGCATGGGGTGCCGGAGGGGCATATGTCAGCAGGAGGTGCATGGGGTGCCGGAGGGGCATATGTCAGCAGGAGGTGCATGGGGTGCCGGAGGGGCATATGTCAGCAGGAGGTGCATGGGGTGCCGGAGGGGCATATGTCAGCAGGAGGTGCATGGGGTGCCGGAGGGGCATATGTCAGCAGGAGGTGCATGGGGTGCCGGAGGGGCATATGTCAGCAGGAGGTGCATGGGGTGCCGGAGGGGCATATGTCAGCAGGAGGTGCATGGGGTGCCGGAGGGGCATATGTCAGCAGGAGGTGCATGGGGTGCCGGAGGGGCATATGTCAGCAGGAGGTGCATGGGGTGCCGGAGGGGCATATGTCAGCAGGAGGTGCATGGGGTGCCGGAGGGGCATATGTCAGCAGGAGGTGCATGGGGTGCCGGAGGGGCATATGTCAGCAGGAGGTGCATGGGGTGCCGGAGGGGCATATGTCAGCAGGAGGTGCATGGGGTGCCGGAGGGGCATATGTCAGCAGGAGGTGCATGGGGTGCCGGAGGGGCATATGTCAGCAGGAGGTGCATGGGGTGCCGGAGGGGCATATGTCAGCAGGAGGTGCATGGGGTGCCGGAGGGGCATATGTCAGCAGGAGGTGCATGGGGTGCCGGAGGGGCATATGTCAGCAGGAGGTGCATGGGGTGCCGGAGGGGCATATGTCAGCAGGAGGTGCATGGGGTGCCGGAGGGGCATATGTCAGCAGGAGGTGCATGGGGTGCCGGAGGGGCATATGTCAGCAGGAGGTGCATGGGGTGCCGGAGGGGCATATGTCAGCAGGAGGTGCATGGGGTGCCGGAGGGGCATATGTCAGCAGGAGGTGCATGGGGTGCCGGAGGGGCATATGTCAGCAGGAGGTGCATGGGGTGCCGGAGGGGCATATGTCAGCAGGAGGTGCATGGGGTGCCGGAGGGGCATATGTCAGCAGGAGGTGCATGGGGTGCCGGAGGGGCATATGTCAGCAGGAGGTGCATGGGGTGCCGGAGGGGCATATGTCAGCAGGAGGTGCATGGGGTGCCGGAGGGGCATATGTCAGCAGGAGGTGCATGGGGTGCCGGAGGGGCATATGTCAGCAGGAGGTGCATGGGGTGCCGGAGGGGCATATGTCAGCAGGAGGTGCATGGGGTGCCGGAGGGGCATATGTCAGCAGGAGGTGCATGGGGTGCCGGAGGGGCATATGTCAGCAGGAGGTGCATGGGGTGCCGGAGGGGCATATGTCAGCAGGAGGTGCATGGGGTGCCGGAGGGGCATATGTCAGCAGGAGGTGCATGGGGTGCCGGAGGGGCATATGTCAGCAGGAGGTGCATGGGGTGCCGGAGGGGCATATGTCAGCAGGAGGTGCATGGGGTGCCGGAGGGGCATATGTCAGCAGGAGGTGCATGGGGTGCCGGAGGGGCATATGTCAGCAGGAGGTGCATGGGGTGCCGGAGGGGCATATGTCAGCAGGAGGTGCATGGGGTGCCGGAGGGGCATATGTCAGCAGGAGGTGCATGGGGTGCCGGAGGGGCATATGTCAGCAGGAGGTGCATGGGGTGCCGGAGGGGCATATGTCAGCAGGAGGTGCATGGGGTGCCGGAGGGGCATATGTCAGCAGGAGGTGCATGGGGTGCCGGAGGGGCATATGTCAGCAGGAGGTGCATGGGGTGCCGGAGGGGCATATGTCAGCAGGAGGTGCATGGGGTGCCGGAGGGGCATATGTCAGCAGGAGGTGCATGGGGTGCCGGAGGGGCATATGTCAGCAGGAGGTGCATGGGGTGCCGGAGGGGCATATGTCAGCAGGAGGTGCATGGGGTGCCGGAGGGGCATATGTCAGCAGGAGGTGCATGGGGTGCCGGAGGGGCATATGTCAGCAGGAGGTGCATGGGGTGCCGGAGGGGCATATGTCAGCAGGAGGTGCATGGGGTGCCGGAGGGGCATATGTCAGCAGGAGGTGCATGGGGTGCCGGAGGGGCATATGTCAGCAGGAGGTGCATGGGGTGCCGGAGGGGCATATGTCAGCAGGAGGTGCATGGGGTGCCGGAGGGGCATATGTCAGCAGGAGGTGCATGGGGTGCCGGAGGGGCATATGTCAGCAGGAGGTGCATGGGGTGCCGGAGGGGCATATGTCAGCAGGAGGTGCATGGGGTGCCGGAGGGGCATATGTCAGCAGGAGGTGCATGGGGTGCCGGAGGGGCATATGTCAGCAGGAGGTGCATGGGGTGCCGGAGGGGCATATGTCAGCAGGAGGTGCATGGGGTGCCGGAGGGGCATATGTCAGCAGGAGGTGCATGGGGTGCCGGAGGGGCATATGTCAGCAGGAGGTGCATGGGGTGCCGGAGGGGCATATGTCAGCAGGAGGTGCATGGGGTGCCGGAGGGGCATATGTCAGCAGGAGGTGCATGGGGTGCCGGAGGGGCATATGTCAGCAGGAGGTGCATGGGGTGCCGGAGGGGCATATGTCAGCAGGAGGTGCATGGGGTGCCGGAGGGGCATATGTCAGCAGGAGGTGCATGGGGTGCCGGAGGGGCATATGTCAGCAGGAGGTGCATGGGGTGCCGGAGGGGCATATGTCAGCAGGAGGTGCATGGGGTGCCGGAGGGGCATATGTCAGCAGGAGGTGCATGGGGTGCCGGAGGGGCATATGTCAGCAGGAGGTGCATGGGGTGCCGGAGGGGCATATGTCAGCAGGAGGTGCATGGGGTGCCGGAGGGGCATATGTCAGCAGGAGGTGCATGGGGTGCCGGAGGGGCATATGTCAGCAGGAGGTGCATGGGGTGCCGGAGGGGCATATGTCAGCAGGAGGTGCATGGGGTGCCGGAGGGGCATATGTCAGCAGGAGGTGCATGGGGTGCCGGAGGGGCATATGTCAGCAGGAGGTGCATGGGGTGCCGGAGGGGCATATGTCAGCAGGAGGTGCATGGGGTGCCGGAGGGGCATATGTCAGCAGGAGGTGCATGGGGTGCCGGAGGGGCATATGTCAGCAGGAGGTGCATGGGGTGCCGGAGGGGCATATGTCAGCAGGAGGTGCATGGGGTGCCGGAGGGGCATATGTCAGCAGGAGGTGCATGGGGTGCCGGAGGGGCATATGTCAGCAGGAGGTGCATGGGGTGCCGGAGGGGCATATGTCAGCAGGAGGTGCATGGGGTGCCGGAGGGGCATATGTCAGCAGGAGGTGCATGGGGTGCCGGAGGGGCATATGTCAGCAGGAGGTGCATGGGGTGCCGGAGGGGCATATGTCAGCAGGAGGTGCATGGGGTGCCGGAGGGGCATATGTCAGCAGGAGGTGCATGGGGTGCCGGAGGGGCATATGTCAGCAGGAGGTGCATGGGGTGCCGGAGGGGCATATGTCAGCAGGAGGTGCATGGGGTGCCGGAGGGGCATATGTCAGCAGGAGGTGCATGGGGTGCCGGAGGGGCATATGTCAGCAGGAGGTGCATGGGGTGCCGGAGGGGCATATGTCAGCAGGAGGTGCATGGGGTGCCGGAGGGGCATATGTCAGCAGGAGGTGCATGGGGTGCCGGAGGGGCATATGTCAGCAGGAGGTGCATGGGGTGCCGGAGGGGCATATGTCAGCAGGAGGTGCATGGGGTGCCGGAGGGGCATATGTCAGCAGGAGGTGCATGGGGTGCCGGAGGGGCATATGTCAGCAGGAGGTGCATGGGGTGCCGGAGGGGCATATGTCAGCAGGAGGTGCATGGGGTGCCGGAGGGGCATATGTCAGCAGGAGGTGCATGGGGTGCCGGAGGGGCATATGTCAGCAGGAGGTGCATGGGGTGCCGGAGGGGCATATGTCAGCAGGAGGTGCATGGGGTGCCGGAGGGGCATATGTCAGCAGGAGGTGCATGGGGTGCCGGAGGGGCATATGTCAGCAGGAGGTGCATGGGGTGCCGGAGGGGCATATGTCAGCAGGAGGTGCATGGGGTGCCGGAGGGGCATATGTCAGCAGGAGGTGCATGGGGTGCCGGAGGGGCATATGTCAGCAGGAGGTGCATGGGGTGCCGGAGGGGCATATGTCAGCAGGAGGTGCATGGGGTGCCGGAGGGGCATATGTCAGCAGGAGGTGCATGGGGTGCCGGAGGGGCATATGTCAGCAGGAGGTGCATGGGGTGCCGGAGGGGCATATGTCAGCAGGAGGTGCATGGGGTGCCGGAGGGGCATATGTCAGCAGGAGGTGCATGGGGTGCCGGAGGGGCATATGTCAGCAGGAGGTGGCGCATGAAATGAAGGCTTGGCTAGCAACGGTGCCTACCGCACGGTTGCTGACTGTCATCTAACACCGGTGCCGCTGCTTGGCACACCCGCACTCGGATTCCATATTTTTCTCACAAACCGCCTGCTACAACTCGCAGGGGCGCGTTTTGTACTTCGCTGTTGTTGAGGGTCATGAAGTAGTAGTGGCGCTGCTTGGCGGGTCTCTACTCGGTTGCTACAAGCTCTCAAGCCACCTACAAGACTTGAGGAGCGCACAGCATACCTCGCTGTTGTTGAGAGTCATGAAGTAGTAGTGGCGCTGCTTGGCGCGCCTGTACTCCTCCAGGCGTACAGCAAACGCCTTGCGGTTGAGCACCTCCCCCACGTACTCCACTATGAACTGCCCCGCTGCCACTGCCTGCCGCGCCCGCACGCCGTATCCCTTGCGGCCGTAGCGGGCTATCTCCACCTTCACGTACCGCCGCTGCTGGAACTGTTGGGGCGGAGAATGTGGGGAGAGGCGCCGAGAGGGAGGGGAATGTGAGGGGGGAGAGAGGGAAGGGACGGAGACGACGGAAGGGGGCAACGAAGAGTGGCATGGGGCAGGGACAAGGGACACGGGGCGGGAACTGGTGTGTGGGTGGTGGCGAGAGCACCGAAGTGCACTGCATGAGAGCGCTGACCTGTTGGTTGGCGCAGGCAGTGCCGCACCAGGCGGTTCAAATACGCCTCCCCGCATCCCCTCTCTTGAGTCTTTTGAGTCGACTCAAAGGTCACCACGCTGCACCACACAGCACCGCATGAGAGCGCTCACCTGCTGGTTGGCGCAGGCAGCGCCGCAGGGGCAGAGCTTGGGCTGGCACTCGATGCTGACCAGGCGGTTCAAACACGACTCCCCGCATCCCCTCTCTTGAGTCTACTGAGTCGACTCAAAAGTCACCACGCTGTACCGCACTGCACCGCATGAGAGCGCTCACCTGCTGGTTGGCACAGGCAGCGCCGCAGGGGCAGAGCTTGGGCTGGCACTCGATGCTGACCAGGCGGTTCAAACACGCCTCCCCACACCCCTTCTCTCGCCGCCCGGGCGGCGGCGGCACGCACTGGCACACCAACACCTGTTGAGTGGAGGGCGGGGAAGGGGCCAGCCGGGGAAGTGAAGAGCGTGTGGATTGGAGAAATCTGAAAGTCATGGGACCCGTGACATGCCATTGTGCCTCTTTCCATTCCTTCACCCTACCTCGCTTTTCTGAGTCCCTGCATTGCCCCCTTGCGAGTTTCCCAATCTGTCTCATCCTCTCCCCCACTGAATGTCGCCCATTTTCCACTCCATCCTACCTTCCCCTCCCCCTCCACCCACCCTTCACACTCCACCCTCCACCCTCCACCCTCCACCCTCCACCCTCCACCCTCCACCCTCCACCCTCCACCCTCCCCCGCTGCCAGCGCGCCCGCTCCCCCGCTCACCTCGTCGGTGCGCTGCAGCTTGGGGCGGCGGTGCAGGTACTCGTTCTCCACGATGCGGATCCACGCGCGCTTGCCCGACCCTGCGCACGCCACGCCCACGGGGAACGACACACACGCGTGGGAACGAAACACGCGCCCAAAGGTCAGGCGATCGTTCAACACTCATAAGAGGTGGGGGAAGACGGGTGGAAATGTTGGATGGGAAGAGGGCCGGACGTGGGGTGCATGACACGCGCAAGCGCAAGAACAGGCGGACTCACCCACGAGGCGAGGTGGAGGCACCGCGGGCTTCCCCAGTCCCCCCATAACCGCGCCCCAACTTCCGCCCACCCTTCCCGCGCCTCTCCCCCCTCCCCTCCCAGCCCCCGCCTTCCCCCGCCCTAACGCGCCTCCCCCAAGCCGGCCGTTCCCGCTGCTCCCCCACTGCCACCACGGCACCTCCCCTCCGCGCCTCTCGGGCGCGCTATCCGCGCCCCGCCACGGCGCGCACTGCGCGTCGTCGTCCCCCGGGTCGGGGTCGTCGTCGGAGTCGGAGAACTGGATGGCGACGCTGCCGTCGCCGTCGCTGCACTCGCTGCTGCACTCGCTTGCGCTGCTCCACTCCGCCGCCCCGCCCCCGCCGCCCTCCGCTACTTCCCCATTCCCCCTTCCTTCCCCCCCGCCCTGCTCTTTCCGCGCGCCCACGTCCCTCTCGCTCCTGCTGTTACTCCCCCCTGCGCCGTCTCTCCCCCGCGTGTCCTGTTCCGCTTCGTCGTCATCGTCCGCATCGTCGTTGTCGTTCGCGTCGTCGCTTTCCTGCGGAACGCGACAGCTGGCGAAGGCAGGATCAGGATTCATGCGACAAAACCTGCGACAATGTCGGGGACCGGCGGGGAGGAGCGACGATGGGGAATGGGGGCGACAAGAGCGGAGAGCAATGTAAGTGGCGGAACGAACGGGACGATAGGTGAGCGCAAGGGTAACTACGGCCGTTTTTAGGGCTTGTGGATAACACGTCATCAATCGCAGTGATCACGTCACGGATGATAGATAGAATGCTTGGTATGGCAGGGAGGAGATTGAACCTCTCATAACAAATGTAAGACTGCGAAAACGGCTCTGCTGCGTAGGACAAGGCAGTGTTGAGGCTGCGAGCTGCGGCGGAGCACATGGAGGCGTGGAGCCTAACACGAAACCCTAACGCGGGAAGCACGGGGAGATACGGACGGGACGAGAGTACGCGGCGAGCGGCACGAGGCCGGCAGGGATTGGCGAGAGGACATTTCTCCGATGAGATGGCTCAGGCTGCTTAGGCTTACTCGACTGACCCAGCATTGTAATTGTATTTCCCAATTCACTAACCATCTCGCCTCGCTGCTGCTCATGGCTCGTGCAATTTGCATCGGCACTCGGCGCCATTTCTTGCACTTAACGTCGTCGCATTGGACCCACGCCGTCCGCACCACCCGCGACACGCGCTTCTTTTCCCTCCCTTCCCCCGCTTGACCCGCTTCACTGCTCCTCCACCCACTCACACGACGATCATCCCTACTATCCCTAGCGCCGTCCATTCCCATTCCTCGCGATTCGCGCTGCGACGTGGGACCTACGCCGACCACTCGACGACTCGACAATTCCCCGCCTCGACCAATCGTGTTTCCTCCCCCGCTAGCACTTGTCGGGCCTGCCATGCGAAGCTGCTGAGACGGCCTACAAGAAGGATACGCTATGACCAGCGGTTGCTGCCCTGGCAAAAAATAAGAGGTGTAGCAGCTGGCTTTATTATTCGTCGAACGAAAAAAAACAAAAAGAGCAAGATTAGGTTGGCATGTGCCTCAAAAAAGAACGTCGGGCTTCCCTAATCATCAACAGCCGTCTCGTCTACAAGCGTGCCTTGACTGGTTCCTTCCCCACCCTCGCCCATCTGACCTGGACTACCATCACTAGAGGCAGTGATCAAGGAACCTAACTCAACCCATTCGAAAACAATCAAACCCAAACCAGCACTGCAGGATTACAGTTCCTCCTCTCACCGACTGACCAAGCCTGTAACTCTTCTTGCTTGCCTGTGCGTTGGGATTGGTCATGCTACCGTCATCAATCGCGTTCTCCTAGCGACTGGAATTACCTTGACGCTCATCCACCTGCTTCCCTCAAGTCTGGTTCGTCATCGCGCAACCCCATGCCGGGCAAGCCTCAACCTCAACGCTCGCTGCGCAGGCAACCCCCCAGGTCCAGTGAAGCTCGAGGCCAGGCAAACCCCAGGCCCAGCGTGACACAAACGGACGCTCGCCAAACTGGGGTTTTCCGTTTGCGCCGCAGATGATCAGGCCCGCGCAGTCCAGCTGTGCTGTAGCGGGGTGGTGGAGAACCTTCCGCGTTCACGAGGCGCGAGGTTTCTTGCTCCCGCCAACAGATCCAGCCCAGCCAGCCTCGCTTTGCCAAACTGACGTGTGTCACGTGCATTAACCTAGAAAACTCCTGCAGGTGAGGGCGATCGAGACAGCCGTAGGATATGGGCTAGTTTGTATCGGAGGGTGAAGAGAGAGTAACGGAAGCCGTTCGGAAGAAAAGTGCTGCCCGAAATTACTTGGCAGTCGAGTCACACCAACCGTTTCGCGCCACCTCAACCAGTTTGACGGCCGCCGTTGTGCTCCACACAATCAGCAGCCGCTTCAAGCCTCGGTCAAACCTTGATCCTTATTCAAATGCATCACTGTACAATTCACATTTAGTTATCTTCACTTTTGCAAAACTCTCTTGCCATAATTTCAACAATACTTGGACAATGGAGACTCAAATGCAAACATCTTTCAATTCCTAACACGAGCATTATTGGCATAAGCCCCATTTACATGGGAGCGTGCAGGAGCTGGCATGCTCACAAACATCGACCTCCTAGCACCCACTGCTGGATGTGGGATTCTGCACACAAACATCCATACATCTCCGAAATAAATGGTGATTGATTTCAGAGAACTAGTGCAATAATCAATTTATGTCGACAAATTAGCCGCCGCTCAGGCGGTGACTGCTTCTGCTTGCTTGCTGGAGGAGTTGGGCTGTGCAGGCGATGAGAGCTCGTCCATCTTGGCTAGCATGTCCATCACCGCCTCCGCTGGCCAGAAACCCTCTGCCTGGTGGGGTGGGGCGGGGTTGCATGGCATGACATGCAGGCAGAGAAGAGCACACAGAGGGAGCAGTTCAGAGGCAAGAGAAGGTTGGGGTGGACGGACGGACATATTGACGTGAGACGTAGTGGTTGAAGTAACAATGTGTCTCTTTTTGCAGTAGCCATTGGGAAGAGACGAGTACAGTGGCCAAGGAACTTACCTGGCGTTTGGAGTCGGTGCCTGAGAGAATGAAGCGAATGGCAAAGGCTGCTCCAGTGGGCCTCCCTCCCATCTGCACACACACAAACCACACACCCCAGCGCTTCATGAATTCGCATATCACTGCCTCTGTACACCGCAATGCTAAGCCATCCACGCCACATGCTCACGCTTCTCTGTTCAGGCGACAGTGAAGCTAGGGATGGGCGCCGTTGTGGCAGGACAGTTAGGTGGGATGATGACAACGCTGGGCTTGAAAGGCCACATGTTTTCACACACCACATAACTCAAACTCTGCATTGCACACTTGCAGTGATCGTGTTGTGATGCGAATGAAAGCAGCGAGCGGTGTGGGGTGTGGCGTACCTTGAGGAACCGCTGCAGTGTGGGCAATGTTTGCCGTGCCACCACACACTCCATCCATAGATTGCCGAGCTCCACCTGATGCCATGCACCATGCATCATGCCCCACGTCCCATCCACCATGCATCATGGCCCCACGTCCCATGCACCATCCATAACGCACCATCCAGAGTGCACCACAACCATGAGTCAGGCACATCAGCACACATGATGATATGAACAGGGACAGCAGCACGCCAGAGAGAAAGCAAGGAAGAGAGTGAGAGAGAGCGAGGGGGTTGGAACCGGGATATGGAACAACGATTCAATCGCCGGCAACAGGCCATTGATTGTCCATAATTTGGCTTGACATTGTGCGAATGCATCCCACCATCAGCTCACGTGCAGTAGCATGCCACCTCACGTGCATGCCACCTCACGTGCATGCCATCTATCACACCTGTATGACCATGTCACCTCACGTGCATGACCATGTATCACACCAATATGACCATGTCACCTCACGTGCCTGACGATGTCATCTCACCCACATGACCATGTCACCTCACGTGCCTGACGATGTCATCTCACCCACATGACCATGGCCATGCCATCTCACCTGCATGCCGATGCCATCTCGGTTGAGCACGCCGTCCTGGTCCATGGTGATCAGCCCCTTGCTCAACCATGTCATTTCAACCACATGATCAAGTCAGCTCGCCCACACGACCACGTGACCTCACCTGCATCACGATGTCATCTCGGTTGAGCACGCCGTCCTGGTCCATCGTGATCAGCCCCTTGCGCAGCATCTGCACGCATGCACGGGACAGGGCGAGCGCACGTGGATCGGGAGCCATGAATTAAAGAAGTGCCTGGTAAGGTGATAAACACAAGAGAGGCAACTCGACGGCAACACGCCCTAAAATGGTTGCGGGTGGGTCGTTCTGACGTGGAGAATTGCTAAGGCCATGGATGACTGCGGCTGGGAACGCAACGCAGCGCACGGTTCCAGGCGCGCGGCTGCACGAGCTTGCAAACAGAAATAGTTTACTCAAAACCGCGTGTATTGAACCGATTTGAGTCGATTCGAAAATCTTAAGCCACGCTTCGAGGCACCCACCTGCACGAGCTTGCAGAAGTCGTTGAACTCCGACGCCGTCAGCGCCACGCTCCACCCGCCCGCGCCCACCTGCCAGCCGCCGCAAGCCACGGGGTGGGGAGGATGCACGGTTGGGGATGGCGGGACAGGGGGTCAGCACGCATGCGGGAGACGCGACGGACGAGACATACGGGGGCGGCACAGGGGAGCAGTGAATTATACAAAGAAACAGAAACCCCGGCCACATGCGGATGAGCCGGCAGCACGCCTGCGAACCATGGGCGCACAGAAGCAAGCGGCAATCCATGCAGCGCGTCAAAACATGCAGCGCGCCAAGCTATGCCGTGCTCCAAGCCGTGCAGCGCGCCAATTCGCCCTGCATGGCGGCAATTCAACAGCGCGGGCGATGGGTACGGGGGCAGCATGGCAACATGGGCGATCAGGGGGCTCACCATGGCGCAGAAGGCCTCCTCGTTGGCGGGCGCTGTCTCGTAGCCCAGCCGCCACCCCGCGCTGTCCAGCACGCGCAGCGGGGGGTTGTGGGGAAGAAGGGAAGGTTGGAGGGGGGTCGAGGGGGCTCACCATGGCGCAGAAGGCCTCCTCGTTGGCGGGCGCCGTCTCGTAGCCCAGGCGCCACCCCGCGCCCTCCAGCACGCGGAACTCTGCCACCGGCGCCGCGCTGTCGTAGAAGCACCCTGCCGTGGCGCGACCGGCGTTGATGAGTGATGCCGCGCAAGCCATTGGAACCCAATGCCGCGATAACGGAATTGAGGGGAGAGAGAGAGACAGGGTGAGAGAGAGAAGAGGATATTAAGAAAGGAGTGGATCGCGACGAGATCAGAGCGGGAGTTGCGAGAGCTCGAAAAAAAAAAAAAAAAAAAAAAAAAACAAGAATGGTAACTAACGAGCGGAATTATGCGAGCTGCTGTGCGTGGACGCAACAGCGATATGTTGGAACCTGGAAGCGGCATCGCTGAAGTGCTGACTCGATGTGCAAACATTTTCCTTGCGAGTCCAATGGCAGTGGAACAGAAGGATGACGCTGTCGATCCATCGAAATGCGTTGACATCCTGACAATCTGACGCAATTCGACACCCATCCCTTGAGTGCTGTTAAATTAACCATTTGCGCTGAAGTGGGGCGTCGCGTTAGTTTGGACGCACCTGTGAGGTTACATTGCAGGTAACCCTGCGAGTCGTCATCGAGGTTCGGGACGTTGCGACCGACGACGAGAACGCAGCCGCTCTCGTCGCACTCCAGCTTGATCGCCATCTCCTCGTCGCCCGCCTGCTCCTCCTCCCCCGCATCGCCCACCATCACGCGCTCCCCGAACTCCCCTATCGGCCCTCGCGCCGCCTTATCCGCTTGCACGCGCACGGATCGATCTCGACCGTTCACGTGGCACTTAAGAGCTGGCCATTGCTGGGCAGCAGCCGCGCCAGCTGGCCTGGTCGCGGTCCATGGCGAGGCAACGGTCGACGCCGCGTGTGGGAGAAGAAGGGACGGTGACGTGGCGGTCTGCATGGTAATGGGTAGCGCTTGATCCCACGATCGCTCCTTCGGTCACGCAGAGCAACGATTTCCTGCTTCTGAAAACTGACGGCAATGACAGAGCGATCTAGCAGGAATAACCGTTAGTGGGAAATGGTCAATTCAGTTGGATTAGTTGTCCTGGCTGGATATTCCTCTATCTGAAGGTGGCTGGCAGTGGTGATAGGGAAGTAGCATGAATGGTGTGGAAGAAACCTTGGGATCATGGCTTGGTGTTTATGGATCATGATTTATGCATGGGTTGAAACTGGTTAGGATAGTTCAGAGTGGGTTTGTTGGATTGCTGGGATGATTGGTCTGGAACTTGGAAACTCCCAAGGTCGGAGGTTGTGGAATGTGGATAAGGCGGATGGAGGCTTCCAGGTGGGTGGTTCAACTCAGCGCGCAAGGCTGACCAGCCGGACGAGGAAACAGCGGCGGTGTCATGCCGAACCACTCAGGAGGCTCGGGTGGCTGTGTATTTTGCAGTTGCGGTCGAGACTCGGATTCCACGAGCCAAGCTGACGGGGTCTATCTTGGGGATGACGAAGGGTCGCAGTGAGTTGATCGGTCAGTTCAAGCTTGAGATCGCGTAGCCGTACGTCGCACGTGGCGGGAAAGCGCTGACACGATTTTAGAGGAAGCCACTCTGGACCGGAAGAATATGAACAAGAAGGGCATCGTAACACGTCATTCCGGCCACATAGGAGCCATAAGTCCCCAAGCGAAAACTGGCTCGCTAACCTTCCCCAAAGGTCTGGAGAAAGGATGAGAGCAAGGCAGTAAGCAACCACATTGGAACGTAAAGTGCTTCAATGAGTGTATATCCACTTCCCCTACCACATTTATTCTCTATACACATGTTGTTGTAACAGCCTTAACAGCCTTTGAAAAGTGACAGCTACCTACTAGTGATCCTTTCATGCCCTGTATTCATATTATATTAATCTTATCAGTCAACTTTGAAGCCAAGTGTACACGCAGAAAAAAAACGGTGATGTCTTGTTAATATCTACTATGTGCTGGTAATAAATAGGCTTTAATTCGTGCAGAAACGCATCGGAGCTCAGGGCGTGATGGCAAGCAGCTTAATTGCATGACCAAAAGGGAGCTCAACTGAAGGCCGACAAGTTTGGGCACCTTCAAGGTGTTTAGGAATATATGTAGCAGAAATTGATTAAAAAAAAACACCTCGAATATTGTACACTTGAGTTTGCCTGTGTATACTCCCCTTTTCACAGCCTGGGCGCCTGCGCAAATTTGGATGCAGGTTCTCCCGCCTTTCATCCCTGCCTCACTGCTTCGGTCTTGTTGCGCGTTTGATCGGACGGTGATAATTTCTTCATCGGCACCATGTGCGTCTCGCGAACCTGAATTTCTAGTCAGCGCAGTTCGTCAAGGGCGGGCTGAACGACGACAGCGCTGTGGAGTGGAGGGTTTTGCGAAGGGCGATGGGACAACTGTCGTTGGCTGCGCAAAATCAAAATATTTGCCGAGCAGGTTCGGCAACTCCCAAACGAGGCTGCAAAAATTGGTTCGGTTCGGACAATCGTTGCTCGAAAATGTGCGTCGCCTTTTTCCAAAAGAAGAATTTCTTCTTCGCAATCCCCTTGGCAACCCCTTGCGAGCTTTGGGGTATTCTTCTCTTCAAAATAACTCCAGAGTTCCTCGAACTGCGAGCTCCTTGAGTACTTCTCACTTCTCTTCGAGAACTCCCCTTCTCGAGAACTCTCAGTTATACCCCTGTGCTTCTAGCCGTATGCATTCAGCGCAACACGCACCGCTTTGATCAGATAGGGTTTTGCTATTGCGACCAGTGGGCATTTTAGTCTCTCAGAGCCTCGAGGTTGACTGCTAGTCTGCAGATCGTGAGTATGATGCACTTCGAGTCCCGAGGGTTGGGCTTTCAGAATCTCGCTCAATTCGACGGGAAGGAGAACGTGATGGTGGAGGCGGATGTTCAATGGCCGCCTCCTGTAAGTTCCCAACTAATGGCATCTTATCTCGGCAATAATATCTCTTTACTAGACACCGTTTGCCAAGACCCCCCTCGTATCTTGGTGAATAAACGGTTCCGGAACTCGCCGCCCACCACGCCGCGATCGCCGCTGCTTCTCGCGAGAAGCTGCGAAGATATCGAACTGGAGGACGATGATTGGACGCTGGGTGCCTGCAGCACGCCCTCCGAGTCGCGGTCTCTCACACTGGCCCAAGGTTTAGACGCCAGTGCTACCGGCCGTACAACAGATAAGGATCAGCGTCGTGTTTTTGGTGTTCGATCCGTCAACACTGCACACTGCGACACAAATGATAGGCTTTCGCTCAGCCGATTAGCGTCCGCGTGCGTTGCTCTCCGCGACGAGGCGACCACCTGCGATAGATCAGGCGACGAGATGGAACTGTCGCAAGGAGGCCGGGCCGAAGTGCGGCAAATCCGTTTGGATAACGCTTGGCCCGACCAAGAAGACGATTCTCGTCCAATTGACATTGTAGCGCACCGAGCGCTCGTGGAGCCGCGTCACGAGGCAGACGAGGGAAGCGACGACGACGAGTCGCACGCGTGGAAGATGCCTCTCGCTGCGACGATGAGGGCGGCGTCTGCGCCTACAGGCTCTGCGTTCGGGGGAACCCTGTCGCGCGTCGCCTGTCGCAGTCGCATTAGGAACGTGCGAAGCTCCGGCTGGGCGTCGGACGGCGAGGACTCGGACAACGACGGCGACTGGTGTGCGACGGTCGCGCACGACGACTGGGCTCCGGTGCGACGGCGACTATCCTTCGCGGAGCAAGAGTCCATGGGCGACGAGGCTGCGACGACAGGCAGGCCGGGAATTGAGGAGCGAGGGGCGGAAATTTCCCCCTGTGGCGCAGTGAGCGACCTTCTCGCTGCGTTCTCTCGCACGTGCTCCATCGCCGCCTCGTGCCCTGCGCCCGCTGCCACGTGCCCACCCATAGTTGCGTCGCAAGAAGCGTCGCACGGCATGAAGGTCGCATTCGCGGCAGGAGCGCTGGTTAGCGCCCCAGGGGAGCGCGGAAGTGGGGGCTGCGAAGGCGGGGAGCGGGGGTTGGGGTGTGTAAGGTGGAGGGTACGAACGTGCGGGGCAGGGGGCATGGGGGGAGGTGGGGCGGGGATGAAAGGGGGAAAGGGCAGGGCGGAGAAGAGAAGGAGGGAGAGTGATAGCGATGGGGATAAGGAAAGTGGGGAAGAGAGTGAGGAGGAGAGCGGTAGTGGCGGCGACGGTACGTCTGGGAGTGGTGACGATGGGGATGACGATGAGGAGGGAGAGGAGGAAGAGGAGGGAGAGGAGGAGGAAGAGGAGGACGAGGACGAGGAAGAGGAGGAGGGTGAAGAAGAGGAGGAGGGTGAGGAGGAGGAGGGAGAGGAGGGCGAAGAGGACGAGGAAGAGGAGCGTAAAGAGGTAGAGATGAAGCAGGTGCTTCCGGAGCAGCAACAGCGCGAGAAGCAGCAGCCCCAACAGCAGCAACAGCAGCAAGAGCGAGATCATCATCATCATCAGCAGCAGCAGCAGCAGCAGCAGGGCGCGCAGCAGCGGCAGGGCGAGCAGTACGAGGAGAAGCGGGTGTACGTGGGCGGGCTGCCGTACTACGCGACAGACGACGCCATCCACGAGTGCTTCGAGGGGTGCGGCCGCATCGCGCTCATCCACCGCCTGCACTTCCCCGACTCGGGCCGCTTCCGAGGGATCGCGCTCGTCACCTTCAAGGTACGCGCGCTCACGCTACCTTCTCCCGTCCGCGCCTCCGCTCCCCCCTGCGCCCTCTTCCCTTGCCCCCCTCTACCCTTGCCCCCTCTCCCCCTTGCCCCCTCTCCCCTTGCCCCTTCTCTGCCCCTGTCCCACCTATGGCCTTGCCCACTCCGGCCCACCTCGGTTTGAACCTCAAGCTCTCTCCCCACGCACTCCTCTCGCTGGCGGCTGTGCTGCTGCTCTCAACTCACCCTCTTCCCCTCTTCCGCCCATGTGATTGCAGACGGCCATCGGAGCACGGAAGGCATTGGAGCTGGACGGCGTTGACATGTAAGCCGCGCCCCTTGCTGCCCCACTCGCCTCTGCACTGCCCCACTCAGCTCTTCCCTGCCCCACTCGCCTCTTCCCTGCCCCGCTCGCCCCTCCGGTGCCCCGTTCGCCTCTTCATGTTGCATCCCATTACCGCGTTGCCACTGCTCCTCCACCTCCCCTGCCAGCACAATGAGCACGCCGGTCACACCTTCCCTTCCCTTATCCACCCCAGCCTCTATCACCATCCCCTCCCTACACCTCTCTCTCTTCTCACTCTCCGCCTAATTCGAGTTTCTCTCTCTTCTCCCCCTTCTCTCCCCTCTCTTTCCCCAGGGACGGTCGTTTCCTTCGCATCAAGCCCTGCCGCGTCAACCCCTCCGCCTCCTCCGCCCCCACTCCACCCGCCCTCTCCGCCGCTCACCCCACCCCCACCACCACCACCGCCGCACCCCACCCCAAGGCTACATCCGACTTGCCGCCTCCCCAGCGCGCACCAGGCAGTCTCCGCGCGTACGTGGGCAACCTGGCGTGGAGCATGGACGAGGCGGCTGTAGCGGCCTTCTTCCCCGGCTGTAGCATCGCCGCCGTGCGCCTGGCGAGGAATCCCGAGACCGGGCGGCACAAGGGGTACGGGCACGTGGATTTTGAGGATGAGGAGAGCTTGGAGAGGGCTATTGGGAGGAATCAGCAGGTGGCGTGTGGGCGGCCGGTTAAGGTGGCTTATGCTGTGGCTAGCAGGGGGGGTGTGGGGGGCGGAGGGGGTATGGGGGGCGGAGGGGCAGGAGGGGCAGGGGGTGCAGGGAGGATGGGAGGAGCAGGGTTCGGAGCAGGAGGGGGAGCAGGAGGAGGGGGCGGGGGCCATGGGGTTCCGGGGGAGATGGGGGAAGGTGGGGATGCAATGGAGCAAGAGCATGAGGGGGCGGGGGGAAGGAAGGGTAAGGGAAGGAAGAAGGGCGCAGAGGGGTGCTTTGTGTGTGGTGATGAGGGACACAAGTCGTTTGACTGCCCTGAGAAACACCGCAAGATGAAGCGCCATAAGAGCCAGTGAGAGAAGGTGCAATGGGGCACACAAGTGGAGCAGTGAGGGCTAGTGGAGTGAGGGGCTAGTGCAGCATGCAGTGACACTGTAGCTGTGCAGGAGCAGGTGGAGGGGAGGTGCAATGGCACACACGGGGAGGTGACCTCCTTGCACATCCGTAGGTTTGATTCATGCTTTTTTGCAAGAGACATGCTTCTGAAGTCGCTGCCCTGCACATTGCAGCTTATTATCGCTGCTGCATTAGGGGTTCTACTGTCTACAGCGGTTGCTCAACTCAAAGTGGGTGACCATTTAGGCAGTCGTCAATTCCGACTTTTTGCTAGTTCATTTTGCCTAGATGTAGTGTAGGCATTCATAATTTGCTGGTTACTTAGCCAAACAGTAGTTTGGCATACCTACGGTAGACTAAAGCACATCTGCAGTTGAGTCCACACCCCAACCTGCCATGCTTCCTTCTTACAATGACTAAACATCAGGTGTGGCTTCCAGCATGATTGCGTGTAATGGCGGCACAAGTCAGCTTTAGGCCTTTCAATGCTGGTAGCACCGCAGCATTGACCAAGTGCAACTTCTGTTGAGTCCACAAAATCTGCCATGCTAGCTATGTATGATTGCGTGTCAACCCTACACATCAGGTGAGGCTACCAGCATGACTGCATGTCATGACGGCACAAACAATAAGTCAGCATGGGCAGGACTGTTGCCTTGAACCACGTGACACCGAACAGCTCACCCAGCTTGTTATAACGAATCTACGGTATGGAATCGGCCATCACAGTATTGCATATAACAGCAGTTGTGCGGTCAGTTCAAGCCTTGTAACATGGGCAGCACTGTAGCTTTGAACCACACTACCCCAAAGAGCCCTCCAGCTTGTTACCCTACATCAGCTGTCATCGTCGCCCATCACAACATACCGTAACGTATGATATCACAGCAGCAGCGGCCAATCAGCTTGAGCCTTGTAACGTGGGCAGCACTGTAGCTTTGAACCACGCGACCCCAAACAGCCCTCCGGGGCTCTTGGGCAGGTCCACGTCAGCAATGAAGGCGTCCAGCTGGGCCAGGGACAGTCCCACCACGTCGATGGCCTAAGGGGGGGGGAGGGAGGAGGTGGGGAAGGTGCGAAAGGGGAGCAACAGGGGAGAGGCGGGAGTTGGGAGGGGGAGGAACTGGGCGACAGGTTGCCCCACCACATCTATGGCCTGGGGGGGTTGAGTGGGACAGGTGGGGAAAGGGTCGGGGGGGAGTGTTGTGGGGGAGGGTGAGGGTGGGAAGTTGGAGAAGGGGGAAGAGGGGGGACAGGGAAGTTGGCAGGGGTGTGGCAGGCTTGCAGGCACAAAGCCCTTGCAGCCTACCTACCCCCAATCCACCCTCACTCCACTTTGACTGAGTTCAGTCTACCACCACTCTCACCCCTCACCCCACCATAACAGCCCCGCCATAACAGCCCCACCATAACAGCCCCGCCATAACAGCCCCACCATAACAGCCCCGCCATAACAGCCCCACCATAACAGCCCCGCCATAACAGCCCCACCATAACAGCCCCACCATAACAGCCCCGCCATAACAGCCCCACCATAACAGCCCCACCATAACAGCCCCGCCATAACAGCCCCGGAGTAACAGCCCCGGAGTAACAGCCCCGGATTAACAGCCTTGCCCCAATCAACGCCTAGCATGTCCACCATTGGACACTCCTCTCCCTCCTCCCCTTTCCCACTGAACGACCTCACCTCGCCCTCCTCCTCCTTGCCTCCCCCAGCGTGAGTTCTCTGCGCCTCGTTCACCTGCCATCCACAGCAGGCAGGATACAACACGTGCCACACGGCACACAGAGCAGAGGCATGAATGCAGAGGCATCAACGCCAAGCATCAATGCATGCATAGCAGCGAGAAACGGAGAGGGCGCAGGCGGGAAGAAGGGGAGAACAGAGAAGAAAAAGGTGAAACGATAGTTCACCCACGGTGGGACTCGAACCCACAATCACCTGATTAGAAGTCAGGTGCCTTATCCATCAGGCCACGCAGGCACATTTCCACCAAGAACATCAGTACACTCCAGCTAGGCCTACAACAGCAATCTACCCAGCTAGGGTCAATATGTTGAGCGAACAGTAATGGGGATACATGGGAATCCACGTGGGCCCATTTGGATCACTGTGGGTTGACCAGGGAGCTTGACTCAGCGTTAAACAATGTCTACCAGTGCCAGCCTGCCGGGCCTGATATGCCGATGAACGTGAGAGCAGCACTGAAGTTGACTAAGGTTTCAAACAGCTTACCTCGGTGCTGACTCCTCGGGGCATATCGGGCGTACCTTGGTGTAGAACATGGTCTGTTGAGCCCCCAAGATCCCCACGAACGTGGGAGCCGCTGTGACCAGCTACCTTAAGGGTTTAGGTTGACCTGGGATTTCAAACGGTAATTGATTCCGGGCTTGAAACCAGGCTTTAAGCAAATCACCTCAGCGTAAAACAAGGTTTGCCGAGCCCCCGAGATGCCCACACTGTGAGGGCAGCCGTCACCAGCTGCAGTGTCTCTGTAGTTCAGTGTAGATTTATCAAGCCTTTAAAGAGCTCAAGCCTTTAAAGAGCTCACCTCTGCATAGAACATGGTCTGTCGAGCGGCCGAAATGCCCACGTTCATGAGTGCAGCCGTCACAAGCTGTAGTGCCTCCAGTGGCTCAAAGATCATGACGTGGGCTTCAAGCCGAGCATTTAGCAGCTCACCTCTGCGTAGAACAACTTTTGAGGCGCCTCAAAAGCTCACCTCTGCATAGAACAACTTTTGAGGCGCCTCAAAAGCTCACCTCTGCATAGAACAACTTTTGAGGCGCCTCAAAAGCTCACCTCTGCGTAGAACATGGTTTGCCTGGCTCCAGATATGCCCACGGACGTGAGAGCCGCCGTCACCAGCTGCAGTGACTCCAGTGGCACGTCGTATCCCGTCTCCTCTAATACCTCCTCCTGGTGGGCGTGAGGTGGAGTGTGGTGAAGTGGGGTGGAGTGGGATGGATTGGGATGAAGTGGGGTGGAGCGGGGTGGAGTGCGGTGCAATGGGGTGTGGTGTGAAGAGTCACCAGCGGCAGTGCCTCCACCGGCACGTGGTATCCCGTCTCCTCCAATACCTCCTCTTGGTGGGATGGGGTGGAGTGGGAGTGAGATGGAGTGGAGTGGAATGGAGTGGAGTGGAGTGGAGTGGGGTAGGGCGAGGTGGAGTGCAGTGCGGTGCAACCTGTTATGGTGTAAAGAGTCACCAGATGCAGTACCTTCGTTGCAATGTCACACCCCATCACCCCTTCCCTCAGCTTCCCAGCACCGTGCTAGCACATTCTCCCACCCCCTCCTCCCCCTCCTCCCCCTCCTCCCCCACCCCGTTCTCCTCACCTTGGCGATCTGCCTCAGGTCCTTGCCTGCCTTGTCCACCAGGCCTGCACGGGGGGAGTGGCGGGGGGAAAGGGGGTGAGCAGCGGGACTGTGGTCGGGGGAGCAGCGGGGAGAGCAGTGGGGAGTAATGTGGGGGGAGGAGAGAGCAGCATATGATGGCAGAGAGTCCACATAGCAGTAAGGCAGATGGTTCTAAGGCAGATGGTTCTAAGGCAGATGGTTTTGAATGCAGGCAGCACACAGAACAGTCATCATACGCCCACATCCAGTTTTTCTGACCTCACCCGCTCTACCATGCTCACCCATTAACACCCATTCCCACTCACTCTCACCCACTCTCACCCACTCTCACCCACTCTCACCGCTCTCTCAACCACTCTCACCCGCACACAGCTCGTAGGTAAAGGCAGCTTCAAGATCCCCTGTCAGGTTCACCCCCTCCTCTCCCCCCTCTATGTCCGCCTCTGCTGCTGCCGCCGCTGCTGCTGCTGCGAGCACTGTGGGGCGGAACTGCCGCACCTGGCAGAAGGGTTTGGGGTGGAGGGGGTTGGGGAGAGAGAGGTGGTTCTGAATCAACTCCGAAAGAACTCAAGCTTCAGCTTCAGCCCCTCCTCGCTCCCCTCTACCTCCACCTCTGCTGCTGCTGCTGCTGCGAGCACTGTGGGGCGGAACTGCCGCACCTGGCAGAAGGGTTTGGGGTGGAAAAGAATGGTTCTGATTCAGCTCAGTTAGCTCCGAGTATAAAGAGGGAGGAGCGACTAGGATTAAGAGGGGAGAATACATGAACGGTGTGGCGTGCCTAAGTCAGAGCAGCGCGTGCGATGAGGAGCAGCTTGGCTTGGGCACTTCACGGCATGTTAGTGATTGCTCTCGGTGTGGCATTTGGTAGATTAATTACGCCTACAGCTCACAACCTGGGCATGTGGCATGCCTCATTCATAGCAACGCGTACCATGAGGAGCAGCTTGTATTCTGCCCGTGATTGAATTCACGTGGAGGAGCGTCCAGAGCAGAAGACAGGTGCACAGTAGCAGAATAGACGCACTGTACGGTGCGGCATGCGTGAGTCATTTCATAGCAGCGCGTACCATGAGCAGCAGCTGCAGCTCTGTGTGAAAGAGCAGCACTGCAACGGACGGATGCGATTGCACCATGTCCCATCGACGGTCCTGATGCAACCAACACGGGGGGAAGGAAGGGCAGTGGGGGAAGAACCTGAACCTCAACCTCCGAACATCTTGAGCAGCGCTGCTGTGCTGGAAGTCTACTTTTGAGTTTTGAGTCTAGACTCAAAAGTCACCTCTGTGCTGGGAGTCTACTTTTGAGGCGCCTCATGAGCGGCTTTTGATATTTCTCAGAAATCGCTCACAAGCACTGCTGTGCTTCGCTTGTCAATCAAAGAGGGGGAAATAACTGCATTTGGGATGCATTGCTGCTTGCTCCGTGGATTGCCACTGCTATTATGGTATCAGTGATTGCTAATGGGCTGAGAATGTTTGCTGGTGGACTAAAAGTCAATGGGCTTTAAGTGATGTTATATGTGCGCCCAGCGCACCTTGCCGTGCTGCTTGTATCGAATGCTCATCGCACCTTGCCATGCTGCTTGTATCGAATGCTCATCGCACCTTGCCATGCTGCTTGTATCGAATGCTCATCGCACCTTGCCATGCTGCTTGTATCGAATGCTCATCGCACCTTGCCATGCTGCTTGTATCGAATGCTCATCGCACCTTGCCATGCTGCTTGTATCGAATGCTCATCGCACCTTGCCATGCTGCTTGTATCGAATGCTCATCGCACCTTGCCATGCTGCTTGTATCGAATGCTCATCGCACCTTGCCATGCTGCTTGTATCGAATGCTCATCGCACCTTGCCATGCTGCTTGTATCGAATGCTCATCGCACCTTGCCATGCTGCTTGTATCGAATGCTCATCGCACCTTGCCATGCTGCTTGTATCGAATGCTCATCGCACCTTGCCATGCTGCTTGTATCGAATGCTCCGTGGTCGGATGTAGCGTGAAGGCCCCTCCAGAGGCACCACTCGTAGCTGGTGGGGGGGATGGGGGAGGGGGAGTGGGGGAAGGCGGAGTGGGGGAAGACGGAGTGGGGAAGGCGGAGTGGGGGAAGGCGGAGTGGGGGAAGGCGGAGTGGGGGAAGGCGGAGTGGGGGAAGGCGGAGTGGGGGGAAGGCGGAGTGGGGGGAAGGGGAAGGCGGAATGACGTGGTCGGATGTAGCGTGAAGGTCCCTCCAGAGGCACCACTTGTAGCTTGGGGGGGGGGGGGGGGGGGGGGGGAGGTGTGTGGGGAAGGGGAAAAGCAGGGGCGAAGGGAATGGCGGGTGAAGGAGGTGAGTTAGGGAAATGGGCGAGGAGGGAGAGAGGGGGGGCTGAAGGCTGCAGATTCCCTTTGCTTTCTAGTGCAAACAACAATCACGGCATCTCGCAGTACTCAATATTCCCCTCCCTTTCCCCATTCCCTCTATGCCCCCATCCGCTCGCCCCTCTCTATCTTCCTTCCCCGTCTTCCTATGTCTCGTCCCCCCTCCTCCACCCTGACATCTATTGGCGGCTTTGTGTTCCGCCAGGCCCTGCCCCTGCAGCTTCTTGCCCTCTGTCTCTTCCCCCTCCCCCCCCCCACTCTTCCCCCTTTAACCCCCCCCCAACGCACATCATGGATGGCGGCCTTGCGCTCCGCCAGCCCCTGCCCCTGCAGCTCCACGAACTGCACTGTGGGGGGGAGGGGAAGGGGGACGGGCGGAGGTGGGGGAAAGTGTTTGGGTTGTGAACGGGGAGTGCCTCAACTCTCCCCGCCAGCCCGCCCCTGCAGCTCCACGAACTGCGCTGCAGGGGGGGAGAAGGGGGGAAAGGGGATGGGGAAAGGTTCAAGCGGGACGGGGGAATGGTGGAGGGCGAGCGACTCAACCAGTTGCGCCAGCCCCTGTCCCTGCAGCTCCACGAATTGCACTGCAGGGGGGTGGGAGGGGGAAGGTTGAAAGGGGAAAGCGCGGAGGGGCGGAAGGGAGGTTTTGAGCGGAAAGCGCCTTATAAATGATGCGCCAGCCCCTGCCCGCGCAGTTTCACAAACTGCACTGGGGAGGGGAGGGAAAAAGGGGAAGGGAACGCGGGAGCGGAAGCGGGGAAGAGGGGGTGTGAGGGGAGAAGGGGACAAGGAAGAGGAAGGTGACTCGGCGAGGAAAGTGGCGGAGAGGGGTGAAAAGGAGCGGAAAGAGGCGGAAAGGGGGAATTAGAAAAGGGAAAGGAGTTGGTAGAGTGGGGGAAGAGGGTGATCGGGAAAATGCGGCGGAGGGCGGACGGCGGAGGGCGGACGGCGGAGGGCGGACGGCGGAGGGCGGAGAGGCGGAGGGATGCGCAGTTGTCTCCCTCATTGACCGATCATATTGTCAACGCGCGGAGAGGGCTGCCTGCTGCTGATTGCGATCGCCGGCTATTCTGCCAATCTACCAGTCAAACAACGGCCGTCAGAGAAGTGGCCGCCAGATAAACCACCGTCAGAGAATCGGCTACGAAAAAGAGAACGTAGGCAGCGACTTGCCTTTTGATTGACACGTGGCGGGGACGAACCCCATTGGCGAGCTGCTCACGTGGCGACGAACGGCAGATAGACACGTGGCGGGTCGCGGGTGGAGGCGGGAGAAGAGCGCGCAAGCCCTCATAGGGGCGGCGTAAGTCATTTGGGGGAATGCTGGTTTGATGTGAATGGAGGTGGACAGGAGGAAGAATTCGAGGGAATGATCGAAACCCATACGCTGTATAAGCTACCTTGACGCAAACAAGATTCGCTCACTACAAATGGATTCGTGAAGCTTAATTCATGTATGTACAGTTACAAACAACACACAACGGTCTTCATGCTTCAGCATCAAAGCACTCCCTTCCACCTATCATCCAAACCAAATGGTAGCATTGAAGCTCCATACACCCTAAGCAGCACTCTTCTCAACCGGCGGGAAAATTGCAATTTCTGATGGGTTACATTGAAAGACCCCATGTGCACGCGCTTGGGCACTCTATGCAGTGGCAGTGGTCTTCCCAGTGGGCGGAAAGATGGCAATCTCGGACGGGTCGCGGCGGGCCTTGTAAAACTTATCCTCAAGCTCTTTCTCCACGTTGAATGCCGCCATGAGCACGTGCTTAGGGATGCCCTTGAACACTGATGTGGCCCCCGCAAGGAAAGATGGGGGAGAGAGCGGACGGTTGGCGATGGCTATCCACATCATCCCCTCTTCTGAAGCCTCCTGTTGTTGAGGGCCAAGGGAGGTAGAAGGGAGGTGGGCATAGGCTGGGGAGGAGAGTGAACAGGAGGAAGGGCAAGAATGTAGAGTTCGTTCTTCCTCTAGCTCCTTCTCAACACATGCTGCCATGAGCACGCGCTTGGAGATACCCTTGAACACCGATGCGGCCTCCGCGAGGAAAGAGGGCGGGGAGAGGGGGCGGTTGGCAATGGCGATCCACATCATTCCCTCCTCTGACGCCTCCTGGTGAGGGTACGTGGGGAGGGGGGAGGGGGGAGGGTGTAGGAATAGGGGCCACGAGCACTTGCTTAAGAAGCCTTGAACACCGATGTGGCCCCTGCTAGGAAAGATGGCGGGGAGAGCGGGCGGTTGGCTATGGCGATCCACATCATACCCTCCTCTGACGCCTGTGTGTGGTTTATGAGACAAGGGAAAGGGGGAGGGTGTAGGGAGGAGGTTGAATAGACCAAAGAATAAAGGGAGCAAATGAATGACAATGAATGGGAAGGACGAGGGGAGAAGAGAGAGTGGGGAGAGGGGACGTACCATGGAGGAGGGGACGAGAGCGCGCTGCGCAAGCACAGCCCCGGTGTGAACGTCACGGTGCAGAGCGGTGAAGAGTGCGAAGGCAAAGTGGACGTACCATGGAAGAAGGGAAGAGTGCAGGAACAGCAATGACATCCCCGGTGTGAACGTCACGGTGCAGAGCGGTGAAGAGTGCGAAGGCAAAGTGGACGTACCATGGAAGAAGGGAAGAGTGCAGGAACAGCAATGACATCCCCGGTGTGAACGTCACGGTGCAGAGCGGTGCGGCCATCAGGATACACCACCTCGATGCGGCCACTGCCCGCCAGCACCACATGCAGGATGGCGGCGTTGGGATACCAGTGGGGGGCGAGGAGTGCGCTGGGCTGGAGCGGAGGCAGGGATGGGGCAGAACAGCAGGGGAGCAGGCGAGTAGAAGCAAGCATGATGCGTCTCATTAGCCGTCAGGATACACCACCTCGATGCGGCCACTGCCCGCCTGCACCACGTGCAGGATGGCCGCATTGAAGTACCAATGGGGGGCGAGGAGTGCACTGGGCTGGGGGGTTGGAGGGATGGGGCAGAGAGCATGGAAGGACAATACAGTATACCACAGGAACAATTATTCAGAGAGGAGAGGAGCAGAGGAAGAAGGGAGCGCACCTGCAGGTGATACAGGAAGGCGGAGAGGCCGATGTGGTGCAGCACGGGCAGCTTGGAGCGATCCACCACGAAGATATCCCCTCCCTTGGGCACCGACACATCTGGTGTGGCGTGGGCCAGGCTGTACTTGAAGTGCGTGAAGGGGGCCGCACCTGTTAAGGGACAGATTGCCTCACCTGGAGGTGGTAGAGGAAGGCAGACAAGCCGATGTGGTGCAGCACGGGCAGCTTGGAGCGATCCACCACGAAGATATCTCCTCCCTTGGGCACCGACACATCCGGTGTGGCGTGGGCCAGGCTGCACTTGAAGCGCGTGAAGGGGGAGATGTCGCCCATGCGCATGTGCTTCACGCCGTTGCTGCCCTCCATGCTGATGCTGTGGACGATCTCCTCTTCCTCACCGTACGCCTGATCGCTCTCTTCCAGCATGACCTGCACCTGCGCTGTCAGCCGCGGGGCGTTGTGCTGCCGTTGTTGTTGGGGGGGGGGGGGGGGGGAGGGGGGGAGGGAGGAGGGGAGGGAAAGGACAGAATGACACGTCAGGCGTCGAGCAGGCCAGGCTGCACTTGAAGCGCGTGAAGGGGGAGATGTCGCCCATGCACATGTGCTTCACGCCATTGCTGCCCTCCATGCTGATGCTGTCAACAGCATTCATCACCTCCCCCTCTGCACCGTACGCCTCCTCGCTCCCTTCCACCATCGCGTACACCTCTGCGGTCAGGCGTGGTGCGTTGTGCTGCCATGGGAGGGGCAGAGGACAGGACGCCATGACAGTGAGAGGGCGCACCATGGAGCCACCCGGAGAGGGCAACCAGTGAGGCGCCTCAAAAGTCATGACAGTGAGAGGGCGCACCATGGAGCCACCCGGAGAGGGCAACCAGTGAGGCGCCTCAAAAGTCATGACAGTGAGAGGGCGAACCATGGAGCCTCCTTGCTGCTGCACACTGCACGCAGCGCCCTGCACCATGCGTTCCACATTCCATCCTGTAACACTCCCATAACCCAGCAGCGCCACACCCCACAAAAGCCCAAAACACACTTGAGTTGACTCACATGACCGATGGCAATGAAGCCCACGTGCTTCTGCCCCGCCACCAGTCGCTTTGCCTCCTCCTCCTCCACGTCCCACGCCCTTGCTAGCAGATCGGCACTGCGAGGGATGAAAGGGGGGCGGCGAGAGACGGGCGCGCAAAGGGGGGCGCGAGGGGAGGCGCGAGGGGAAGAGGAGAGAGAGCAGGGGAAGAGTGAGAGCAAGACAGGAGAGAGGCGATCAAGGACGTAGGGCAAGATGTGCAAATACAGCAACAAGCTCTTACTACGTGCTGTGCCGCCCACCTGAAACCGTGCAGTGTAACGCCCACCTGAAACCGTGCAGTGTAACGCCCACCTGAAACCGTGCAGTGTAACGCCCACCTGAAACCGTGCAGTGTAACGCCCACATGAAACCGTGCAGTGTAACGCCCACCTGAAACCGTGCAGTGTAACGCCCACCTGAAACCGTGCAGTGTAACTCCCACCTGAAACCGTGCAGTGTAACTCCCACCTGAAACCGTGCAGTGTAACACCCACCTGAAACTGTGCAGCACGCCGCCCAGCCACTCATATGGGCCGCCCATAAGAGTTAACGCGTGCACCTCGCTCGCCTGCGCAGCAGAGCGCGTGTCGGACAGCAGCAGCGCCCTGAGGGGCTCACCTGAACGTGTGCACTCTACTACTCACCTGAGCCCGTGCACTCTACTACCCACCTAAACCCATGCCGCACACACTCCAGAGTCTCATGCGACCCGCCCATGAGAGTGAACGCGTGGACCTCGCCCGGCTCCCCAGCAGAGCGTGAGTCCGGCAGCAGCAGCGCGTGGTGCTTACCTGAACCCATGCCTCTAATACTCACCTGAACCCATGAAGCACGCCGCCCAGCGCCTCATGCGGGCCACCCATGAGCGTGAACGCGTGCACCTCCCCTGCCTGCGCAGCAGAGGGTGAGTCGGACAGCAGCAGCGCCCTGAGGGGCTCACCTAAAGCCGTGAACTGGTTGGTGCTCACCTGAACCCATGCAGCACACCCCCCAGTGTCTCATGCGGGCCGCCCATGAGAGTGAACGCGTGCACCTCGCCCGCCTGCGTGGCAGAGCGCGTGTCGGACAGCAGCAGCGCCCTGAGGGGCTCCGACCCGTTGTTCCACGCCCAGCTCGCCCACCCGCGCGGGATTGCCACTATATCGCCTTCTTGCACGTATCTGCATGCATGCAGCAGCGGGGAAGGAGAGAGGAGGGTATAGCGGGAGTCAAGGCGTGTCAGGCGGACAGCAGCAGCGCTCTGAGCGGCTCTGATCCGTTGTTCCACGCCCAGGTCGCCCAGCCGCGCGGGATTGCCACTATGTCGCCCTCCTGCACGTATCTACATGCATGCACCACCGGGGAAAGGTGAATAAGGGAGTCAATGCATGTCGGACGGACACTAGCAGCGCCCTGAGCGGCTCCGACCCATGGTTCCACGCCCAGGTCGCCCAGCCGCGTGGGATGGCCACTATGTCACCCTCCTGCACGTATCTGCGCGCAGGCAGGCAGCAGTGGGGAAGATGGTGGTGCCAGGGAGAAAAAGCGGGAATATATTCGCCTCAAGACGAGCAGGAACGCCCATGGGCGAGAGCAAACCCATGAAGGCACAGCCGTGCGTGATGCAGGAGAGCTGCGGGGCGTCATTGCTGCCTCAGGGCCAAGCAGCAGAAGCAGACAACACACGGTGCGTGCACTGCACTGCACACACACTGGGCTTGCGGCTACCTGCAGTGCACTTGCGCACCTGATCGGGGCGGGGACGCCCATGGGCGAGAGCAGGCCCATGAAGGCGCATCCGTGCGTGATGAAGGAGAGCTGCGGGGCGTCGTTGTATTCCGGCAGGGCGAGAGAAAAGGCCGCCACCTCCATTCGCGCTGCATTCATGTTGGCGGGAGGGAGAGAGCCGGGAGCACAGCGGGACAGTGCGACAGCGGATTATCCCGCTGAGCAGGATTGCGAGACTACGAACTAACGAATTAGCGAAACAACGAAGCGACACGTCGGTAGTACTGACAAGCAAATCACGGCGGGGCGCACCTTGAAGAACTCGAACTCGCGGCTCCACACGGACAGCGAGCCGCCCTCCGTTTTAATCACATCTTCCGGCGCGGGCGGCAGGAACTCCGCCTCGGACGCGTGCGCGCCGAGCGACAGCAGCGCGCACACGACGGCGACGCACGCGATCACGCGCCACGCCATGGCTGCCGACTAGTACGTTCACGGGCGAGTGAAGGAGCAGAGCTTACAGACGAACGGCTGAGAGAAGAGCAGAGCAGCGCGTGCGAGAGACGGAGACGGACGGAGAGAGAGAGCAGCGAGGTATGGCGAAGGAAGAATTAACCACTGGGCAAATAGATGCGTGAGGAGAAACAGGAGAAGGGAGGAGAGGAGCCGAGAGGAGGAGGGCTGCAGGTGAAGCGCGCGGCGTCGCGGTTCATCATGCCGAGCGTCGCGTCGTTCATATCGCCCGCGTGGCGCAGCCTCGTGCGAGCGCGCATGGAGACCGTCGCTGCGCCGCGGCGCTGGATGCTCGCAGGTGGAGGCAAACTAGGGACATGCGGCTGCGGGTACATGCAGGGACGTAGGGTTGCCGCGGTGATGGATGGGTGCGCAAGGTGCGGTAAGGGAGGGTGCGCGATACAGGCGAGGTGAGCCCTTCGGAATTCCCGAGCAGTGTGCTGCACTATTGTACGCGTTTCGGTCGGCTTCTTGCTGGGGAAGATGTACGCTTCAAACGTGGCATTCGAGAAAACATGTGAACTCAATTTACACAATAATACCAGCCGTTCAAATAACAAGTATGCTTGGACGCAGCGCCGCTGGCTGCTCTCGCAGAACAGCGCGCCTCGTGGAGGTAAGCTAAGGACATGCGGTGGCGGCTCCCCGACCCGAACGCAACGTTGTGCTTCGTCACCGAGTTTTGCTCGACTTGTCTGCTGGAATTGTAAATTAGTCATGTTAGAATCACGGAAATGCATAGATTACAACTTGAGAAAACAAACACATGATAAAAATTACCGGTGTGTTCAAAGCACCCGGAATGTTCTGCATACATAAACGCAAAAAGGAGACAAGCACATAATCTGTTACATCTCATGTAATGTCAAGTGGTCCTGGTCTCTGAGCGTCATTTCAGTGGTCAGTCTCATGGAGAGCGATCGACAGCAGCTACCCCAACGGCATGTGCTTTTGAGACATCTGAACAACGCACACCACAGCAGCTACGTGCACGGAATGTGCAGCACACCACTGCAGGCATGACGGAGCAAGGAGCGCGAGATGTGGGCAAGCAAACCACGGGCATGTGTGGTGGCAGCATGCATGGCCACCCTGGCGTGTGAGAGCACCGTTGTCAGAGAAGCGTGTGTAGCTTGGCAAGTGCCGAATGCTGCTGCTGCCGCCGCCGCCGCCGCCGCCGCCGCCGCCGCCGCCGCCGCCGCTGCTGCTGCTGCTGCTGCTGCTGCTGGTAATGTCATGTGATGTTGGTCTCACTGTGTCATGTCCTTGTCAGTGGTCAGTCCCATGGAATGTGCAACCCACAGAGCAGCTAGCTCCATGGCATGTGGTGTGAGAGATGGGCGAGCAGGGCGCAGACATGCGTCGTGGCAGCATGCACGGCCGCCCAGGCGTGTGAGAGCACTGCTGGCAGAGGGAAGCGGGCAAAGCGTGGCACATGGCCGATACCGCTTCTGACGCTGTTGGTGCTGTTGTCATGTGGTGTTGGTCACTCACAGTGTCATGTCATTGTCAGTGGTCAATCCCATGGGTTGTGCAATCCACAGCACACCTAGCCCCATGGCATGTAGCGTGAGAGATGGGCGAGCATGGCACAGACATGCGTGGTGGCAGCACGCATGGCGGCCCAGGCGTGTGAGAGCATGGATGGCAGAGAGAAGCGTGCAAAGACTGGCACATGGCCAATACAGCTGCGGACGCTGCTGCTGACACTCCTGCTCGTACTACTGACACTCCTGCTCGTGCTGCTGATGCTGCTACTGGCGCAGCTGCTGCTGCAAGCACTGCACGGCCCAGCGGGAGTGCCATCAGCCCAGTCAGGCCCCATCTGCCACGACGAGCCAGCAGCAACGTCACCCTCCACCTCCACTGCACCCACACTCACACCCCGCTCCTCCTCACACCGGGACACTGCGCGGAGGGCAGCTGGTGCAGGGGTGACACAGGGAGCAGCAGGCTTGGATTGTCGAGGGACCGCGGCCATTCCAGCAGCAGAAGTGGCAGAGCTGAGTACCGAAACGGAGGGGCATGCCTGGGGGAGTGAGAGGGAGGTGGAGGCGGGGTGAAAGAGTGGGGGGGTAGCTGGTACAGCGGTGATGCAGGGAGCAGCAGGCTTGGAGTCCCGAGAGGCAGCAGCAGTCATCTCAGCAGCAGAAGTGGCAGAGCTGGGTACCGAGACGGAGGGAGAGGCCTTGGGGAGTGCGATGGAGGCGGAGGTGGGGCGGAAGAGTGGGGGGTTTTTAGCAGACTCAAAGAAAGAGCGGAGCACTGAGACGGACGGAGAGGCTTCAGGGGGAGAGACGGGGGTGGAGGCGAAGAGAACGAGTGGGGAGGACGGCGCGAGGGAAGATGTCGAAATAACAGGCTGATTCGGCTGGCGGCCTCGCGTTGGATCCAGACAGCCCGTTTTGAGCCCCCCTGCTGCTGATTCCACCCAACACCCCTTTGGCTCGCCTGCTGCTGGGGAAGCAGATGAGGACGAGTGCGAGTACAAGCCGAGGTCGTCACCGCTTGTGCGCAGAGCGGTGAGCGCCGTGCCGCCCCTAGCTGGCTTGCGGGCTCGGCGTACCTTGTCTGGAGCACTCACTCCTCCTGTTGCTGTCCTCATCTTCACATCGCCCACCTTCTCTGACCCCTCCTCCACCACACCACTCTCCACACCCCCACACCACTTCACCTTTCCCTGTCCACTCCCTTTGCTCCGCACTCTACCCGGCACCAGCCCTTCCCCCCAAGCATCCTTAGCACCTGCCACGTTGCCAGCTCCTCCCCCGCCTTCTGCCCCTTTTCGCCTCGCCTTGGTCCTCACAGGTACCTTGACCCCTGGCCCACACCCTGCCATCTCCACCCCCTCCTCCCCGCTCGCACCTGCCACACTGCTACATCCGCCAGCACCCCCACTTTCTCCCCTCGCCCGCCTCGCCTTGCCCCTCACAGGAACCTTAGCCCGTGGCTCACACCCTTCCATCCCCATCTCCCCGCCGCCTGCGCAACCAGCCTTCCTCGCACTCTTCTTCTGCTTCTCGAAAGAAGCACCTTCCCTGCTCCCATCTCCCTTCTCTGCTCCTTTCACTGCCTTCTTCACCTTTCTCCTCTGCACCCTCTGCACCCTACCTGCTTCCGCCACTCTCGAATCACACACCTCCCTCCCTTCCCCATCCTTCCGTCCTTCCACTGCCCGCCTTCTCTCCTTCCTTTCCCTCCCCTCCACTTCAACTTCCCCTACCTCCCCGCCATCCTTCTCCACCGCTCTACGTCTCGCCTTACCCATCTGTTTCCGCATTGCACCCACTCGCCCCTGCACTCCCCCCATCTCACCACCGCCACTGCACACCAGCGCTCTTCCCAGCCTGGTTACTCCATCAACCGCCACATCAGGGGCAAAAACAGGCTGTTCCCACCGATCGTCCATCCACTGGCCCCGGTCCCAGCTCGAGAGAGGGAAGCTCGCACTCCTCTCCCACCCCTCCCACTCCCTGCTTCCTCCTGCCTCCCCCGCCCCACTCCGTTCCCACTCGCCTCTTCCCCCTACCTCCCGCCCTCCACTCCCCTCCCACTCCTCCTTCCCTCCTGCCTCTTGCACCCCACTCCCCTCCCACTCCTTCCTCCCTCCTGCCTCCTGCACCCCACTCCCCTCCCACTCCTCCCGCCACCACGCAGCCGCTACAGCAGCTGCTGTGGCAGCAGTGCTGTCCCCGCCCTCACGGGTAGGGTAGGGCGCGGAAAGGGCAGAAGGCGCGGAGAAGGGGGAGAGCGCGGGCGCGGAGAAGGGGGAGGGCGCGGAGAGGGGGGAGGGGTCGCGGTAGCACGGCCAGTCTGTGTGTGAGCGGAAAAGGGCAGCATGAGGGGAGGGGTCGATGGAGGGGGAAGAGGGGTGCAAGTGGGGGGAGGAGTGCAAGTGCGGAGCAGAGAGCATGCGAGTGTGGTGGCGGGGGCACAGCATGGCGTGTGGGGAGAGCAGTGCTCGCTGTGACGCCCGGTGCAGGGAGGCACGCAGCTTCCACAGCTCATCCTCCTCTCCCTCATCCTCACCCTCACCACCCCCATGCTTCCCCACCTGCGTCCCCTCACCGTCCTCCTCCTCCTCTTCCCCCTCCATCGCCCTGTCATTCTCTACCATCGTCATTCCATCCCCCCTCAGCCGCCCGCTTCTCTCCCTGCTCCTCCTGATCCTCCCAACGCGCTCGCCACTGACCGAGTCATTTTCCCCATAGCCTGTATCCTCCTGCCCACTTGCTTCGCTCTCCTCCACGTATCCACACTCCTCCATGCACCCACACTCTTCTACGCACTCCACAGCATCAAAGCGGCCTGTACCTTCAATGATCTCACCACCCATGCACTCTCCATCGCCATAAACTCCCCCACCAGCATACCTCAAGTCATCCAAAAACGCACCCCCCCCATACCCCATCGCCTCATACCCATTTCCTGCTTCCCCACGCCCATGCCCCGCCCCCACCACCCCATCCTGCCCCTCCCCCTCCCCATCACTCCCCCTCACGCTCCCCCGGCCATTTCCGCTCCCCACTCTCCCCATGGCCCCCAGATTCCCCCCCATGCTTCCGCCTAGGTTTCCCCCCACGGTCGCCAGCCCCGCCGCCAGCTGGCGCATGGGGACGAACACCCGCGCGCCCCCGCCTCCGCCCCCCGCGCCCTCCTCATCGTCCCGCAGGGGCACATCCTCGAACACGTCCAGGGCTTGCAGCGTGCGCGCCAGCACCATGGGCAGCGCGCCGCTTCCCCCGCTTCCGCCGCCTCCCCCGGTTCCCCCGCTTCCTCCGCTCCCCCCGCTTCCCCCGCTTTCCTCGCTTACTCCGCTTCCGCCGCCCTCGCTCACTTCCCCCATTCCCTCCTGCCCGTCCTCCCCTCGACAAGCGTCTTCCCCATCCGCCTGCATTTCCGCCTCCGCGTCTTCCCCCGTCTCCCCCGGAAGCGCGAGCTCTTCCGCGCGCAGCAGCTCCCGCGAGGCCTGCAGCGCGGATTTCACCTGCGCGGCAGTTCCGAGGGGCACCGCCACCACCGCGTCCGGATCCCAAGGCGCCAGACACTGCTGCCCCTCCGCCAGCCCCTGCGCCCGCGCCAGCGCGGCGAGCAGCTGCGCGCGGTCCGGCGGCGCGGCGGACGCGCTTTGAAGCTCGTGGTAGCAGATCTCCCCGACCGTGGACTGCGGCGGGAGGCACGGGGAGGACAAACGGCGCCATATAATTTACATCTCAGCAACGCAATGAAGAAAAGGAACGCGCATAAGGCAAAGAGACGGTGCGCTTAATGGAGAAAGGGGAGTGACGAAAGGAAATAACCGACGAACCGGACTACGTAAAGGGCTCACCACGGCGGATTGGAGGGCGGAGGTGACCGCGCGCATGCCCGGCAGCACCGCCGCGAAAGCCCCTCTCAGAGCTCCGCGCACCGCGGACTCGCGTGCGCCAGCCTCTTTGCGCGCTGGCCCGCTGTCCCCTTCCCCGCGCGGCAGCACTGCCCGGCTCGTGCTTATATCGGGCCCACCGTCGCAGCGCGAACCCGTGGGAGGAGAAGGATCTCTAGCCGCGACGCGACAGGGGCTGCTGGCAGCGTCGGCGGGAAGACACTCTTCCGCCAAACCCGCTTTTTCGCCTCCCAGCGCCGCGATACCTGCTGCCGCTCGCGCAAGGCACATCGCCGGTTCCTCCTCCACGCTTCCACCCAGCATCCCAACCGTTTCGCTAACTCCGTCCCGAAGCCTATTGGTCTGATTCGAGCAAGCCCCGCCCCCACTCACTGCCCCCTTAATTCCGCCGTGCGCGCCCTCATCTTCCGGCGGTACAACCGCTACGCGGAACACTTGCATCTCCCGCCCTTCGATCCCCTCCGCTTCGGACTCGCTACTGTCGTCTTCAATTCCCGCTATGCGCGCCGCACTCACCGCTGCGCGCCTCTTCCGCCTACTCCTCCTCGCTACTACGCCACCTAACAGTTTATTTCGAAACGGCTCTAAATTACTCCTCGCAACCACGGCGCCTAGCAGCTCCAGTCCGCACCGCTCCTCCTCCCGCCTAAGCCCCTTAACTACACGCACTTGTAACTCGCTGTCAATCTTGACAATCCCCACCGTCCCCGCCATCTCCGCCGCCTCTGCCGTCTCCGTCATCTCCGCCGTCTCCGAAATCTCCGCCGTCTCCGAAATCTCCGCCGTCTCTGAAGTCTCCGCCGACTCCGCCGTTTCCGCCGTCTCCGCCTTCCCCACCATCTCCGCCACCCGCACCGCCCGCGCCATGTCGACCATCTCCGTGCCTTCCGCCTCGCTTTCGGAGCTCGAAACGACCGGCCAGCTGAAGATGCTCCGTACCGACTCCGCCGCGTCCGACTCGCCGTCGCCGCGCTCGTCCCACAACCCCACGCTACTCGCGTCCCACGATTGCTCCGACCGCCAATCCTTCCCCGCCTGCTCGCGTGTAACCACTTCCCGCACGTTCGCCGTCACCGCCTCGCACCGTTCCTCAAACCTCTCACTCTCCCGTCCACTAGAAGAATCATCCCGCTCGTAGTCGCCTCCTCCTGTAACAATCGAACCGTCGCTCCAATCCTCGGACCGCTCTATACTTTTGTCGCCCGAGCACCCGTCAGCGACGCGCTCCTCGTCCTCCAGCGAGGAGCCCGCGATCGTCTGGAAACAACCTGCTGAGGTGTTTTTCTGGTGGCGCACGCCAAGAGCAGACGACTTTAAGCGGCTCGCGAGGTGTACCCAGTCAAGCTGACGTGGATCCATAGCTGCTGCAATTTTCCAGGAAGGCCGGGGAGACGACTCGGCCGAGTCGCTTGACGACACTGACGTGTCAAAGTCCTCTGAATCGTCCTCATCCACGTCATGCAGCGGGTAGCCTGTAGATCCTACAGATTGAAACTCTGCAACCTTCACTACTGCCACGTCATCTGTTAGCGTGTCCATGTGTACCCTCAAAACGGCCGCGCGGTCAATTCTATCGCTATCCTCAATCCCTTTCGCAAAAAAGTCCGGACAGTAATCCTTCCACCTACGGCTCGAAATGACCTGAGGTGATGGGCCCGAGCGACTGTTGGTGATGGCCACACTCATATCAAGAGCGTAACCTAGGGAAGTGAGCAGTGCTCAGGGAATTGCGGCTATTCTTGAGCTTGAAGAAAGAAACCCAGCTGCGACGCTCAACGGTCAAATCAATCAACGCAAGTGAATGGACAGGAACGAACACCACCCACCTTGATGGATTGAACCGAGCCGAAACGTTTCAGGACGTACTGGAAACCTCTGAGCCCGATTTGGGCCAAACTGGTCTCGTCTCGAGGTTCTTTTTCTGATGGGGTCGCGGGCGCAGTCGGTGGGGGCTGACCTTGAGCTGATCGAGGGGGCGCAAAGCGCAGGGCGCTAGGTACAGGGTGTAGCGCGCGTCGGTCATGAGCGGAGCGCAACCTTTGCGGAAAGTTCACCAGTTGTACGGAAAAGAGCAAGGAGAAGGCGCTCAGGCGGAAACCCAAGTGGTTGGGGTTGTTGCGGCTGGGCGCGAGCCTTCGTTGGGGGGCTGTCCGCCTTTTCTATTCAACCAATGGCGTGTGAGAGCTGGTGCATCAGAAGTTCAACCTGAGGACGCGGCACCTCAAGCAATTTTGCACGATCGATCGCAGGATTGCTGATTCAACCGTACTGAAATCCTGCTGAAAGCCTTTCAAGCTTTTGAAACCATTTAAAAAAACCCCTAAAACATTCGATCCTGCGCAGGATCGATCGCAGGTTCGGTGCTGGAGGTGCCGCGTCCTGACTTGTCACTTGGTGATCTTGGGCCCCTCGCGGCGGCCACTCGGAAGCGAGAAACGTGGCCGACGATTCTAGATACGTGTTACGGCTCGAATTTATGTTACTATCAATACTTTTACAATATCACCTGAATACTCTTATTTCTTAATGCAACATTCTACAAGCTGGTTGTGACCAGCTGCAGTTTGCGAGCCCGGAAGAACGAGTGACGTTTCTGTGCCACAGACTCAATACGCACATTCTTCCGTTTGCGCTTGGAAGGAGCAGAGTCAGGGACAGAAGCTGCGGGGCTCGATTGCTTGACCGCCCACGCCTGCCCCTCCGCCTCAGCTTCATCCGCCTCCCTGCAATGAAAAGAAAGCACAGAAAATTCAGCACCAAAAACTAGCTTCTAGCCAAACGTTTTCGACCAAAGACTTTGTTATGCAGCGTAACATATTTGCTTGCGTGCGTACCAGTGCACAGGCACGCAAGAGGAGTCCATGATAGTTTTGGCAGTGGCCCAGCTGAAGCGCACGAGGGAGGGGAAGCCAAACACCTCGTCCACACTGCCCGCCAGCCACGCCTTGGTGGCGGGGTCTGGGGGGAGTAGAGGGGGGGGCGGCGGAGGAGGGGGGGGGGAGGGGGAAGAGCAGGAAACAAAAGGGAAGACGGAGAAGGTGGAAGAGCCGGGTCGGAAGGGTGAGGGGGGCGATGGGAAAGAGGGAGGAGGGAAAGGGGCGGGCGCACAAGGCGAAGGGGAGGGATAAAGAGAGGTTGTGTGGAGAAACAAGGTGGCTTATCCAGCAATCCACATCACCTCCCTTTCCAACCCTTCTCTCCTCTACGCATTCCTCTTTCCACTCAGTTTCCTCCACAATTCTTTCCGCATCCCCTTCCTCTCCCGCCCTCTCTCCCTCTCACCTCCAGGGTATCCCGAACCCAGATTCAGATTGAACGCTTCTCCTGCCGCTGCTTCTCCTCTTCCTGCTTCTTCGACTTCTTCTCCTTCCACTTCTCCTCCCACCGCTGCTACTGCTTCTGTGATTGCAGCTGCCTCCTCCCCTCCATCTGCACAGTCTTCTCTGTCGCCCTGCTCTTCCCCCGGCACTGACACTGCCTCCGGCTGACTCAGAGGACTGCGTTGACTCGGCTGACTGGGTTGACCGGGTTGACTTTGCAGCTGGGAGGGGCGGGCCGACGGAGCATCTTCAGAGAAGGCCCACTGCTGAATGCAGCGATCACGAGTCACCTGGTGGGCGCAAGGGCATGGTGGGGTGGAGGGTTGACTCGATTGGCTCGGTTGACCAGATTGACTTTGTTGCTGGGACGTGAGAATCACCCATGCATCCTCAGGAGAGGCCCACTGCTGGATGCAGCTATCGCGAGTCACCTGGTGGGCAGGCACACGGGCAGGCAAGTGGGCAGGCACCTCATTGGGGAGGTACGCAAGCAGCGCATGTGCCCTCACCATAGCGGCAATGCTGGCAGCGCATGTGCCCTCACCATAGCGGCAATGCTGGCAGCGCATGTGCCCTCACCATAGCGGCAATGCTGGCAGCGCATGTGCCCTCACCATAGCGGCAACGCTGGCAGCGCTGACGATCGGAAACAGGCTGTCAGCCTTCTTTGCCACGGTGAACGGCACGCAGGGGAAGCGGCTATCGGTGCTATGAGAAGATGAGTTGGGGGAGGGATGCAGGCACATGGGCTGGGCACTCATCTCTGTCTCACCTTGGCGGCAATGCTAGCAGCGCTGACGATGGGGAAGAGTCTATCAGCTTTCTTAGCCATGGTGAACGGCACGCGGGGGGAATGCAGCAGACACATGGGCAGGCAGGCACTACGTTGGTGAGGGATGCAAGCACCTGTCCGCTCTCACCTTAGCCGCAATGCTGGCAGCGCTGACGATGGGGAACAGGCTGTCAGCCTTCTTAGCCACGGTGAACCGCACCCGGGGGAAGCGGTGCTCCAGGCGCTCCTGGTGCTTCTGAGGGTCGCCTAGCGTGTCCACAAAGGCCTGTGTGGAGGATGAGAAAGATGGGGGTTTCGGAGGGAGGGTAAGAGGGGTGTGTGAGAAGCGAGCAAGTTTTAAGACGTCTCAAAACTCACAAAGGCATGGGGGTTTCGGAGGGAGGGGAAGAGGGGGGGTGTGAGATGCAAGCGCTGCTCCAGGCACTGCTGGTGCTTCTGCGGGTCGCATAGCGTGTCCACGAAGGCCTATGGGGGGGTGAGAGAGGGGAGTGGGAGGAGTGGAGAATGGCCAACGTGGGGACGAATGAGGGCCCCTTGTCAACCTTTTGAGTCGACTCAAAAGCGAATGAGGGCCCCTTGTCAACCTTTTGAGCCGACTCAAAAGCGAATGAGGGCCCCTTGTCAACCTTTTGAGTCGACTCAAAAGCGAATGAGGGCCCCTTGTCAACCTTTTGAGTCGACTCAAAAGCGAATGAGGGCCCCTTGTCAACCTTTTGAGTCGACTCAAAAGCGAATGAGGGCCCCTTGTCAACCGCACGCGGGGAAAGCGGTGCTGCAGGCGCTCCTGGTGCTTCTGGGGGTCACCTAGAGTATCCACAAAGGCCTATGGTGGGGTGGGGGGATGAGAGTGGATGGGGCTGTCAGCCCTCTTCACCACAGTGATGCGCATGCAGGGGGAACCGTTGCTTGGGTGATGTCACCTCTTGGCTGCGATGCGAATCCCTTGAGGCTCTTTCACACCCTGGGGGAACATTACTCCAGACAATTGTGCACTGTGTGGCACGACCGAAAAGGACGGTCCTGCATGACGGCTTTTTGGGCGTGTGGGGGAGACCAGGTCTATCCATGAAGGCCTGTGTGTGGGATGAGGGTAGGGGTCGGGAGGGGTGAAGAATGGTGCCGTGAGGTGAGGTTTCATGACCTTTGCTGTCAAGTGTTTTTGACTCCGTTTGACTCGGTTTGACTCCGTTTGACTCACCTTGACTCACCTCCACGATGTTGACTCCTTGGTCCAGCACGCGCTGAATGAGCTTTGCCGTCGACTCAAAGGCGATCGCGTTCAGACTCGTGCGCTCCCTGCCATGCCATGCCATGCCATGCCATGCCATGCCATGCCATGCGATGCGATGAGAATATAGGGAATGGTGTGGTGGGGATATGGGGCAGGTGGTGAAAGGGACTATGGCGCTGTGCGTTGTGCGATGAGAGTGCTTTCGAGAGCCATAAAGCCAAGACAGCACTGCATGTGTTTGAGGATTCTCAAAAGTCGAATCGCATGCTTGGTAGCAGCTAAAGGCAAGCCCAAACACATGAGAACAGCAGATCCGGAAATCTACCTGAAACTCGCCTGAAGGACATGGGTGCAAGCACCTGAGAAAACGCCTGAACTTACCTGGAGAGCATTTGGACAGAGAGAGCAACAGCACCAGTGACGTCCTCTGCTGCCCCTGCTGCTCCCCCTGCCGCTGATACGTTTGAAAATGCGCCTGAAAAAACGCCTGAACGCACCTGGAGAGCATCTGAGCGGAGAGGGCAGCAGCGCTGATCACGTCAACCTCCCAGCCGATCACACTCGCCTCCTCTGTTGCCGCTACTGCTCCCGCTACCCCTGCCTCTGCTGCACTGCCTGCCTGCTCCCCCTGCTCTGCCTGTGCTCCACCGTCCCTGCCGGCGCCACTGACACCTTCTGCTTTGCTGCTACTCCCACCCTTCCCATTCCCATTCCCACCATCCCCATTCACACTGATCCCTTCACCACTATTGTCCCCCCCACTAGGTACAGCAGCTGCCGCCCCTCCCATTACTCGAAACAGCTGCTCCCGCCTGGCCTCTGTCAGGGTCTTGGAGTCTGAAGTGTAATGGGGATGAAAAGGGAGGAAGGGGGCATGGGGAAGAGGCGGAGGGGAGAGGGAGGCTCAGCAGCGGCAGTGGGGTGGGAGGGAGGGTAACATCCCCCCCCCATGCCTCGCAACAGCTGCTCCCGCCTGCCCTCTGTGCGGGTCTTGGAGTCTGGAGAATGGAGAGAGGGGCGGCGTGGAAGGGGGAAAGAGGCAGAGGGAAGATGGAGGCTCAGAAACAGCAGTGGTGTGTGGCGCAGCAGTGACAGAAAGGTTCAAAAGTAGCAGGGTGCGCAATCACCCGCCCCCATGGCTCGGAACAGCTGCTCCCGCCTCGCCTCTGTGAGGGCCTTAAAGTGTCGCGCGGAGGGGGAGGAGGAAAGGGGAGAGGTTCAGAGAGAGAGGGAGCATCAGAAGCAGTGTCTGACAAAACCTTCACCTCAAACCTGCACCTCAAACCTGCACCTCAAACCTGCACCTCAAACCTGCTGGCAGCACAGTACGCAACTGCATACACCACGGGACCTGCACGCCCAGCACCAATACCTATCAGCACCCAGCAGCACCAACACCTATCAGCACCCAGCAGCACCCAGCAGCACCAACACCTATCAGCCCCAGCAGCACCCAGCAGCACCAACACCTACCAGCACCCAGCAGCACCCAGCAGCACCCAGCAGCACCAACACCTACCAGCAAAGCCCATCCTTGCCACTCGCTGCTTGCTGCTGGCAGCGCAGTAAGCAACCGCATACACCATGGGCCCTGCACGCCCAGCACAGAGGAAGTAAAGAGGGGAAGATGGGGGGAGGGGAGTGGAGGGGCCTTTGAGTCGACCTGCTCCTGGCAGCACTGTATGCGGCCGCGTACACCATGGGCCCTGCACGCACAGAAGAGGAGAGAGGGGGGGGGCGAAATGATGGGGGGGAAGGGAGTGGAGGGCCCTGAGAATCATGTCTGAAGGGGAGGGGAGTGGAGGGGCCTTTGATTCGACCTGCTCCTGGCAGCACTGTATGCAGCCGCGTACACCATGGGCCCTGCACGCACGGCAGCGGGGGAGGGAGGGGAAGAGGGGGGAATAGGAAAGGCGAGAGGGGCAGTGAAGTGAACACACGTGCACTTCTGAGCTGACATGTCTGCCACGTGCTGACAGCACAGCACGCGCACGCGCACGCGCACGCGCACGCGCACGCGCACAGCACAGCGGAGGGGGGGAAGGATGGGGGAGAGGCGGAAGAAAGGGGATACAGAGCGGGAGGGAGGGCGGGCGGAAGTGTGGGAGTGGGGATGCCAGGGATTGTTGCGAGGAGGCGGGGAGAGAGGAAGAACAGAAGGGGTTACCTTTCCGCGATTGGGGCAAGGGATATCCGCGGACGGGGAAAGGAATTTCCGCGATCGGAGCAAGGCATATGCGCGGGCACAAGTTACAAACGGAGCACACTACGACGGATAACGGGGCGAGGTATTACCGAGTACGGGGCCTCGGCCCGCCTCGTCAATCCCCATAATGCACGGCTCGGACCGCCATGCCATGACCGGGAGTAAAAACGAGGAGGGCGCGGAAGTTCGAACAAGCGCAAGGGAGAGCGAGATAGCGGGAGAGGGAGGAAAATCTAGCGCGAGGTGACAATGCGCGGAGGAGAGACGCGAGGTTGAAAGTGAGAATGGATGCGCGTGGTATGCGATTTTTGAGATGCCTTAAAAAGGAGACGAGGCGGACGCGTAGCGGGTGATCACGACGAGTGGGCACGAATGGAGGTAGCTTTTGAGTCGACTCAGAAGTGAACGGAGGTAGCCCACACCAGAGAAAAGGGAGGGAGAAGAGAGGAGAAAGGGAAATGCGGAGCACGAGGAAAAACGACAAAAAAAAATGACGGCTGTGGGATTTGAACCCACGCCTCTTTCGAGATTGGAGCCTAAATCCAACGCCTTAGACCACTCGGCCAAACCGTCACGTCCTCTCAACACAATTTATAAATAAATGGGTTTTATAACGTACGTTTCCTGCGGACATCTGCTCTGAACATCGGTCCAGTCAGGCGCGTTTTGATAATGAAGGAATTCGCCTTGTGCGGCGTGTGCCGCCTGTCGCACGATCAGGGCCGACCGCACATCTACACCAAGCGACACACGACGGCGCTTGCGACGCTTCTCGACAAGGAGCTTCGTCGCATGGCCGCCCTGGCGACGTGGCTGGAGTCGCACAGTCGGTCGCTAGCCTCCACACAAGAGCAAAGCGCGCAGATAGCGGCGGGGATAGCCGCGCATGGCCACGCGGACGAGAGGCAGAATGGTGCCCACAGCCGCGAGGAGCGCCGCGATCGGCGGTCTCTGTCAGGAACGCGCGGCGACGATGGAACCGGCGATAGAGTGGCTATCAAAAGCGGCAGTGATGACGGCGCGAGTGTCGCGTGCGAGGAGAGTCGGAAACGGAGCCGATGGTGCCGGTTCTGCGACGCTGACGTGGCAGAGGATAGCGTGATCGGCGGATGGTGAGCAGCTTCGCATCTCCGACTCCCCGCTGTGACCTCTGCCTCCTAGTACACCTTCCCCAGCTATTCCGATCCACCAGAATCATCGCGGCATTTTCCGCCTCTCACTCGCTAGTAAGATGTCCTGCGCTCTCGCTATAACGCGTATGCGGGTTCTCTCTCTCTCCCCCCGCCCGTCCGTGGTACGTGTGTTAGGCAGCAGTGGGTTCGCCACATCAGCAGCGGGGACCACATGACGTCAGTGAGGGCGTTTTGGGCGGCAAACTGCAGCGGCAGGGGCGTCGTGGCTGCTGATACGATTGCTCGCGCTGCCGCCCTGGCCGCCCGCCTTGCTGCTTCTGCTGTCGCTGCTGCGTCTGCTCCTGCTTCTGCTGCTTCTTATGCGGATGCTGTTAATAGCGATGGGTCGACTGTGCCTGCAGGGGGTGCTGCACAGGCTGCTGCAAGGGATGTTACAGCAGGTGCTGCCGCCAAGAGACGAGCCAAGAAGCAAAGAGGGAGCAACTATGGCGGTCTAGAGATTAAGCAGACCAAAGAGACCTGGCGGGCATTCGTGCTTCCCCCTGCTGCCGCCACCGCTGCTGCTGCTGTTGCTCTGCCATCTCCCCCATCCCTTCCTGCTCCCTCACTCCCCCCGGTAACTCCATTGCATGAACCCCCTTGCCCTCCCCTCACTCCCCTCCCACACACTAGCACCCCCTACCCTCCCATCCGGACCACTACCACCGCCAAACCCATCATTATACCACCGAACTCATCTGCACCGCTTTTAAACCCCTTATCACCCCCGGAGGGCCTCTCCTTGGTCCCGGACTCCTTCTGTTCCATCCTCTGCCCGCCAATCACCAGCGCCAAAATCTGGAAGTTTCGGGCGCAACGTGTCGGGGCAGCCTGGGCAGAGCAGCGCCGGGCAGAAATAAAAGCTGCGCAGGCGGCTCGAAGTGCTCTTGCTACCGCCGCTGCTTCTCTGCGGTTTGCCCCCGCTGGCCCACCGATGGGGGGCGGGGATGCTGATGCTGTATCTACCTCTCTAAAAAGTACACCTGAAGCTGCTCCCACTGCTGCTGCTGCTGCTAGTGCCGCTGCTGCTGCTAGTGCAGGTGGTGAGCGCAGTGAAATCGACCAATCAGGGGGTTCCATGTGGCTTCCGAGTTTTGGCCGTGTGTGGCAGAGCGGCCCTCGGCAGGCCAGCAGGAGGGAGTTTGAGGCAGAGAGACGAGCGCAGAGGAGGCGAGGAGGAAGGGAGAGGCAGCACAGGGGAGGGAAGGAGCGACAGCAGAGGGGAGGGGAAGAGAAGCTGCTCAAACTACAGGAAGAGCAGCGGAACGAGGGACCGCCGGGAGGAAGGGAGGATGATGAAGCAAAGGAGAGCAAGCACGGGGATGAGCAGCCTGCAGGGTCTGGGGAAGCAATGGCTCAGCTGATGCCGCATGCAGTTCACCCCTTGCCATCACAGCCCTCTCAGAGGCATGATGTGCCTTCACTGCCTGTTGCTTCACCTGTTGCTGCACCAAGGGAGGTAGTCCTAGTGGGCTCTTTCAATGCAGCTTCTGGCGTGCAAGCTTTTGAGCTGAGGCCGTATGTTCCAAAGCGCCTCAAACGATGAAATTATTGTATTTCTTGAAACAAGGCGGGTGCTTATGGGGACAGGCCAAAATCAAGGCCCTTGTTCCAAAATGAGGACTAGGGGACCGGGGGACCCCTTGCGCGGAGGGGTTTTGCATTCTGTCCAGGAGATTATGGTACCTACCTGGCATGTGATGAGTGTGCATACAGAAAGCCCGCAACGGATAGGCTGCTTTGGTGGGAGAGGAAGTATTATCAAACCACCATGGTTGAGATAGGAGAAGAGCGGTTTGCTGTGCTCTCTGCTTTGTGAAACAGTTACAACTAGTGGTGCATGTGTATGTTACAAGTTCTCAGCATTATTGTTTCCTTCAGTGTGTTTTATTACTGGTGCAGTGGTACTTCAGATGTTTTACGATTGAAACCATTCTAGCGCGAAAGATGGTTTTTTTTTTTTTTTTTTTTTTGAGGTGAAAAAGCACTATACATAGCGAATATACAGTGCGAAACACCACGGTCGTAACCGATTAGGGAGGGCTTAGGTCAATGTGCCGTGCCCTTGTAGGGCTTAGGCACAATGTACCGTGCCCTCGCAATTCTCTATGGGGGTTTATAAACCAAGTACCGTATACTCCCGGACAAAACACCCCCCCATAATTGTACACCCCCGGGTAGCTTGTGCGGGGTGGGTGTTATGATAGACCTCGTTTCTACTATACCCCCCTTTTTGGCTGATTTTCTATAACACCCCCCTTTTCTTACAGATTCATTATTATAGTCGTTAACGAGTAGCTGCAATACGGAAGAATATCGTGTGAATTTCTCCCTCAATGAAATTTCGCGGTACATTCAAAGGCAATCTGCCGAGATTTGCCCCCTCCCACTATTTCTCTGTTGCCACGTGCAGGTGAATCTTCCGTTGCAAGTGGCAAGAGAGGTGCCACATGGCATTTTCGTGAGGGCGATGAAGTTCGAGGCCGAAACTCACATTCGCGCCTCAGACAGTGATGCTAAAAGGACCAGCAAAACACCCACATTGACTAATTAAAAAAAACACTAACACTAAAATATGCCATATGTAAAGACCCGGGTATTATGTATTTTTTTCCTACGAGGAGACCCCCCCCATTTTTTCCCTGTATTTTTAGCTATACCCTAGGGTGTTACGTCCGGGAGAATACGGTACCTAAAACACTTATCTCGCCTATTTAAAATCTTCCTTGTTCTGCTGATTTGCTGCAACTGAAGGTGGTTCCATCTGAACTTGTCTTGCTGAGGGTTGTTGAGTGTAGTTACAGCAGCCGCTGTTTTGCCATGGAATCGGTGAGTGGTAATAACAGCAGTTTTCCTCTGGTAAGCTAGCCTTGGAGACCTTGTCTGAAGTCTTCTGTGTGGTTTCTGACGCCTCGCTGTGAAGAAGGCTGCTGCCGCTTTTGCTTCAACAGTCATGAGTACTTCTCCTCTGAGCAAATCACCCAGGTTGCCATGGGAAAGGCTTCCCGAAACTTGAAAATCATTAGAAATTAGCCTCGTATCAACCGACGTGACGTCTTCCAGTAGCAGAAAGAAATCTTGAACCTTCTCGCGTGTATCATTTGAGTTTGTAGGTAGAACACCCTGAAGAACTCCCAAAACTGGTTGCTTTTCATTCCCGTCGTCCAGCATCGTGGTTTTTAAAAAATCTTCAACTTCGAAGACTTCAGGAGCTATGGTTAAAATAGGTAAATCTTGGTACTCCTCTGGCGTAGATTCCATTGCCGAAAGACAGTGAGATGCTTTGCTTTCAAAAAGCGTGTGATGCTGCCTTGAGAGCCGTTGAAGTGCTGCAAAGGCTGTTAATCTGAAAACATTCCGTCGAGTAACTTCCTTGTATCTGTACTTGAAGCCTTGAAATGCACCCGCTGTATATTTTCGATGCCTTCTTAGATGTCGCGTTGCAATCTTAAAGCTCGCGGCCCAAATTGTTCAACCTTAGTAAGGTTGACCTTTGGGTGGTGGGAGAAGAAGTTGACTTGTTGGGAGTTGGGCTGTTTCCTTTCGCCCAGTTTCGCGCTAGACCCTTGGGGTTTTCGTTGACACGGCAAACCCCTGGGAGCAACCTGGGTTTGCTTCGAGAGTCCCAAATTGCAACGGCCATTATTTCCGATACTCAGATTTTGCCTGAGCGCGTTCTCAGGTGTAATCACCAACAGAAACACAGTTTTTCGATATAGTGTGAAACTATTCTGGCTCATGTTTGTATACAGTCCCTCCTAAAAGGAAGTCTAGCACTTCCAAAAAAAATAATATAATGCCCGTAGCGAACCTATATGTTTTCCGGGAAGGATCAACCCTAAACACCGAAAGCCTCCAAATATTTTGGAAAACATATTGCAGCCCACTTGACAGAAAAAATAATACCCACCTCGGAAAGGGATGCGACTCGGGAGGCATCAACCCTAAAAACAATGCCCATTTCCGTGTTTAGGGTTGACCCCTCTCGAAAATGCATCCAGGTTCCGTAGGGGTTTAATTTTTTTTCTGCTATGCCCGAATAGGTCTCGGTAGCGTCGTCTAGTGCTTTCGGTAGCGTTGTTTAGCGGTCGGTTGCGCTACTGAGCACTACCAAGTGAATTATATGGGCTTCATTCTCTTACTACCTTAATTTCCGTAGATATATCCAAGTCGGGAGGGTAAACTGGATGGTTTTGTTTTTGTAACTTCCTAATGAGTTCAACCAGCGTGAGAAATGTGACTAAAAAGCGACGACCAATCAACGTTGAGAAAGTTCAGGTTGATTACACCTGAGAACGCGCTCAGGCAAAATCTGAGTATCGGAGATAATGGCTGAAATTGCAATCAACATATTGTTGTTCCCTGCTCTCCCATTCGACAAAAAACAACTGGCCAATCAGATTGCATCTCACTTCTCGTAACCACCCTTCGCAACCCAAACAGCACTCAAAACATCACCCCCGTCAACCTTAGTAAGCTTGGCCAGCGCGCCCCGCAATTTGGGCCGCGAGCTTTAAAGCCCAAGACCTGAATTACTCAACGGAAGTCAACTGAGTATGTCTAGGTTCGGCGGGCTGCCAGTTGGAGGTTCGGATGGGTTGAGTGACAGGCGAAGCCTCAAAAACACTTTGCGACTGAAAGTAGTTCGCCACAAACTCCCTACATGCTGATTGGTTGTAAAAAGCAGGCAGGGTCCTTCTTCCCAAACTCGACAAACCTGAGAAGCAACGTGCCAGGGAAACTGTGCACAGTTTGAGCAGCCACACATGCACTCGAACAAACATATTAGTTGCTTAGTCCACTTCAGCAGGGCGCCACCTTAGATTCTAGAAATACGCGGAATAGCCGTAGGGAGCGAATGTCCGTGTGGACTGGACCAGCAAAGTGCGATGCTTAGGGTGAGGATAGAGGAGGCTGTTACTAAATGCCAGTGCGGGCGTGAGTTAGCGAGACACATCGAGGCCTGAACTGGCGATTTATTCAGAGAGTCTAAAAGTATAGGCTAATACACAAACACTCGACCACGCTCGCTTCCCATAGGTCACAGGGCGGACGTATCCATCGTCTGCAATGCGTAGCCATCTTACGCCGCGCGTCGGAGCCGATTAGAAACAAACGCGCTAGAGACAGCCTCAGCATCTTGCCTCCCGCCCTGCCCGGGAAATCCCCTCCCCGCCATTTGGTCGCGCCTGCCTTTCACATATCGCATGGTGAGAAGCTTCCCGTCGCCCTCATTCCATCTTCCCGTCGCCCTCATTCCATCTTCCCGTCGCCCTCATTCCATCTTCCCGTCGCCCTCATTCCATCTTCCCGTCGCCCTCATTCCATCTTCCCGTCGCCCTCATTCCATCTTCTCGTCGCCCTCATTCCATCTTCCCGTCGCCCTCATTCCATCTTCCCGTCGCCCTCATTCCATCTTCCCGTCGCCCTCATTCCATCTTCCCGTCGCCCTCATTCCATCTTCCCGTCGCCCACATTCCATCTTCCCGTCGCCCTCATTCCATCTTCCCGTCGCCCACATTCCATCTTCCCGTCGCCCTCATTCCATCTTCCCGTCGCCCTCATTCCATCTTCCCGTCGCCCTCATTCCATCTTCCCGTCGCCCTCATTCCATCTTCCCGTCGCCCTCATTCCATCTTCCCGTCGCCCACATTCCATCTTCCCGTCGCCCTCATTCCATCTTCCCGTCGCCCTCATTCCATCTTCCCGTCGCCCTCATTCCATCTTCCCGTCGCCCTCATTCCATCTTCCCGTCGCCCTCATTCCATCTTCACGTCGCCCTCATTCCATCTTCCCGTCGCCCTCATTCCATCTTCCCGTCGCCCTCATTCCATCTTCCCGTCGCCCTCATTCCATCTTCCCGTCGCCCTCATTCCATCTTCCCGTCGCCCTCATTCCATCTTCCCGTCGCCCTCATTCCATCTTCCCGTCGCCCTCATTCCATCTTCCCGTCGCCCTCATTCCATCTTCCCGTCGCCCTCATTCCATCTTCCCGTCGCCCTCATTCCATCTTCCCGTCGCCCTCATTCCATCTTCCCGTCGCCCTCATTCCATCTTCACGTCGCCCTCATTCCATCTTCCCGTCGCCCTCATTCCATCTTCCCGTCGCCCTCATTCCATCTTCCCGTCGCCCTCATTCCATCTTCCCGTCGCCCTCATTCCATCTTCCCGTCGCCCTCATTCCATCTTCCCGTCGCCCTCATTCCATCTTCCCGTCGCCCTCATTCCATCTTCCCGTCGCCCTCATTCCATCTTCACGTCGCCCTCATTCCATCTTCCCGTCGCCCTCATTCCATCTTCCCGTCGCCCTCATTCCATCTTCCCGTCGCCCACATTCCATCTTCCCGTCGCCCTCATTCCATCTTCCCGTCGCCCTCATTCCATCTTCACGTCGCCCTCATTCCATCTTCCCGTCGCCCTCATTCCATCTTCCCGTCGCCCTCATTCCATCTTCCCGTCGCCCTCATTCCATCTTCCCGTCGCCCTCATTCCATCTTCCCGTCGCCCTCATTCCATCTTCCCGTCGCCCTCATTCCATCTTCCCGTCGCCCTCCTTCCATCTTCCCGTCGCCCTCATTCCATCTTCCCGTCGCCCTCGTTTCCCGTCCCGTCGCCCTCGTTTCCCTTCCCGTCGCCCTCATTTCCCTTCCCGACGCCCCCATTTCCCTTCCCGTCGCCCTCAATTCCCTTCCCGTCGCACTCATTTCCCGACCCGGCGCACTTATTTCCCTTCCCGTCGCCCTCATTTCCCGTCCCGTCGCCCTCATTTCCCTTCCCGTCGCACTCATTTCCCTTCCCGTCGCCCTCATTTCCCTTCCCGTCACCCCCCATTACCCTTCCCGTCGCAAACATTACCCTTCCCGTCGCCCTCATTTCCCTTCCCGTCGCACTCATTTCCCTCGAGTCCTCCCTCCCCCTCATCCGCCCTTCCTCCACCTCTCCATCCTCTCATCCTCCCTTCATCTCATCCTCCCTTCCTCTTATCCGCCCTTCCTCTCATCCTCCTTTCCTCTCATCCACCCTTCCTCTCATCCTCCCTTCTCTCATCCTGTCTCCCTCTCATCCTCTCTCCCTCTCATCCGCCCTGCGTCTCGACCTTCCTTCCTCTCGTCCTCCCTCCCCGTCTTCCGCCCTCCCCCTCATCCGCCCTCCCTCTCATCCTCCCTTCATCTCATCCTCCCTTCCTCTTATCCGCCCTTCCTCTCATCCTCCTTTCCTCTCATCCTCCCGCCCTCTCATCCGCCCTTCTCTCATCCTCTCGCCCTCTCATCCGCCCTCCCTCTCATCCTCCCTTCATCTCATCCTCCCTTCATCTCATCCACCCATACTCTCATCCTCCCTTCCTCTCATCCTCCCTTCCTCTCATCCTCCTCTCCTCTCATCCTACCCTTCCTCACATCCTCTCTTCCTCTCATCCTCCCTTCCTCTCATCCGCCCTTCTCTCTCTCATCCTCCCGCCCTCTCATCCGCCCTTCTCTCAAGGGCTCGCCCTCTCATCCTCTCTCCCTCTCATCCTCTCTCCATCTCATCCTCCCTTCATGAAATCCACCCATCCTCTCATCCTCCCTTCCTCTCATCCTCCCTTCCTCTCATCCTCCTCTCCTCTCATCCTCTCTCCCTCTCATCCGCCCTCCCTCTCATCCTCCCTTCATCTCATCCTCCTTTCCTCTCATCCTCCCTTCCTCTCATCCGCCCTTCTCTCTCTCATCCTCTCTACCTCTCATCCTCCCGCCCTCTCATCCGCCCTTCCTCTCGTCCTCCCTTCCTCTCGTCCTCTCCCCCCTTCTTCCGCCCTCCCCCTCATCCGCCCTTCCTCACATCCTCTCTTCCTCTCATCCTCCCAACCTCTCATCCGCCCTTCTCTCTCTCATCCTCCCGCCCTCTCATCCGCCCTTCTCTCATCCTCTCGCCCTCTCATCCGCCCATCCTCTCATCCTCCCTTCATCTCATCCTCCCTTCATCTCATCCACCCATCCTCTCATCCTCCCTTCCTCTCATCCTCCCTTCCTCTCATCCTCCTCTCCTCTCATCCTCTCTCCCTCTCATCCGCCCTCCCTCTCATCCTCCCTTCATCTCATCCTCCTTTCCTCTCATCCTCCCTTCCTCTCATCCGCCCTTCTCTCTCTCATCCTCTCTACCTCTCATCCTCCCGCCCTCTCTTCCGCCCTTCCTCTCGTCCTCCCTTCCTCTCGTCCTCCCCCCCCCTTCTTCCGCCCTCCCCCTCATCCGCCCTTCCTCTCATCCACCCATCCTCTCATCCTCCCTTCATCTTATCCTCCCTTCCTCTTATCCGCCCTTCCTCCAAACCTCCCTTCCTCTCATCCTCCTCTCCTCTCATCCACCCTTCCTCTCGTCCTCCCTTCCTCTCGTCCGCCCTTCCTCTCATCCGCCCTTCCTCTCATCCTCCCTTCCTCTCATCCGCCCTTCCTCTCATCCGCCCTTCTCTCTCTCATCCTCCCGCCCTTTCATCCGCCCTTCCGCTCGTCCTCCCTTCCTCTCGTCCTCCCTCCCCTTCTTCCGACCTCCCCCTCATCCGCCCTTCCTCTCATCCGCCCATCCTCTCATCCTCCCTTCATCTCATCCTCCTTTCCTCTCATCCTCCCTTCCTCTCATCCGCCCTTCTCTCTCTCATCCTCCCGCCCTTTCATCCGCCCTTCCTCTCGTCCTCCCTTCCTCTCGTCCTCCCTCCCCTTCTTCCGACCTCCCCCTCATCCGCCCTTCCTCTCATCCGCCCATCCTCTCATCCTCCCTTCATCTCATCCTCCTTTCCTCTCATCCTCCCTTCCTCTCATCCGCCCTTCTCTCTCTCATCCTCTCTACCTCTCATCCTCTCTCCCTCTCATCCGCCCTTCCTCTCGTCCTCCCTTCCTCTCGTCCTCCCTCCCCTTCTTCCGACCTCCCCCTCATCCGCCCTTCCTCTCATCCGCCCATCCTCTCATCCTCCCTTCATCTCATCCTCCTTTCCTCTCATCCTCCCTTCCTCTCATCCGCCCTTCTCTCTCTCATCCTCTCTACCTCTCATCCTCTCTCCCTCTCATCCGCCCTTCCTCTCGTCCTCCCTTCCTCTCGTCCTCCCTCCCCTTCTTCCGACCTCCCCCTCATCCGCCCTTCCTCTCATCCGCCCATCCTCTCATCCTCCCTTCATCTCATCCTCCTTTCCTCTCATCCTCCCTTCCTCTCATCCGCCCTTCTCTCTCTCATCCTCCCGCCCTTTCATCCGCCCTTCCTCTCGTCCTCCCTTCCTCTCGTCCTCCCTTCCCTTCTTCCGACCTCCCCCTCATCCGCCCTTCCTCTCATCCGCCCATCCTCTCATCCTCCCTTCATCTCATCCTCCTTTCCTCTCATCCTCCCTTCCTCTCATCCGCCCTTCTCTCTCTCATCCTCTCTACCTCTCATCCTCTCTCCCTCTCATCCGCCCTTCCTCTCGTCCTCCCTTCCTCTCGTCCTCCCTCCCCTTCTTCCGACCTCCCCCTCATCCGCCCTTCCTCTCATCCGCCCATCCTCTCATCCTCCCTTCATCTCATCCTCCTTTCCTCTCATCCTCCCTTCCTCTCATCCGCCCTTCTCTCTCTCATCCTCTCTACCTCTCATCCTCTCTCCCTCTCATCCGCCCTTCCTCTCGTCCTCCCTTCCTCTCGTCCTCCCTCCCCTTCTTCCGACCTCCCCCTCATCCGCCCTTCCTCTCATCCGCCCATCCTCTCATCCTCCCTTCATCTCATCCTCCTTTCCTCTCATCCTCCCTTCCTCTCATCCGCCCTTCTCTCTCTCATCCTCTCTACCTCTCATCCTCTCTCCCTCTCATCCGCCCTTCCTCTCGTCCTCCCTTCCTCTCGTCCTCCCTCCCCTTCTTCCGACCTCCCCCTCATCCGCCCTTCCTCTCATCCGCCCATCCTCTCATCCTCCCTTCATCTCATCCTCCTTTCCTCTCATCCTCCCTTCCTCTCATCCGCCCTTCTCTCTCTCATCCTCTCTACCTCTCATCCTCTCTCCCTCTCATCCGCCCTTCCTCTCGTCCTCCCTTCCTCTCGTCCTCCCTCCCCTTCTTCCGACCTCCCCCTCATCCGCCCTTCCTCTCATCCGCCCATCCTCTCATCCTCCCTTCATCTCATCCTCCTTTCCTCTCATCCTCCCTTCCTCTCATCCGCCCTTCTCTCTCTCATCCTCCCGCCCTTTCATCCGCCCTTCCTCTCGTCCTCCCTTCCTCTCGTCCTCCCTTCCCTTCTTCCGACCTCCCCCTCATCCGCCCTTCCTCTCATCCGCCCATCCTCTCATCCTCCCTTCATCTCATCCTCCTTTCCTCTCATCCTCCCTTCCTCTCATCCGCCCTTCTCTCTCTCATCCTCTCTACCTCTCATCCTCTCTCCCTCTCATCCGCCCTTCCTCTCGTCCTCCCTTCCTCTCGTCCTCCCTCCCCTTCTTCCGACCTCCCCCTCATCCGCCCTTCCTCTCATCCGCCCATCCTCTCATCCTCCCTTCATCTCATCCTCCTTTCCTCTCATCCTCCCTTCCTCTCATCCGCCCTTCTCTCTCTCATCCTCTCTACCTCTCATCCTCTCTCCCTCTCATCCGCCCTTCCTCTCGTCCTCCCTTCCTCTCGTCCTCCCTCCCCTTCTTCCGCCCGCCCCCTCATCCGCCCTTCCTCTCATCCAACCTTCCTCTCATCCGCCCTTCCTCTCATCCTCCTTTCCTCTCATCCGCCCTTCCTCTCATCCTCCCGCCCTCTCATCCTCCTTACTTCCCTTCCTTTCGCCCATGGCCCCATCCCTCCACCTGCTTTTCTCGCTGCGTTCACCTTAGGTCTCCCACTGCACTCCAGTCATGACAACATGCACCCCACTCTCCCTTCCACCCTACCTCCGTGCCTCCCTACCTACCTACCATCCCATTCCATTTCCATTCATCCCCCCTGCCTCCTTCCCATCCAGGCTTCGATGGCGAACCATCCAGTGTCGAGTGTGTGTAGCGCATTCAACCAGCGTCATTATACTGTCCACTGGAAACTCAGATCCCCAGTTTGCTACCTGCGTGTGGGGCTAAGCGTGCTTATGCCTGACAATAAAGTGGCTACGCATAACGATATATTATCTGTCTACATGTAAGTTGCGCCACATGTCACAGAGAGGCTAATGAGGGCAGCAAGACACGCAGGTAACCATGGGGAATATGGGTATTTGTCACTTGATACAGTGCTGTAATGTGTACTCCACGTCGTGTACAGTGTGTACTGTGCTCACACGTTGATGTGCTTGCATGGTTTTGCCACAGGTGCGGGTCCTGGGGGAGAGAGCGCTGGCCAAGTTGTGAATTTGCATCTTGAGTCCGACTCGAAGGCCTTCTGGCAGCGCATGGGGAGAGGGACCACAACGGTGGAGGATCTGTTAGCGAGGCCAGATAGATCCCTGATAGGTGTAGAGTTTAAGTTTCCAAAATGGGAGAGAGGAAAAAATGGCGAGCCTAGAAGAGTAGAAGGAAACGGATGGGGCGGGGAACGCAACCAAGCTGCAGCAACCGTCCTGCCGGGTGAAGGTAAGAACCTAGTTAGATGCTAGTGCGAAACATGCGTGCTGCGTTTAAACACCGGATCCCCAGGCGAATGAATATCGTTCCACCAAAAACTTCCCTCCCCCTCCCAGCCCTGTGGGCCTGATGCTTGTTTCCCCCGCGGCACTGCCAAGACTAAAACGATCCCGTCCCCCCTGCCACCTGCACTTCTATTCTGCCTATTATCTCTCACCAACCCTAAATCATATTTCTGTCCCTATTCGCTAAATTCTCTTCCCCGTCGCACTGCCCGGAATTCTGTCGCCCCCCGCTCTGCCCTGGATTCTTGTCCTTTCCACCCTCCCCCGACCTGCCTTGAATCCCTTCCCACTCGACTCTTGAGGGATTCAGTTCCCTCTCAACCATCCTGAATTCTGCACTTCATTCCTAAAGTCTCTTCCCCCCATCTCGAATAATGCTTCCGCCCGCCCTAATTCTTGTGAAGAGCGCTGCATGTCAACAGAAACCCCACAAACAAATGAGGACGGACATGGGCCGTGCTTGCCGGCCGAGAACGTGTATGGGGTTGAGGGGGTGAGTGTCGAAGACAATACACAACCGCGAGGTGCTCATTCGAGCGAACAAGCGGGTGGCCCTTCTGAGGGGCCAAACAGGTACAAGCAATAATTGTGTGTTGAAATAATAACCCATATGTTCTTTTCCACATTTATTGATAAGATGGTCAGTAGCACGTGCACACCCTCAGAAAAACCAGTCCAGTTTCTTATCCCGCTTGATTTCTGTGCATGCAGACAGGATGCTGGCAGCGTGACGCGCAAGCGTCGTTGGCCTCGTGGTTGGCCAAACCCCCCAAATTGGGAGGATTTTCCTGCCGACATGGTGTGTTTTCTCGATCCGAGGGTGATGGTATCGTTCTTTTGTGGTCGCGCCTTAGGCACGTGCGTGAGGTCTGCGTGCAGAGGTGCAATGCAACTTGAATCGTGGAAGCGGTCATGGGCATGTCTGGGGTTGATGTGGTTGTGCAATGTTTGCTCAGCCAAGGAAGAATTATGGTCAAGTAGTCGAGTGAGAGATGACCTACCTCCCAGCAAGCGTGGTCCACGTAGTCCGCCATTGATGGGTAAGATGATTGGAGCATTCGCTCTTGCCGGGATCGGGTATCAGCAGATGTGGGAGGTATGTCGCATCCTCGGCGTGCCTAGGCCAGGGCATGAAACATATTACATCGGTGTTAATGATAGGGAGAATGCAGAGATGGATAGGGGGAGAGGGTGAGGGGCGGAGATAATGCATCGGTGGATAGGGGGAGAGGGTGAAGGGCGGAGCAGCAGGAGCGGGTGGAGGACTTTGACGTGGGGGGCATAGAGGCATACAACATGCACAGGGGTGACTGTTGAAGGACGGAGGGTTCTCCTTCGGAATCCCACCTATTCGCTGCAAGTTCTTGGTGAGGAGGGGGAAGGAAGGTTCCATTGCACACCCCGTGTGTCCTGGCCATAGCAGTTTTATCTCCCTGCCTTTCGCTCCCGGTTCCCATTTCTCCGTCAATTTTTAACCGATCCGGGAGAGGGGAGCACACCCATTTCTTCTGTTCCGCCCATCCCTCCTGTCCCATCCTCTCTTGCCTGCCCGTCCTCTCTTCCCCGTCCCATCCTCTCTTCCATCCCACATTCCCATCTCCCCCTGCATGTCAGCCAACGGAGAGCATGCTGCAGATCTGTGAAGAGAGTGGCCGAGACCTCGCCAGGGAGGTGAGTCATTGCCCTGTCTGCTCTGCATTGCTCATGCTGTCCGTAGTGCACGGAATGCCCGCCGTGGCCGCCCTGTCCGCACCGCACGCACTACACTGAAAGGCACTTCAAAATGTACAGTCAGCGCTGACCCTAGCACTCTGCACCAATTTAAGCATTCTTGTTTCCCGATCACCTTTCTCCACGTCTCTCCACCTCTCTCGGCCCTCCCGCCTCGATCTGTGCTCAGACCCGCAAGGGCAAGGCCAAGCTGCGCAGCACATCAGCCAAGTCACCACCAGCCATTTCCCTTGCTCCCTGCTCACCCCTTCCTCGCCTAACTCCGTCTCTACAGTACTGGCTCCTTCCTTCGATACCACCTCTTCTCCCCCATCTCCTCTCCCTGCCAACATCGTGCCACTCCCCCCCTCCCCCTGCACAAGCACTCGCTTCCAGCCTGTCTTTCCCCTTCTCCTCTCGCAGCCTACCGTATCCCTCTCACGTGTGGGTAATAATGAGCCATAGCCGCACAAGCTGTGGCAGGGTGACGAACAAAGCAGTACACACCGGCAGCTTCCAGGAGACGCATTGTCTTCAATGGTGCAGCATGGAATGTCTTTCATGCCTGTGCCATAATAAGCGACAGCGGCGTCGCCACTGTATGCTCTACTCGCTCCCCCATGGCTAGAAGCTGGGAATTGAAACATTCCCTTCCCCATCCAGTAACATACTTGACTGCACACAAAGGGCTACTTCATTGATCTGGTTGTCGCTTTGCTGTGATGGTCATCCATCTACCTATCACACTATTGCGGACTGTGTAAAAAGAGTAACACATGTAAATACAATAAGTTGTTCCCGATAACCCTCCCTCCCGCACTAAAAATCAGTAAATTCCAGACTCCTGAGTCGCCAGGTGGACAATTGACGATTGTCTAGCATCGATTGAACTCATCCCAAAATCAATCTCGTCAGGGATGACCCATTCCAGGTTGAACCAGTCCACATCGCCTTGACTACATTTTCTGTAACCCACGCCCGTTGGCTCGGGGTAAAGCGAGCCGATCACGACGTGAATTAGCCATGGCAAAGTCACCTGTGCATACTGATGATCACCTAACAAGGCAGAGTATTGAATGTAGCAACGAAAACGATGGTTCTTTGCCCCCATAGGTTGACCATCCATATCCTCATCCGTGTTTTTTCCCAAGCACACCCTCAGAATGCTCGCCACACTAATTCTCTGACTCCCGGGGCCCTCCTCGTCCGACAATCCGAGCCAATGTCGCGCCCAAGCGTCAAGAACACGATATTGCTTGGAAAATCGCGCCTCAAACTCAGATATGGACCACCGTTCTTTTGCATATTGAACCTGTGGGGGTAGTCCCGTTGGTTGCACAACTCTTCGAGATCGAACTCTGGGAAGGGGATGCGTTGTGCTCGCGGCAACCGAACGAGTATGGGCGGAGAGGGTGCCCGTACTTGCCGTGACCATCGACTCCGGTCCACGTCGCCGACCCCTCTCCTCCTCCTCATCCTCGGAACCCTCCTCCCCAACCCTGAATCCAAGCGTCAGCCGTCTCCGAGGAGTACGTCGCCATGATGACATGGCTGATGAGGTGTGTGGTTTAGAGTGTGAGAAACGAGAATATCAGGCAGAAAAACAAGAGAGAGAGAGAGAGAGGGGTTAGGGAGTGAAAGGGGAGGGGGCGGGGGGGCTTCGGTTTCGGATTACGCAAGTCACTGAAGTGAGTTGGATGTGAAGGGGAGGGTGGGCAGGTCAGGAACTGCACGACAGGTCCGGCAGCTGGACGAGGGAAGGAGACCGTATAGTTGGTCCTCCGGATCGGAGGACCATGAGAACGAACTCTGGTAAGGTTTGGAGCAGCGTAGCAAAGGAAGAAAGGGGTGCCAAACCAAAACCACGAGTGAAGGTAGGGGTGCTGGGAAATAAAGGGGCGTGGACTTACAGCGCAAGGACTGAAGCCGGGTTCACAGGCCGCTGTGAAGCAAAGGAAGAAAGGGGAAGAGAGAGGAATGGGAGGGGACGGGGCAATTGCGGATGGGAAAGAGGAGAAGTGAGAGGAATAGTGGTACTATGTTTGCGCCGGTGACGGGAGAGGAATAGGAGGGGACGGGGCAAGTGCGGATGGGAAAGAGGGGTTTGCAGATTTAATTACAAAGAGGTTCGGAGGATGGCAAGGGAGAGATGGCAGATGGGAAGTAAGGCTAATCAGAAACTCAGGATGCGAGGGTGCTGCGATGGAAGAGAGGAGAGGTGGGATGGAAGGGATTGAGGATGGGCAACCCAGAAAGGGGACGGCATGGGAGCTAGAATGGCACCCACGGCAACTCGGTATAATGCAGGGGGATTTCCAACATGGGAAGGCGGTGAGGGTGCTCGCGTATGAGCTTGTGGGACGCGGGGACCCTAAACCCCTAAACTAATGTGAGAGAAGTAGGAAAGGGAGAGTGATGGTTCAGTGTGGAAAAGGGCAATGGGACGGCTAATAGGGGTGATGGAAAGTAGTGTTAAGGGGCTGTGATTTGGAGGAAAGATAAGGCAGGGAGAGCACGAGAGGAATGAAGCATCAACCGAGGGACCATATTGAACCTGTGTGGGCAGGAAGATTAGGGATGGAGACTGTGTAATAGGTTCTTGAAATGGGACGGCTGGGGGTTGGGAAGGTAGGGGTGCAGAGATGGAAGGGGGGAGGGCTCCCATCTAAAGAACCGGCGTCGGGTGCACGGGCGCTTGAGTAGCAACAGAAGATCGGGGCGAGTGAGCTGGCGTAGTAGGGGACGGGGGAAGTGCGGATGGGAGGGAGGGAATTGCAGAATTGATGTCAAGGTGCTGTGGATGGCTAGTGATGGATGTCAGATTTGAAGACAGAATACTCAGAAACTATGAATAATGAGGTGGGAATCCCAATGTGGGGAAGCTGTGAGGAGTGTGGTGTCAGAACATTTGGGATGCGAGGCAAAAAATAGGGTGATAAACAGGGAGGGAGGGTGACAGTTGAGTGGGATGGAAGGGAGTGAGGGGGCAAAGATGAGTAGAGGGGGACAAGAGGAGCAGAGGAGGGAAAGAGGAGCAGAGAGCGAAGGAGCCTCACAGGAGAAAAGTGGAGCTGGGCGGAAAAAGAGGGGCATAGGGGGAACAGCGGAGCTTCGGGTTGGAAGTGGTGCAGAAAGGAGAAGGACCAGCGGAAGGGGGTAAGATGAGCATAGGGGGACAAGAGGAGCAGAGGGGGAGCGAGGGCGTACATGTGGGAAATAGAGGGCGTGCAACGAGGGTTTTCTGCGGGCGTGCAGGGGGACTGCGGAAGCACCGCCGTTGCAAGAGTGTGGGCGGGGGTGAGGGCAAAAGACGCGATCAGCGACGCCAACGGAGGCTGTCGCGAGACGCGGAGGCAGCGTGGAGAGAGAAGGTGAAGTCCCTCACGCCTCCTAGATCCTCACTGTTGGTGATTTGGAGGAAAGGAGGACGCAATGTGAGTAGAAAGGTGGACGTGCGGTGAGTTGAAAGGAGGACGCAAGGTGAGGAGAGAGGAGGACGCGAGGTGAGGAGAGAGGAGGACGCGAGGTGAGGAGAGAGGAGGACGTGAGGTGAGGAGAGAGGAGGACGTGAGGTGAGGAGAGAGGAGCACGCAAGGTGAGGAGAGGGGAGGACGCGAGGTGAGGAGAGAGGAGGACGCGAGGTGAGGAGAGAGGAGGACGCGAGGTACAGGAAAGAGGTGCACGCATGGTGTGGAGAGAGGAGCACGTGAGGGGAGGCGAGAGGAGCACGCTAGGGATGGTGAGAGGAGGACGCGCGGGGAGGCAAGAGGAGCGCGTGCGGGGGGGCGATAGGATGCCGCGCGAGTGGCGAGAAGAGCGCACGCGGGAGGCGAGAGGATCTCGCGCGGGCTTACCAGGCAGGTGCGCGCGCTGGGAGGAGAAACGTGTGCGTGTGCACGGGATTCCCGAGTGAGGAAACGTGGGCGCCCCTGTCAGGATAGTGGGAAGTGGTAGGGACCCGCATACGTCGAAAGTGGGTGGTAGCGGAGCCATTTCACGAAGCGTCGCAAGGCCTCCCTTTAATCCAGTATGGTCGCATGTATTGTGAGGAGAGAGGCGCACGCAAGGTGAGGAGAGAGGAGCACGCAAGGTGAGGAGAGAGGAGGCCTCAAGGTGAGGAGAGAGGAGCACGCAAGGTGAGGATAGAGGAGCACGCAAGGTGAGGATAGAGGAGCACGCAAGGTGAGGATAGAGGAGCACGCAAGGTGAGGAGAGGGGAGCACGCAAGGTGAGGAGAGGGGAGCACGCAAGGTGAGGATAGGGGAGAACGCAAGGTGAGGAGAAGGGAGCACGCAAGGTGGGGAGAGGGGAGCACGCAAGGTGAGGAGAGGGGAGCACGCAAGGTGAGGAGAGGGGAGCACGCAAGGTGAGGAGAGGGGTGCACGCAAGGTGAGGAGAGGGAGCACGCAAGGTGAGGAGAGGGGAGCACGCAAGGTGAGGAGAGGGGAGCACGCAAGGTGAGGAGAGGGGAGCACGCAAGGTGAGGAGAGGGGAGCACGCAAGGTGAGGAGAGGGAGCACGCAAGGTGAGGAGAGGGGAGCACGCAAGGTGAGGAGAGGGAGAACGCAAGGTGAGGAGAGGGAGCACGCAAGGTGAGGAGAGGGGAGCACGCAAGGTGAGGAGAAGGGAGCACGCAAGGTGAGGAGAGGGGAGCACGCAAGGTGAGGAGAGGGAGCACGCAAGGTGAGGAGAGGGGAGCACGCAAGGTGAGGAGAGGGGAGCACGCAAGGTGAGGAGAGGGAGCACGCAAGGTGAGGAGAGGGGAGCACGCAAGGTGAGGAGAGGGGAGCCCACGCAGGGTGAGGAGAGGGGAGCACGCAAGGTGAGGAGAGGGAGCACGCAAGGTGAGGAGAGGGGAGCACGCAAGGTGAGGAGAGGGAGCACGCAAGGTGAGGAGAGGGGAGCACGCAAGGTGAGGAGAGGGGAGCACGCAAGGTGAGGAGAGGGGAGCACGCAAGGTGAGGAGAGGGGAGCACGCAAGGTGAGGAGAGGGGAGCACGCAAGGTGAGGAGAGGGGAGCACGCAAGGTGAGGAGAGGGGAGCACGCAAGGTGAGGAGAGGGGAGCACGCAAGGTGAGGAGAGGGGAGCACGCAAGGTGAGGAGAGGGAGCACGCAAGGTGAGGAGAGGGGAGCACGCAAGGTGAGGAGAGGGGAGCACGCAAGGTGAGGAGAGGGGAGCACGCAAGGTGAGGAGAGGGGAGCACGCAAGGTGAGGAGAGGGGAGCACGCAAGGTGAGGAGAGGGAGCACGCAAGGTGAGGAGAGGGGAGCACGCAAGGTGAGGAGAGGGGAGCACGCAAGGTGAGGAGAGGGGAGCACGCAAGGTGAGGAGAGGGGAGCACGCAAGGTGAGGAGAGGGGAGCACGCAAGGTGAGGAGAGGGGAGCACGCAAGGTGAGGAGAGGGGAGCACGCAAGGTGAGGAGAGGGAGCACGCAAGGTGAGGAGAGGGGAGCACGCAAGGTGAGGAGAGGGGAGCACGCAAGGTGAGGAGAGGGGAGCACGCAAGGTGAGGAGAGGGAGCACGCAAGGTGAGGAGAGGGGAGCACGCAAGGTGAGGAGAGGGGAGCACGCAAGGTGAGGAGAGGGAGCACGCAAGGTGAGGAGAGGGGAGCACGCAAGGTGAGGAGAGGGGAGCTCACGCAGGGTGAGGAGAGAGGGGCACGCGCAAGGTTGGCGATCGAAGAGCATTGGAGGTGAGGAGAGAGGGGCACGCGCGGGGAGGCGAGAGGAGCACGCAGGGTGAGGAGTGAGGAGCACGCGCGGGGAGGCGTGGGAGGCATGCAAGGTGAAGAGAGAGGAGAACGAGTAGGTGAGGAGAGAGGAGCATGCGCGGGGAGGCTTGAGGGGCGCGCGAGGGGAGGCGAGAGGAGAACGAGTAGGTGAGGAGAGAGGAGCACGCGCGGGGGGGCTTGAGGGGCGCGTGAGGGGAGGCGAGAGGAGAACGAGTAGGTGAGGAGAGAGGAGCACGCGCGGGGAGGCTTGAGGGGCGCGCGAGGGGAGGCGAGAGGAGAACGAGTAGGTGAGAAGAGAGGAGCACGCGCGGGGAGGCGAGAGGGGCGCGCGAGGGATGGCGGGAGGAGGCTGCGCGGGGAGGCGAGAGGCGGCCGCGCGGGGAGGCAAGAGATTCGCGAGCATTGAAGGCGAGAGGAGCACGCGAGGGGAGGCGAGAGGAGCACGCGCGGGATGGTGAGAGGAGGCCGAGCGGGGCGGTAAGAGGAGCGCGCGCTGGGATGCGATGGGATACCGCGCGGAAGGCGAGAAGAGCGCGCGCGGGGTGGCGAGAGGTTCCCGCGCGGGCTTACCGGAACGGTGCGCGCGCAGGGAGGAGAAACGTGGGCTTGAGAAACGGGCTTCCCGCGCGTGGAATCGTGGGCCTGACTGTGAGGATAGCGGGGCGTTGTGGGGACACGACGACGCTGAAAGTGGGTGGTCGCGGAGTGGTGCACGAAGCGCCGCAATGGGGCACGACGACGAGGAAGCGATGGGAGGGGATAGGGGTAAGGACGATGGGAGGGCAATGGCGACGGGGACCACGGGGGAAACGAGGGTGACGGTGCGTCAAGGGGGAGGCCGATGTGAGGGGATTTCCTCCCTACGCCTCTTGATCCTGTTTAGCGCGACGTCTCGTAATATGGGATTCGAGCATTTTACGCTTGTGACGAGCGCATTCCTAAATTTCGTGTTGCATCGGGGTTGAAGGTGGGAATGTGCTAGGGGCAAAAGCTTAGAGTCTCGCTTAGTAGCCGCACAGGCATTCCTGAATTACCATTTCTAGGCAAACTGTGCACAGGCAGTTCCCTTCTTCCTTCAGCAGGGGTGGTTGGAAGTCTCGCCAAGTTGAAGCGTTCTGCTCTACGACACGGTCTTTGTGGGGTGCGACGTTTTCTGGTAACCCCACTGGCTCGGGAGGTGTTCATTGGGCTCGGAAGGCAAACTGTGCACAGTTTGCCCTTTTTGATTTGTAATTCAGGTCTTGGGCTTTAACACCCTTGGAACAAACAATGGAATGTCTTGGACCTTCTGTGCAGTAAGTTAGCTGGAAAACAGGATCTTGCAGAAGCATTGTCGACGAACCGATGGATGGTGTATTAAAGCGTGGAGCTGTATTAAGGGCGGGTCCAGCACGTACATTATCCGTACATTACAGTTCATCCAGTGCGGTAATCTGTAGTGCGTCAAGGTTCAAAACGGTGCAATTTTAAAACTGCTGTGCACCGCCTGATATCTTTTCTCACCTCGACAAATGAACTGTATAGTACCTCTAAACGTACGCGCTGGACACGCCCTAAACACCGACACAGCAAACAGACGAATCCCGCGATCTCCTCACTTCCCCCGCTTCCCATCATCCCATCCACACCACCTCGTCCCTGATTTCCGTTCTCTGCATGGGTGTTTTGAGTTCATTTGTCCGTTCTTGCCTGACCTTCTCGTCACTGTAGCTTCATCTAGCTTCCATCCACATCATTCCACGATCTCCTCGCATATACGAACCCCTCCCGACCAGTAAGGCTTAACACCCAAGCACACCAGGACTGTGACACTTAACTGAGAGTTCAAGGACTCGATGCGGTTAAACGTTTTTTAGCACGTACAGTTCATGAGAAAAGGGGGCCAATGTGGCGCGGACGCACTTCCCACTGGCGCTGTGGTAGTGTAGGGTCTAGCCAACTGTGTAGAGTGTACAGAAACGGAAATACTGTATGATTCTATGTGCGCGTGCGAACAGAGGTCGATTGGGGCCAATATCATCCGGTTATGATGTACACGTCGTGTTTATCACATCGATATTAAAACCTTGTTGCCACGACAGCCTAGGTCAGGTCAAGGTGGATAGTTCGTTTCAAGGCCACCCTTAAGAGTGTGAGTACACCCACTTATTCGTTTATCTCACCGAGCGCGTTTCGGTCGGAGGTGCTTGTCGTTTTTGCCCGGTGCTTTTAACGTCTGCGAGTCACATTTCCCTGCGTATTGCCGTCCCTTGCTCCCAAAATGTGGCTATAAATACGTTTTTGCAACTGTAGGCCGGCTTGACCTAATCATAACTAATAAATTTGGCCTCGTCTTTAGCGCGAATGCTTGCAACTGTAGTGCTCTGCCACCAATTTTCTTCAACGTTTAGCAATTCAATGCTGAACTGATCACGCGTGTGAATCGATTCTATGTGACATAAACGCATCGCTCCCAACCTTCTATGTGAACGTACTGAGCCGGTGGCACAATCGCGGGTGCATCAAACGAATAATTGGGTGTACATAAATGTGGTCGAACATACATAAACGGGTGTTTCCTGCTTGAGTTTTGCAGGTATGGAGGCTCTAAACGGTGTTCGGTTCGGAGACGAGTTCCTAAAGTGTTTTCAGTAATGAACGTAGAATATGTGTCACTCGGAGGTTTAAAATGATGCACTGTACCGACCGAGGCTTGGTCCCAAGACAACCAAATCTGAAACCGCGTCCCACACGATGACGTCAGGCCAAAGCCAGCCAAAGCTGGGACCACTGCAGCGCAGTCAGGGCAGCGCTGCTGCTTGTGTCGAACAACTGGCACGGCTTGCCAACCCCAAAGCAAACACGGGGCACTGAATTCAATTTGATTTTCGGTTGTGACAATGAACCGGTCTGCTCAAGAATTTATCAGACCATGGTTCTCGCAGTGGGGGGGGCAGCAAATTGGGATTTTCCACAGCAAGCAGGAAGAATTCTAGGGACCATTTCCTGGGGGAGTTCCTGGCATCGACCACGGAGAACCTCAATTTATGGCGGGAAAACAAGTGGCTGGCTAGGAGATGGCTGTCACGTGCAAACTTGAAAGCAAATGTCAGGCGAGTGCGAGAGCCCAAGCTCAAGGTCCCCTGAAAGTTCATTCTCGTCTTGTCCGCTTCATTTCGATCAACTCTCGCTCTCGGCTTCGAACAACTCTCGCTCTCCACTTAGAACAACTCTAGCTTCCGTCCGTTTCCTCCATAGTCTCCAATTTCTCCCTAACCACCTTAGTTCAGTAACGTTTTGACCTCGTGCGTAATAAAAACACAGGCCTCAGCTATGCGGTCCCCCGGATCCACCGCGGATTGCGCAGAAGATCGCCGGCATTCCGACGCAGCAGAAGCGATTGATGCTTCGGGGCTGGAGGCCATGGATCAGAGCGGCATAAGCCGCGACGCGACTGATGAATACGACGAGCAAGACGACTTTCCCGCCCTTCGACAGGCCGCCACGACAACGAGCCCGACGAATGAAAACGGAGGAGGAACTTCGAAAGAAAAAGACGGGACAGTTGCAAAGTAAGCGATTTAGATTACCTGCTACACATGAACAAGGTTGTCGTATCCTGTTACTATGATAAAGATGTGCGTTTTCGGATCCTCGTTTAGGGTCTTCATTCTCGCCGATTCCGTTCCGGGATTCTCGGATTCCCATCCATGAGGTCAGAATTTCGCCCTGATCATCCCACCCCTTCCCAAATGTGTCTCGTTAATTCCGACATCGTTACCCCGCATGCTTCAAGGTGCTCACTTCGACGGATTATTCCTCATACGGAGTAAATGCGTTAGTCTCTCGTCTCCCACGCGAACCCTAGCCTCCTGCCGTGTCCGCTCATCTCTTCTTCACCTCTCTCACTCTCCATCCCCTATCCCTTCTCCGCCTTCCGCTGCAGACGGCCGCGACGAAAGCAGCCGTTCCCGTACAAGCACCTGCTGCCGCGTGACGGTTACAACTGGGTCAAATACGGCCAAAAACAGCTATCCGGCGGGCTACACATGAGGTAAGACAGCTGTCCGGCGAGCTACAAATGAGGTACTTTAGCTGTCTGGTGGGCTATGCCTGAGGAACGCCAGCAAAGGCTGTATCAGACGAAGTGCTAAACGAAGCGCGATATCTCGTTGAGATTATTTGAACCGCAAAAATACGACGCCACTGATTTTTATGTCGCAGTGCTGGAACCTGCCATTGCAAATTCACTTCATCATGCACCTGCCCTACCCTTTCTTCTCTTCCCATCTTACTTCATTTCTCCTCCCATTCTCATTTTTTTCCGCGCGCTATTCCCTTTATCCACTCGCCAGGCACTATTTCCACTGCATGCTTCGAAACACGGACGCGCGTTGTCCCGCTAAGCGCATCGTCAACATGAGCAAGGCCGACAGCAAGGCGCCGCTCAAAATCGAGTACATCAACGACCATAACCACCGCCCGCACCTCCGCAGCGCCGGCAGCACCCCTTCTTCACATCATCCGCGCGCCAGTAGCAGCGCGGAGATTTTGCTACAGCCTGTGTCATCCGAGCGGCAGTTTACCCTCGGGATTAGCGACGCGCACATTCGAGGCGCGGCGATGGGTGGGATAAATATAGAGAGTGGCGACGCGGATTCGTTGTTGAAGAACGGAATAATAGGCGGGGGCGCGAACGACGGCGGGTTAGACGCGCTGCGCATGCTGACGGCCGGCGATGGTAATGATTACGCCGCGTTACGACAAACCCTAGACGAAGCGATTTGCAAGGCGGCCGCGAGTCGAGTTCATCAGCAGAGGGCCGGCAGCAGCAGCAGCAGCCACGTTAGCGCGCTCCAGGTCAGCAAATTACTGCAGAACCTTGGGCGGCAGGAGATCGGACAACAGCTGACCGGCATTGCTGCCGGCGGCAACAGTCGAGGGGGCGGCGAGGGCGGTACTGGCGGCGGTAGCAGCGGCGCGGCTCAGCCGTCCCTGTGGCAGCGGCGGGCGGCAGGAGCGCAGGCAGGAGCAGCAATGGCGGCGGCGGCGGTAGCAGCAGCAGCAGGCGGCGCCGCGCCGTTCGGTCTGAGCGCTGGCGGCAACAATCCGCCTACTTCACTAATGGCGGACCCGGCGCAGCTCGGCCCGCGTTCCGCGCCTGGTTCCGACTCGCTGATGGCCTTCGCAGGTCAGCTGTCGTCGCTCTCCGCGCAAACGCAAGATGCGCTCGCCGGCGGTGGCGCGGGCGGGATCAGCGGGATGTTTGCGGGCGCGGACGGGATGGGGGGTTCAGGGGGAGCAGGTGGCGAAGGGGGAGGGGGAGAAGGGGGTAATGGGGGCGGAGGGGGAGGTGGGGGCGGAGGGCGGGAGGGCGGCGGAGCAGCCCCGCAGAAGGGGTCCCTGGCGAAGGCGTCAGGAAGCTTCGATTTCTCGATGCAGGAGGAGCTGCTACACTCGTTTCAATACGAAACGCCCCCCTCCTCCGTGCTCCCCCGCTGGACCCCCTCCGATCAGCCCGTGTGCTCCTCCCCCCTCTTCTCCTCCTCCCCCACCTCCCTCTCCCCTGTGCTCACCCCGTACTCCTCCCCCCACTTCACGCCCCCGCGCGCGCTCTCCCCCATCCCTTCTCCGAAGTCCCCGTACCTCTCTCCCCTCCCGGGTTCCCCCACCGGAGCAAACGCCAATCTATCCATTTTCTCCTCCCATGCGGCCACCCTCGCTGCTCTCTCGAACCTCCATTGCCAAGCGATCACCTCCCACTCCCCCTCCTTCGCCTCCCCCCCCGCCTCCTCCCAAGACTTCCCCCTCTCCCCCACCGCCTTCCCCTCCCCCCCCGCGTCCGCGCATGACTTCCCCATATCCCGCCCAACCCTCCCCCGGAGCGTCACAGAGCCCACGTCTAGCCCCTCTCCTCCGCTCATGCACTCCGCGCCTCCGCCCCCGTCGCTAGCAGAAGCAATAGCGATGCTGCAAATGGCGTCTCTCTCCCCCAACCGCACTTCACCGAGCAGCACCCGCGCTGCTTCCCCGCGCCCCTCCGGGGGGCTCGTTTCCCCCCCGCCCTCGGGCTTCATCTCCCCCCCGCACTCAGGATTCGCCACCCCGAATCACCCCGGATTGGCGCAGCAACTGTATAACCCACAGGCGCAGGGAGGGGGGGGCTTGGGGAAGGACGAGACCATGGCTCACAAGCTTGGAACCGCTCTCAACACCTTATTCACGCGGAATCTCACGTCCTCTTCGCATACATCACATCTCACATCGTCCCCTCCCCCCATCTCCCCCCGATCCGCGCACAGCCACTCCTCCGCCTCCGCCTCCGCCAGCCCAGCGCTCTTCTCCCCCCGCTTCGCCTCGTCTGCTGCTGCTGCGAGCGGGGATTTCTTGATCAGTGCGGGCGGAGGGCAGAGTATGGAGGGTATGGGTTATGATGCATTGGCGCAGGCGTTTTTGAGTGATGATCTGACGCAGCAGTGGCAGCAGCAGCAGCGGCAGCAGCAACAGCAGCAACAGCTACAGCAGCAGGGGGAGCAGCAGCGGCAGCAGCAAGGGGAGGAGGTTAGTATACAGGAGTTGATAGCGCAGGCTCAGCAGCAGCTAAAGCAGGAGCAGAGATCAGAGCAGGCGGGGGGCGGGAATCAACTAGGAGAGGAAGGGGAGGAGGGATTGGGAGCTCAGGAAGCAGAAGAGCAGAGGCATGAGTTACAGCCATGGCAGTCACTCATCCCTGATGACTGGGGTCTGATGCAGGAGCAGCTGGAGGAACTAGCAGTGAAGCAGCAGGAGCAGGGGGAGGGGGAAGAGAACGGGCAGGAGGGGGGCGTGGAGCTCCCATGGAGCACCCTAGACTCGTTCACTCTAGATGACATGCAACTCGTTGCAGATCTCGATTTCAACTCGCAACACCTAAATCTGCAGAGCGATCAGCGACCCTCACACCCGCAGAGCACGCAGCATGACCCGCATGACTCCACAGCCCCGCATCAGGACCCCACCGAGAGGTCTTTCCAGAAGGAGAGCCTTGAGGGCTCGCTGCTAGCACAGGAGATTCTGCTAGCGCATGCGCAGCTGATTAGTCAAGCGCGGAATAATAATCAATCGCATAGTGATGTTTTTGTGGTTGGTGGTGCGTCGCCGGGAAGAGACAATGCAGTGTTTCCGAAGAGAGCAGGAGATGTGTCGTCGAGCCCTGTGATTGGCTCACCGGTCCGCGTCAGCAGCTCGACGGTCCACATCAGCAAGAGCCGGTCCGCGTCAGCAGCTGTGGTGCTGGTTCCTGACGAGGCCCCGAATAATATCTTTGCGGGCGCAACACAGAGAATAGTTTCTGGCCAGGCCGCGGTCTTTCCGACAAGCAGAACCGCCCCTGAGTCCGCCCCGAGTGCAAATCGAACCTCCCCTGGTCATACCCCCCAGCAGGGCTCCTCCCAACACCTAGTTCTCTCACCAGACCAGCAGCTCGAGGTGGGCCTGGATTTATTTGCTGCCGTCTCAGCGGTCTCTGCTTCCGCTTCTGACGCTGCTGCTGCTGCTGCTGCTGCAGCAGATGGGTTTGCGGAGTATGGATTCGGAGCTAGGTCTGCTGGAAAGCGAGATACTGCTGCTGCAGCGGCGGTGGCAGCGGCAGTGGCAGCAGTGGATAATTCTGATGCTGCACTGGGTAATACCGGTGTTGCGGGTTCTGCTGGTGCTGGTGACACTGGTTTCACGTGGGCTACACTGCCTTTAGGGTCGGATGAGGCACAGCATATGGTGATTTGCGAGGATAGTTCTGGAGCTATACAAGTGGCCATGCGCCCACGCTCCCCTAGCGAGATGTAACATTGAATCTGCATTTGTTTAGTGTGGTCCTCTTTGCCGGTACGAGATGAGGTGTGTGAAAGTAAATGAGCCTCTCAACAAAGTTGTTGAGACCCTTTCCTTCTCTGTACTGGCCATTGTTCTTGAGCATTACAGTACCAGAGAATACCATGTCGAGAGTAAAGGGAAAGGTTGTTGCACTATCGAGAAAGTTGGGTACAAGTAACAAAACCTATACCCTACATTAGCTACCCCACTAAAGCCTACATTTTATTATGACATAGGCGTATAGTTTGACACACCCCCATAGGCAAAGTGGGGGAGAACAAGGGGTCACAAGACCTGTCAAGAAAAGCAAAGCAAGCTCGGGGTGGATCACAACGTCACCACACAGACCGAGCACAAGCAGAGGGCCACAAGGCCAGTTCACATGCAGAGATATATATGCAACAACAGCAGTACAGTGATCACTACCTAGCAAGAGTAAGCATGCAGGTATATATATGTAGATCACAGTACAAGCAAAGTCTACAGCAAGTGAGGAAACGTGGGCACAAGGCCTAACAAAGTGCAGAAACGCTGATGATCACCAGACGGAAGTGCCTTGGTGAATATATCAGCAGTGTTGGCCCGAGTGGCCACGTGAGCAAGACGAAGCTGACCACGCTGCTGCAACTCTCGAGCCAGGAAGTAACGCAGAGCGATGTGCTTCGTTCTGTGCTCCAGTTAGTGCTCCTGGCACAAGGCAATGGTGGCCTTGTTGTCGACGTACAGCACTAGAGGAGAACGAGGCCGCTCTCCCAGGTCGGTCAGCAGGTAGCAGGGCTCTCATTATCAGACCAAATTGGTCTGATTTTCTGATTTTCAGACCTTGATTTTTGTTTTCGTCTGATTTTCAAGACGAGGATGTTTACTTCGTCTGATCTGTAAGATTACGAATTTCAGTTCATCTGATTTTTCAGAGGAAGCCTTATACTTCGTTTGAAATCTCAGATAGGGGGTTGCATTTTGTCTGATATCGACCCCAATCCCCTCTCCCCCCCCCCCTTCTTCCCCCCCGATCCCTCGCTTCTCTAATAGCGCAGCCCCCCATTTGATGCCCTCGCTCCTCGTCCCGATATTACTGGCCTAGTCCAGCCCTTCTCCCCCTTTCCCCCAGCCTTAGGTCCCCTCCCCAGGTCCCCGCTCCTAGCCTAGCCCGCTTTCCCATGCCTCTCGAAAAGTCTCGCAACAGCCCAACACCCCCAGCCGAACTCCCCCGAAGTCCTTGTCGCAGCCCAACACCCCTGCCCTCAGCATGCCGCGAGCTGCCCAACAACCTTCCACATTTAGGTTGTGTCGCCCTGAATCGATATACGGTAATACACTACTTGATGCAATTTGAAAAAAAACAGACAGCACTATCTATTTCAGCTGAAAAATCAGACGTGACGTTTGCACTCGTCTGAAAGTTCAGACTAACCTTTTTTCCTCGTCAAAACGTCAGACCAAACGAAAATTTTTATACATGTCTTCAGACGGGCTTGAATCCTAGCAAGAGCCCTGGCAGGTAGGTGAGCCAGCGTAACTCCTGTGCAGCGATGGCTGTGGCGTAGATCTCAGCCTCACAACTGGAGCTGAGAACTGAAGATGAGCGTGTAGAACGCCAAGAAACTGAACCAGAGCCAAGGCTGAAGGTGTAACCCTGTGACGACCGCTGCGTAGCCTGGTCGTCAACCCAAGAAGCGTCTGAGTGCCCAGTGAGGACAACGTCGCTCCATCCTCCAAGCACGAGCCCCATGCCCGATGTACTGCACAAGTAGTGTAGTACCCTCTTAGCAGCATCCATGTGCACCTTTCGGTGCCGACCAGGAGCCACGTAGCGAGCCAGAAGGCCAAGAGGGTACGCAAGGTCAGGACGAGTGCAGGTCATCAGGTACATGAGGCAGCCCACTAGCTCTGGGTAAGGACCACTCGGCTCTACGGACTCGTCCGAAGGTGGAGCTGAGAGCGAGTGACCTGTAGCCAGAGGAGTGGCCTGTGCCGAGGACCAGGTGAAGCCGAAGCGCTGAAGGACCTGCTGCACCATGTGCGACTTAGTCAGTGTGATGGTGCGGCGTGCTCTGTCCCGGGTGATCTGCAAGCCAAGGTAACTGCGCAGCTCGCCCAGGTCTGTGCGCGTGTGTCTCTTCTGCAGCTCCGACTTCACCAGGGCGAGAGCCTAAGTGTCAGCAGTGGCAAAGACCAAGTCGTCGACGTACACGAGGATGTAGAACGGCAGCAGCGAAGTGTCGGTGCGCAGAAACAGCGACGGGTCAGCAGTCGACGGAGCAAACCCAAGAGCCGCAAGTGTCGTCCTCAGTGTGTCGTGCCACTCACGTGGCGCCTGGCGGAGACCGTAGACCGACCGCCGGAGGCTCCACTAGGTACCAGGAGGGAACGACCCAGTGAAGCCAGGTGGGCAACGCAGCGAGCTCTCCTCGTGCAGGCTGCCCTGTAAGAAAGTTGTGCTGAAGTCAAGAGAGTGAAGCTCGTAGTCACGCTGAGCGGCAACGTGCAGCAGTACCCGAAGAGTGGTCATCTTCGGGGTGGGGGAGAAGGTCTGGAAGAAGTCAACTCCCTCTCGATGACTGAAGCCTCGAGCAACGTAACGAGCCTTGAAGACAGGCGGAGAACCTGGCGGCCGCTTCACCCTGAAAATCCACATGCCATCGACGATGCTCGCCCTAGGAAGGGGAACCTCGTCAACGTAAGTGCCTGTGGACTTCTAGGATGCCATCTCTGCGTCCATGGCTGTCTGCCACTGAGAGGAGTACTCACCCGCGATCGCCTCAGCGTAAGAGCGCGGGGTCGGGATGTCTGGAGCATCCGGGTCTCCCTCAGGGGCAAGCAGCATGGCCACGAGATGAGGCGCAGTGGCTGCAAGACACTCAAGGTCCTCCTGTCTGTCCTCAAGGACGTCCATGCCAAGAGCACACTCACCCCCGACGGACGGAGGACAGACAGACTCAGACTCAGCAACAAGACTAGCGGTGTAGTCTAGACGACATGCAGCAGCAAAGTCAACAAGCTCAGCGACAAAGGCAGACGCAGCAGCAGACTCAAACGACGGGTCAGTGACAACAGTGGCTAGCAGACGCGTGATAGTAGGGTGCTCAGCACGAAACCGGTCAGACTCAGGCAGAGAAGACGCAGGAGGAGACGGCAGAGGAACACGCTGCGGAGCAGAGGACGGATGCAGAGCCATGAGGTGTGTGTCGAGGACAGCCGGCGGACGCGGACGAGGAACACGACGACCAGTGCGGACAGGCGAGACAGGACGCGACGCAGGCTCACGACGCTCAGCAAGACCTCCTGGCTGCTCACTGTAAGGAGAAGAAGCAGGTAGCGGTGAGCCAGGCTGTAACGGAAGACCAGTAGACGACGCGAGGCTAAGAACCTGGCGAAGCACAAAGTCAGGCGGTGGCAGAGACGACGGAGACGGCGGAGCAAAGAACAGTCGTGGCTGCGCAGCGCCACCGCCAGCAGCAGCTCCAGCACCACCAGCAGCTCCAGCACCTCCAGCATCTCCAGAACCTCCTGCTCCAGCTCCTCGAGCGCCAGCACCACCAGCAGCTCCAGAAACTCCAGCGCCAGCACCTCCAGTACCAGTGTCACCAGCAGCTCCAGAACCTCCAGCGCCAGCACCTCCAGTACCAGCGTCACCAGCAGCCCCAGAACCTCTAGCGCCAGCACCTCCAGTACCAGCGTCACCAGCAGCTCCAGAACCTCCAGCTCCAGCACCTCCCGTACCAGCGTCACCAGCAGCAGTACCCCCAGAACCAGCACCTCCCGCCCTAGGGTCTCCAGCAGCGGCATCCCCAGACTCAGCACCGCCAGCCCCAGCAGCTCCAGTACCTCCAGTACGAGCACCTCCGGAACCAGCGACTCCAGCACCTCCTGTAGACAAAGTACCAGCACCACTCCCAGCTGCAGAGCCCCGAGCTCCAGCAGCGCGACCCTGACGGCTAGCGTACCACTCGTGCAGCTGCTGAGGGGAGAGAGGCGCACGCGGACGAAGGCGGCCTCTCCAAGGAGACCGCGCACTAGCAGTCTCAGTACCCTCAGGCGCCGCACCCCCAGACTCAGCACCCCCAGGCTCCTCACGCTTAGGCTCAGCACCCCCAGACGCAGCACCCCCAGGCGTAGTACCTCCAGCCTCCTCACGCTCAGGCTCAGCACCTCCAAGCTCCTCACGCTCAGGCTCCACACCCCCAGGCTCAGCACCCCCAGAGACAGCACCCCGAGCAGGACCACCCCCAGCAGGACCTGAGTCACCAGTGACCTCAACAGGCGCAGGCACGGGAGGGTCTACATCAGAATCACCTGAAGGAGCAGGACCTGGCGCGGGGAGGGGGTCTACCTGGGGAGGACCTGGAGCGAGAAAGAGCGGCGGGGGGGGGAGAGGGGCAGTGCGGTAGGGAAAGAGACGGTAAAAGGGGACTGACTCGTCAAAGATGACGTCCTGAGAAGGAAAGACACGGCGCGAGGCGGGGTCGTAAAACTGCCAGCCAGGCGCGTCAGGGACAAAGCTAAGGAAGACGCAGGGAATGGCACGAGGGGAGAGCTTGTCCGCAGTGGTATCGCGGACAAAGACACAGGCACCCCAGACTCAGAAACGCGACGCATCGCCAACCTCCCCCGTCCAGCGCAGTGTGGGCGAAGTCTCCGGCACGGAGACACGGGGCCAGAGGTTGAGCTGATGCGCGGCGTACCGGACCGCAAACGGCCACAGAAAATGGGGGGCTGCCGCATGGATCATGGAGGTACGAGCGACCTCCATAACTAAGCCAATGCGGCGCTCAGCAACCCCATTCTGCTGTGGAGAGGCCGGAAGCGTGAACGTTTGGCGGATGCCGTGCTCCTCACAGTAGGCTCGCAAGAGGTCGGAGGTAAACTCACCACCTCTGTCAGAGTGCAGATGCAGGACAGGAAAGTCCGAGTGGAACCGCTCGCGGAGCTGGAGACGGACAGCGTGGATCCAAGGGATCAAAACATCAGGGACCTCCCCCTTGCGCTGCAAGGGGAAGACCGTGGTGTAACGCGTGTAGTCGTCGACTACCAGCAGGAAGTACCGCTCGTGGCCCTGTCCACGGATGCGGGCTGGGCCCCACACGTCCAGGTGGAGAGTCTGCAGTGGAGCCTCTGTTGGAGGGAACGAGGAGGAGTGAGGAGCGGCGCGCTGCCGCCCCTCGACGCAAGGAATGTAGGGCGGCGCAGGCGAGGGAGTGAGGGATGGCAGAGACCAAGGAAGACCAGAGACCAGGCGGCGAGAGTGCATGCCACGAAGGCGAGGCAGGGAGGGGTGACCAAGGCGGTGGTGCCACAAGAGAGTCTGGTGCGACAGGCTGCGACACTCACACTGGGTAGCTACCTGAGCGGACGCGTACAGCTGAGGAGACAAAGGGTTGGAGCGCGACGCAGTGGTGAGGGTGTACAGACTAGACCCAGGCGCACGTGTGAACGTGGCCAGGTGACGGCCGGTCTGGGAGCACGTGCAGATCGCCACACGCTGTCCTCCAGGAGTAAAGGTGTCAACCCAGTGATCCTTAAGGACGGGGTTGCTCACCAAGTTCGTAGAGAACGAGGGGAGGTGGAGACCAGACAGCTCACCAGACGGGACCGCCGGACACGGAAGCACAGTGGAAGACCGTGCAAGCACTGGGCCCCCAGAGGGGTCAGCCAGTGAGACAGGGACAGGGGCAGGGAGGAGAGTGACTGTGGTGCTGTCGCGAAAGAAACAGCGGGAAGCACCAGAGTCAAGTGTAAATGTGTGCAAGGCCTGTGCGGACGCAGTACCAGGGAGAGAAGACTCACTAGCACCTAGAGCTGCAGGCGCTATACCTGGGGCTATACCGGGGTCAGGCGGCACACACAAGTAGCAGTCACCCTCAGCACCAACAGTCAATGCATACATGGCAGCAAGAATAGCATCATAGTCAAGATTAAAAATAGGTACATCACGCCTAAGCAGATCTGCCCAGTTGGGGAACTCAGTAGCATCAGGAAACTTGACGCGCCAGGCGTCGCTAAGCCGAGCGAAGCAGCAGTACTTAGTGTGAAAGCCGGTGCACTGGCGACCAGTGCGGGGACCTGCGCGAATGATATAGGGGCAGCGACCAGGACCCCCAGGCGCCCCACGCCCGGCATACCAGTCAAGAAGCTGCTAGGAAGTGGGGGTCTGGCGCTGACGCTGCTGCGGCTGCTGCTGCTGTTGCTGCTGCTGCTGCTGCTGCTGCTGCTGCTGCCCCTGGCCACCACTGGTGTCACCCAAGCCCCCACCACCGCCGCCACCACCACTCCCCCCTCCGCCACCACCGCCGCCGCCACCACCACTGCTCCCGGCACCACCACCGCCCCCACCACCACCTCCACCCCCACAACCACCCCCACCACCTCCACCTCCCCCGCCGCCTCCACCACCGCCCCCTCCACCGCCACGTCCGCCACCCCTGCCACCCCTGCCTCCCCTGGAGCCGCTGCGCTTCCCACTAGGAGCGGAAGCAGCTGCGACCTTCTCAACACCAAGGAGGTCAACAGCAGCAGCTGCGGAGGCGTAGGAGGGGGTAAGAGGGGAGGGGGAGCACCCCTCAAAGAGGGGTGTGCGAGGATGTTCTTCTCTGCTGTTAGGAGGTGCTTCTCGAAGTCGGCGACAGTGAGAGTGGTAGGGTCTAGGGCTAGGAAGTGGTCCCTGACGGAGCTAAGAGTGTCAGGGAGGCGGGTGACAAGGAAATAGAGAGTGAAGTACATCGTGGGGGGGGGGGGGGGGGTTCTCGGCGCAGAACTCGGCTGGAAGGGCAGCACGAAATCGAGTGTCACTAGTGCAAAGGTGAGAAATGAGGTCCTCAGCATTGGTAAACGAGGACAGGTCTGGGAACAGATAGGGTAGCATGAGCCGACCTAGGGCTGCAGTGGCCGGGGAGGAGTAGCGCACAACTACAGCATCATACATTGCCTTAGCAGTTTTGTGCTGGCTGAAATGCGCGCGCTCAGTGATCGGCAGATGATTTCGAATAGCTAGGCGTGCAGCAGCATCGCGAGTCTGCCACTGTGAGCGTTCGAGAGCGGTAGCATCGTCAGCAGGAGCAACGGCAGTGCCAGACGCGTAATCGAAGAGTGAAATGCCGTCTTTGGCATCCGTCAGAAGAAACAGTTGGAGATCGTCTAGCCATGTGGTAAACTCTATCAGGCGACCGTCAAGCTCAAACGCGAGAACATTAAGTGTCGCCATAATCGCAGTGCAGGCAAAGACAGTAGGCAAAGGCAATAGGCAGCAGGCAGCAGGCAAAGGGCACGAGCAGCAAGGGCGGAGGAAGGGCAGTACGAGGGCTGCTCAGGCAGTACGAGGGCTACTAAGGCAGCACGAGGGCTACTAAGGCAGCACGAGGGCTGTTAAGGCAGCACGAGGGCTGTTTAAGGCAGTGGGAGGGCTGTTAAGGCAGCACGAGGGCTGTTAAGGCAGTGGGAGGGCAGTACGAGCACTGCTTAAGGCAGTGGGAGGGCAGTGCGCGGGGCTGACGAGGCAGCGGGCGGGCTGTGCGGGCGTCGCACGGAGCTGACGAGGCAGCGGGCTGGCTGCGCACTCGCGGGTCAGTATAAGCAGCGCGAGGGCTGAGAGGCGGTGCGCGGGGCAGTAGAAGGCAGCGCGAGGGCTGCGAGGCGGCGCGCGGGCCTGACGAGGCAGCTATCGAGCTACGCGCGGGGCTGACGAGGCAGCAGGCGGGCTGCTAGCGGGCTGTACGAGGGCCAGCAGAGGCGAGCGCGAGGGCTGCGCGACTCAGGGCAGTGTAGGCAAGGGGCGGGGTAACGCGGTAACCGGTGGAAAACGGTTGGTGGGCCCTGAAAAACAGTCCTAAAACAGTCCTAAGGACCTATGTTGCTCTTAATACCATGTCGAGAGTAAAGGGAAAGGTTGTTGCACTATTGAGAAAGTTGGGTACAAGTAACAAAACCTATACCCTACATTAGCTACCCCACTAAAGCCTATATTTTATTATGACATAGGCATATAGTTTGACATACCACTTTGGACATTGATGGTGTTCACAGATGCACAACATTAGGGTGAGCAAAACGGGCTCTAGTAGGCCCGGTCCGGTTATAACAGGATAACGACGCGTCACCTCTAGCCCTTTTGCAGGATTGATAAGTCGACCCTCCAGCGCACTGAAGTCACAATTGGGTCCAAAACTTTCAATAACGCCCCTAAACAAGCTGGCTAGAAGTCCTAAGGATTTTTTTTTTTTTTTTTTTGGCTATTTACATACGCTTCTAACCACACCCCCCCTGATCTATGTGAAACACTCATGTCATGGTGTTTTGTTTCCTCCTGTTACGGGTGCAATGAATCGAGGTAGCGAGGATTGCACTAAGTGTCAAACGAAACGAGTACAAAATGTGAGCGAAGGCATGAGCGAACATTTATACGCTAAACATGCAAACGGTAACGCGGTGCGTGCGAGCTACCTAGTGCTAGGCTGGCATCGAGGCTTGGGCTAGTCCCGAAGCGTAGGCCGATACGGCCGGGCCAGCGGTGCATGGTTTGGTGAAACAGTGCGCGCGAAGTCGGCGAAGCCCCGTTAGCAGTAACGGGCGAACAACGGCTGCAGCTGTACGCCGATCTTGGAAGATGCGCTTAGGAATGTCGAGAAAATTCCTTACACTACACCCCCCCTCAAGAAGCCCCCTCCACTACGCGAGTACGTGTATATCGCGGAAACCCCGGCTCCTCGGGTATACTTGCAGGGCAGGGTGGTTTTCAATGTTGGTTAGGGGCACCCAGCTATCCTCAGTTGGCGTGTGATTCTTCCAGCGAACGAGGAACTCGATCCTCCTGATTCCCGTGGGGTGTCGAATCCGATGGCTCAGAATCTTTTCGGGCTCAATGATCGGCTCCGATGCAGGGCGAGTCATGGATGGCGGGCAGTGACGAGGCAGTTGGCTCGTGGTTGGGATGTATGGGCGAAGCAGGCTAACGTGGAATGATGGGCTGATGTACCAGCCGGTCGGAAACAGTAGACGGGCGGTTACTAGTGTAATCATGTGGCTACTTTGGAATGGGCCACAGTAGCGAGGTCGAAGTTTTGGTACGTCGGGTTGTCGCAGATTTTGCGTGTCAAGCAGCACGTAATCTCCTGCCTGGTATGTGAATGGGCGGCTGTGGCGGTCGGCGTTGCGCTTAGCGATGACATTTGCCTTTTTAATTGCTTCTACGGCTCTGGTTCGGGCAGCCTGCAGAATCTCGGCGAATTGTTGTGCACGCGGCGTGGGGTTGTACGGACTCGGCGTCATGGGCACTGTTGGATTTTGCCCGTAGTTCAGGTAGAACGAGGACTGCTGCGTCATCGCTGACGTGGCGTTGTTGTACGCGAACTCGATCAGCGGCAGCTGCTGCTCCCAAGTTGTCGGGTCATCGCACGTGGCACGAATCAGTTGCTCCATCGTCTGATTCGTCCGTTCTGTTTGACCGTCGGTCTCGGGGTGGTACGACGAGCTGAACTATAGCCTAGTCACGAACTGCTCCCAGAGGTTCTTCCAGAAATTGCTGGTGAACTTGGTGTCTCTGTCGCTGATAATCGCTGCTGGTATCCCGTGCAGGCGTACGACGGCTGCGATGAAGAGGCGAGCGGTTTCTTCGGCTGAGATCGACTTCTTGCACGCAGCGAAGTGTGCCATTTTCGTTAGCCTGTCAACGACGACCATAATCGCGTCGTTACCCCCAGGGTTCGAAGGTAACCCTGTGACGAAGGTCGGTCAACGCGGCAGTCAACTTCGCCGTGTTGGGGTCTGCAACTCGGTCAAATTTGTCGACGCGTGCCATGCTTGAACCGTCGCGATATTCTTCGGATCTATTTCCACTCCGTCAGCTGAAACTATGTGTCCTAAGAACTCCAGTCTGTCCTGTAAAAACTCGCACTTAAAAGCTTTGGTCAGTAGGCGGCTTTCACTCAGTATTTTAAAAAAATGCTTCGATGTCCTGTAGGTGCTGTGCTCTGTCTGGGCTGTAAATCAGTATGTCGTCGAGGTACACGATGACGCACTTATCTAAAAGCGGGTGGAAGGCTTCGTTCATGGTCATTGGGAAAGAGGCGGGGGCGTTGGTCAGTCCGAAGTGCATGACGGTGTATTCGAAGGATCCGTGGCGCGTTCGAAAAGCTGTCTTGGGGCAGTCGGGTGGGTTGACTCGGATCTGGTGGTAGCCTCCTCGAGGTCGAATTTCGAGAAAACCCGAGCTGTGCGCAACTGGTCAATCAGTTCGTCGGCTCGCGGGGTGGGGTAACGGGATTTTATGGTAACCCTATTCACTGCCCTGTAATCTATGCACATGCAAAAACCCCCGTCCTTTTCCGGTGTGTACAGTATCGGTGCTGCGAAGGGTGACGAACTCGGACGAATGAACTCTTTCTTGAGCAGGTAATCTAGCTGCTTCCTCTGTTCGTCCAGTTCGAGTTGGGTCAGTTGAAACTGTCGCTGTACTGTCGGCTGTGCCCCCGGTTCTAACTCTATCATGTGGTCGTGCGGTCGCTGAGGTGGCAGTCCCGTCGCCAGGTCGTCCGGAAATATCCCACTGTACTGCTTCAGGAGTGCTGCCAAATCATCCGGTACGTCGACTAAATCCCCCCCTTTGTCTGCTGCCTCGGCTTCCCGAATGTCAACCGCGTACACGTCAGCTCCTGTCGCTATGGCGCGTTACATCATGATCGCGTTGACATGCACCGACGAAGATGCAGGCGAGCCCCAGCGAGATAAGGCAATGTTGTTACCATTCACTCGCACGGTGCAGTCACCCGTCGTCCAGTCTATTCGCGGATTGTGTCGTCGCAGCCAATCACGACCGAGAAAAATGTCGGGTCCGTCGAGGGTTGTCGCAAGCATTTCCTGGCTAAACGTTAAGTTACCCCCGCATCGAATCCGAACCCGGTCTACGCGTTCCCGTATCACCAGTGGCGTGCCGTCGACCAGTCTTGCGTCGATCTCAGGTAAGCATCTATCCAGTTGCAGTTTCAGCTTCCGTGCTGTGGCAGTGTTGATAAGGCTGTGGCTGGCTCCCCCGTCTACGAATATTTTTACTAAGTCCGTCCCGATTTTCCCACTAATCAGTATGGGGCTGTCTACCGTAGTGCCCTCCTCATTCGGTCGGGTGTGGTCGATTGCGTGAATCGGCACAATCACTCGGTGAGGGTCGGTTGGGTCGGGCGAGCGGCGTGACCTGTCAGTAGAGGGCCCGTCTGCTACTGACTCCCATCGTTTCCCTGCTGCTTGGTCTGTTTCTGCTGCTCAGCTTCCCCCTTTCCCTTAGCGTTTTCCGGGCATTCGCTCTTACGGTGTCCCGACCGATTGCACGCGAAGCAACGCCCTTTGAACGGTGCGGCAGCGGCATTCGCGGCGACGTCTCATATCGTAGCGCCCTCGTTCATCCCACGAGATTGATGTCCCCAGCTACTGCTTCCGTAGGACCCTTTTCTCGGTCGGCGGAAAAAGTCGAGCTTCTCCGCCATGGCGAGAATCTCCTGAAAATCCGTGGTGCCGCGAAGCTGGATTTCCTAGGCGATGTCATGCTTCAGGCCGCCGATGTAGCGGTCGATACGCTCGCCCTCGTGCATATAACCCACTTGCTCACATAGCGCCAGAAACCCGCTGGTGTGATCTTGGACGGAACCGAGTTGGCGCCAAGTGCGGAGCTTCTGACGCTCCGCGATCGAAGCCGCAATTGGCTCAAATCGACCGCGCAAACCTACGCACCACGCGTCCCACGTGCGATATTGGGGCACCTCCACAAAATAAGATGGCGCCCAGGGTCTGGTTTACCCTTCCCGTGTCGGTAGAGTCGCGTAGTCATTCGGCTTCGTGACGATGCGCCACCAGTCCATGGCGGGTCGTCGCAGCAGCGACACGGCGTAGCGAATTTTCGCCGTATCCTCCGAGACGTAGTTGGCGTCGAAAAACACATTCATCATGAACAACCATGCCTGAACGGTAGGACCACCCCGTTGACTCGGGTCAAAGCATGGCAGACACTGTGGCTTCAGCTGCATCGGTGACGGCAGTGCCGAATCGTTGATCGGTGCCGAAATCGTGACGCGCGGTTGGCTTCGGGCCGCATTCGTCGCCTCGGGGTGTGTCGCGCCGTGGTCGTCGTCTCCATCGTGGCGGACGACGCCATCACTAGCCGCGCTCGCGGGTTGCCCCACACTTCCGTGTTGTGATGTCTGTGGTGCGGGGTGTACCGGAGTGCCAGGTGCTTGAGATTGTGCTTGCTGTGCTCGTGCGACGTCATTTTGAAGGGACGTGCGTTCTGCCGTCAGCGCCGCGATTTCTTCGGAGTTTTCGCAAAGTTGCCGCAGCAGTTCGTTCAGGTGCTCCTGCGTGAGGGTCGTGATGTCGATATGCTCGGCCATTACGAAGGGTGTCGGCTCGTCTTAGTCTAGGCGCAGTCGTGGCTGCACGCGTTTACGAGAGAAGGTGATGACAGCGGCTCCTAGGGGCTAAGGTGCGTGAGTCCCTTCGAGTGAAAAATCAAAAGTTGATTTCCTGGGGTGCGGAGATGCGCGGTCCGAAAGAAAGAAGCCATGAATACCGAGTTTTACGGGTGCAATGAATCGAGGTAGCGAGGATTGCACTAAGTGTCAAACAAGTACAAAATGTGAGCGAAGGCATGAGCGAACATTTATACGCGAAACATGCAAACGGTAACGCGGTCCGTGCGAGCTAGCTAGTGCTAGGCTGGCATCGAGGCTCGAGCTAGTCCCGAAGCGTAGGCCGATACGGCCGGGCCAGTGCATGGTTTGGTGAAACAGTGCGCGCGAAGTCGGCGAAGCCCTGTTAGCAGTAACGGGCGAACAACGGCTGCTGCTGTACGCGATGTTGCAAGATGCGCTAAGGAATGTCGAGAAAATTCCTTGCACCTCCGCTCATGTGAGCAGGATAATTTGTATTGTGACAAATCAGCATTATTCATATCTTGTATGGTTGCTTGATAACGGATTTTCCGCAAACACGGAGTTGTGATGTTTTGGACCCCCCCTTGACATGTGGAGATCCATGCTTGGGCCTTCTTCGGGAGAACAAGAGGAAGAGGACTAAATGATCCAGAGGATGAATAGTACTAGGCTCGGAAGCCCAAAATCACGTGCGACCCCCATGCGACCACGTTGAGGGCCAAACCTCGCGGTTTGGAAACATCAACTTCATCTTGTCCTCTTCAGCGGCTCGAGATTCTGAGCCGTTGCCCCTACAGTTCATCGACTGCACAGTAATCACAGGCAAAAGTTGCCTCACTTTCTCCTCGCCATGCTCTGGCGAGGAGAAAGTGAGGCTCAGTGGACAAGAATATTTGTTGGGCATCTGGGTTTCTACTTATTGATTCAGGGCGGACATGTACGAACGAAACTGTACCTTTTGCAAGGGTTGTTACGATTTGGAAAATATGTTTTGGGGTGGAGATGAATTGGGAAGTTGGGAGAGCACCAGAGATGGTAGTTGCGATCTTGACCCCTGCGTGCGGTGGTTGTCGTTTTTGCTCAACTTGGGTCGTTGACTGTGCGCGCCCCTGTCATTTTGTCCAGTTGGCGAATCTGATTGTGCATCTGTCGACAATGTACGATGTTGCAAGTGGTGTGTTGTCGTTTTTTACCTAGGCTCGGTGCAGAGCAGCATCCTCATCCTCATGTTGAGGGGCTCCCGAACAGGGCCTTGTGTTTGGCAATCTATGGCCCAGTTCGGCAGGCATTAAAAAAACGGTTTCCCCGGATGGGCTACAGTGAAACGACCACCCTGGAACCTTCTTTGATAAGCTCTCGAAAGGTTATATAGGCTCGATATAAGCGGATCATCGCCGAACCAGACAATAATGGAATGCCAGCCCAACACCCCTGTTAACGCTGGTATTTTCCAGCAGAGGAACCTTCCTCAAACCATATTTCTCATGCAAACTGTCCATTTTCTCATCCGCCGTACCATGCGGCCTCGAGGTCCTGCACCATGCGGGGGATCATTGATTCGGGGCAATTACACCTTGCCCTGAAAAAAAAACAAATCCCGGTCTTTCTCACACCTCTTCGTGCCCGCTGGAAAATCACACATCACCAACACATCATCACTAACATATCGAACGATCAGTTTCCCTTGCCCGATTTTTTTCGACGTCCACCGCTGGTTTGTAGGGCTGCCCGTGCTACCAGTACAGTGATTATGCGCTCCATCGGCGCAGCTGCATACGGGCTTCTCCGAAGTGTCGTTTCGGTTGATGCCATTAATCTTGGCCCATTTTTCCGAAGTTTCACTGCAGCTACAGTCAGTTTTAGATATGTTTCTTGGGACCCTGCCCATAATGGCGATAATGGCCATAATGCCTGCCGAACTGGGCCTATATCTGGGTTGAGCGTCTCTTAGGACGCGTAACAATTGCAACATCGAGGGAGGATCGCGGTCACACACCGAAGCTGTGATAATCGATCTCCTCCGAGTCGGATGTTTCGCGAACGTCTTAGGTTCGATAGTGAGCGGGGTTAGAAGCCTTTTTGAAAGTTGGGAATGCAATACGTATGTTTTGAGTGCGGTGACAGATCGATTTGGAAGAGACATCGCGTTCGGTGACCTGTGACGAAGTTTTGCGAACTTTAACGAAAACGGGATACAAGTCACAGCGAATTACTGTACAGCCCAAATATCGATCTGCCGCAGGTTCGATGTCGCAATTGTGTGACGCGTCCTTATGGCGTGTGCGAAGTAGTTTCGACGTAGTTACCCTGCTCTTGTTGGGATACAGTACGATCATACGATCAGGGTGTGGGCCCAATCGAGGTTGATCGCCTCGATCAGAAGCGATCAACAAATTCGAGGAGGCCTGGAAGCCAATTTCGGGCAATCGGGGGCAATCAGCTGATCGCGATCAGCTGATCGCCCCAACTCAATCACATCCGATTTTCACCCCGATCAAACTCGATTTTGCTCAATCACCCTCGATCAGTTGATTGCATGTGATCGAGGGCCATAACGATGGTTACGAAATGTTACACTGGTATTTTAGCCTCATGAACCCCTCGCTCATGCATGGCACATGGCGAGAACTCTAGAGGGGTTGACGATATTACAGGGAAACAAATTCGTTCGCCAGGTCATGTTCAGTCGCCAATCTCGCGTGAGTTGGATAAGAATTTCCGCGTAATGTTTATGCTCTTGCCGAGCAACAGCTTTAAAACTTCGACGAAAAACGTCGCTGATCGGGCGGCTCGAGCAAAGTGATCACAAGCAATCCGATCCGATCAGATCACAGCCGATCAGACCCGTTTGGGCCCACGTCCTCACTTTCCTGCTGGAACAGTTGGCCAGGTGCCCATTCTTGGGTGTGAAAACAGTATGGCTCGGAAACTGTAGAATACAATATTGTTCACACGTTTTCGGATCCACGAGATTTACAGGGGGCAACCACCCAATAAGGGCGTGTCTTGTTCCAGTTCTCTTGGGGAAGAGGCAGTCTGGTGGGTACTGTACAGGTAATTTTCACGGCTCAGTTTGTGGTTCTGTACCGACAGCCATGTGTATCTGGTTGTCAGGACATAAGAAACTGCCTGGAATGGTTTGATAGGCATGAGGAGGCTATAACGTACGGTACAAAACGGTAATTAGCGGTGGCGATGACCTTGGCACCTTGTCTTTGAAGTGAACGGACTTGTTCCTAGCTAACCAGCCCAACTGAACTTTCACTGCTAGCTCACCTCCTCAGCTATGGCGACAAAGGCGTTGCCTGTCGTGAATCTCCACCAACCAGCTTCAGGAGGTGCCATCGCTCGGATCTAAATATTGCAACTCGCTGCATTTTAACGCTCGTTTTGGACGATGCATCACTTGCCCGTCTCATTAGCCGGTGTGCCACCCTACCAGTCCCTTCGAAAGCACCTGGTGATTAGGCGTTGTAGATATCACGCACGTGAGCTTAGCAGCAATTACTGTGCCTCTGTCCAATGAAGCAGCTGACGAACCTTCGTTGCAGAATTTGTGGATACGAGTGCATGGAAACGAGTGGTCAGGTGGCGGTGTCAGCGGAGTTATCCCTGTCCACGTCAGCTAGCCCGCCCTTCACAGCCATGTTCTGCTTCTCGTTCCTTCGGTTCGGAGCAGTTTTTCATGCCTCGTTTCGTTGTTTCAGCAATCCATCTCCCAAAACTGCTGAATCTTTTCAAAACGCGGAGGCGCAGGCGCGTCGTAGCAACTCACTTACGGCTAGAGAACGACATCCGATCAAATAGTATCAGATCCCGTGGCTGCTTGTTTAACAAGCGTCAACTTCGTCGTTTTACTGTAGTGCGAACGAAGGCGACTCGGTGATCAAGCCTCTGCCCTACGATGGGCCGGGACAAATCCGCTCCTCCAATAGTCGTGCGTGTTCCCTCCCATAGAGGCGATCCTTGGCGGCCTGTTCACGATAACAATCCAGAACTCCTCTGGATGAATCCGTCCCATCATCGGCCCCACAAGAAAGTGGCTTTAGAAATACGCTAACGCACCTTTGATTGGAAGTATGATCTGACTACTACCCGCGAATCCGACCTCTATTCACATCTTAGTTGCTTTGCTCCGTCCCGACTAGGAGCATGGCGCTTTGCCAAAACGACGCTCTCCGTGCGGCGCGCAAGCGATCGCGGGATCAGGATGAACTGCACGAGGTATCTTCAAGCGTCGCCGCGAAATGCGGCGCAGGATACGCCAGGATGGCTTCTGCCGAAAGGTAATGCATTATTCGAACGGGAGAGAGAGAAGAGACGAGTTTCGGGGGTGACTGATTTATATATTTACCACGCGTGTAACCCTAAAAGTGACTGTATTTCCACCTTAGTGGTCTCGTAACATGTGACACAAATCACGTCCGCACAATCTCATCAAACCTCCATCCCCCACATTCCATGTGCCACGACGACTCTTGCAGAATCGTGCAGATTCTGCGAATCCCGAGCTTCAAGGGCGATCCGAACACGCAAGTTGATCGAGATCATGATAATCATGACGCTTCTAGGAGCCTGCAGGCACGCGGAAGCCACGAGAGGCCGAGCCAGAGCATGGACTCTTCGTGGCCCGGTTCTCAGCTTCACCAGAGAATAGACGGTTTGGAATCTCGAGAGAAACAGCGACTGAGGTTCAGAAGACCTGAGGAAAGGCCCGAGACACCTGAAAGTCGGCTGGAGACACCTGAGAATCGGCCTGAGACACCTGAGAGTCGACCTGGGAATGGCGGCGGCGACGGCAGGGGGAAGCAGCGCGACGGCAAGAAAGTGCGCATGGTGCAATACCCCTACAAGCCGCTGCTGCCACGCGATGGGTTCAGCTGGGTCAAGTACGGTCAGAAGAAACTCACCACGGGCGACAACATGATGAGGTGCGTGTCTGGACCGAACTGGGAAGCCGTGGATACGGATAGGGTTAATGTGGACCTATTTTGTCGACGCTTTGCAGCCGCTCTGTGCTGCTCTTCCTCTCTCATTGGGAAACGCATCAATCATTCTCCTGCTGTTCCTGCTCTCTTCTTTCCGTCCCTCCCATGATGCCTGCAGGCTCTACTTCCAGTGTGGCCTGCGCACGTCCCACGCCTGTCCTGCACGGCGCACCGTGGACCTCAGTTGCTGCGACCCCTCCGCTCCTCTGCTGCTCAACTACCACTGCACGCACAACCACCCGCCTCACTACCACGCCGCTGCTGCCACTACCACTACCTCTCCTGGGACGCTGCCCAAAGGCCCCTCAGTCAAAGACCGCGCAACTGTAACGAAGGATTCTGCAGCTGTGACTGCTGGTGGTGCTGCTACTGCGGCTGCTGTGGATTGTGTTAACAGCAGCCCGGCGAGCAAGCGGGCGGCTGTCAAGGAGGACGCAACGGCGGCAAAGGCTGGTTCCCCTGCCTCCTCTCCGTCATGCCTGCCAGCCCGGGTTTCCAGTCCAGTCAGCTGCGGCACGTGGGGGGCTCCGTCCGTGCCTTCACTCTCCACACCCTCCCGCCCCGGCTCGAATGCGTCTTCTTCGTCCCAACACGCTCCCGCCTCGGCTGTTGCCGACTGGCGGGCTGCGCTAGCAGCACTGCTGATCGGGTCGCCTGTGCCTGCTGCCGCTGCTCTTCCTGCTCCCGCTCCCCGCCGTGCTCCTTTTTCCTCTATAAAGCCTGCTCCTGCGCCAGCCAGTGCAGTTTCTCCCTCAGGGAGTCATGCGCCTGATGCGTCTCCCTCGCAGGCGCAGCCTCAGTCGCACCCGTTGCCGGCTGAGGTTATTGCAGCGCTGGCGCTGCTGGTGCAGTCAGCACTGGAGGAACGAGGGCTTCTGGGGGCAGGAGAATCTGGATCTGTTCCGGCTGAAGGCACGCCACAGCAGCAGCAGCAGCAGTTGGAGCATGAGCAACAGGAGGGGCTAGACACAGACTGCCCGGCGCCAGCCGCTCATCTGATGCCGGCCTTCCAGAATCCCACAAATTGCCCTCAGCAGAGTTTCGCGACGTCTGAAAGGCCAAACGACGCGAATTTCTTTCAGGGAATGAGCCCTGGCTGTGATGCTACTGCTGCTGATGCTCTTGCTGCTGCTGCTGAATCACACCTGATGAACTGGGAGGAGTCTGGTGAAGCAGGAGCAGATCTGCTTGGGGATGCACTCACGTGGCCCAGCGATTCATGGCCCGATGGAAGTCAGCTACTCGTTTTGAAGCAGTGCATGAATTCTGCAGCGCACAGTGAAACACCTATTTTGTTCGCAGGCCAAAGTTGCTGTAATGATCCGCAGGGTGATGGTTTTAGGGTGATTGGAGCTGATGCGGCGGAAGAAAGGTGCACCACTGCAAACCAGCAGCAGCTTGTGATTTGTGAGGATGCGTGTGGAGCAATTCAAGTTGCTGCACGCCCTTTTTGTGAACCTTCAAAGGGCTTCCAAGATTTTTGCAAGGTGCCAGATATTTTTATGGCGACTTGTGGATCGACAGATTCTATTGGAAGCTCAGGACAGAACTCGTGCAAGGACTTGGCAGAACTTTTACCCTCCTTGAGCCCATCATCGAGTGTTTTTGATAGTTTGGACGAGCTTTATGATGGTGAGAGTTGGTAATCCTTTTTGTTATTGAATCACTAAAAATTTTATTATGGAGGAGGCTGTTTTGTCTTAGTAGGTTGCGTGTTTTTGCTATTCCTTCTGAACTGACGGATCGATCGTCAACATCGAGGGCAACCACGTACGGATATGAACGCTCCGACAGTGGGACGATGTTTGAGCCCCTTTTTGCCTGTGGCGACGCAGGGACGATGTTTGAGCCCCTTTTTGCCTGTGGCGACGCAGACGAGACGACCGATCGCGAAATGGGATGCTCAAGTATGCATCATCTCAATTTTAGTTTCTTTCTGAACGTTTTAGCATTACGAACGTTAGCATTTCTGAACTTTTTCGGACACCGGTACGTGTACTGGGAGACCTGACCTCTCAGCGAGTACAGTTCTGTTCTCCCCAACTATGGTGACAAAGGCGTTCCTGATCGTGCCTTCTTCACTTCACCTCCCAGTAAGCACAGTACACAACACAGTTCTGCGCTCCCCTCCCCAACCATGGCGACAAAGGTTTTGCTGGTCGTGCCTTCGCTTAAACCAGTGCATTCCCGGTGTGATCGCTCAGATCTAGCAGATGCAATTCGTGCAATCGTCGTAATTGGATTTTACAAGCAGTTGCTCGTCGCATTCACCATTGTGCCGCCCCACTAGTCCTCTGGGAACTAACGGGAGTGGACCTCGTGATTAGGTGTCGTTATTTAGATCACGCACGTGGGGTTTGCAGCATTGCCTAGGGAAGCAGCTTCCTACCAAACCTTCGTTTCAGCATTCGTGGATGCGAGTGGTCAGGGCGTGGCGACACTAGCGGCGTTATCTCTGTCCTTGTCGGCTTGCTGTCCCGACATAACCAGTTCTGCTTCTCGTTACTTCACAACAGTTCTGTCAGATTGCTCACGTACGAAATGAGGTCGAGAAGCTCTCCGACCCGAAATTTCTGGATCGCAGAAGTGCCACATCGTCTCGGTGACCCCTCGTCCTAGGAGCCCATTGGTTTTAGTGGCCCTAGAATACGAAATCCGAAAGGATTATCGTATCCCATCGTTTGTCTGTTTGCATGCGTAACAAGAATCGTCGTCGTCGTTTTACTGTAGTGCGACGAAGGCGGCACGATGATTAGCCCTCCACCCTACGATGGGCCCGAACAAATCCGCCTTCCTAATCGTCGTGAGCTTCTCAAGAAAGGGCGTGCTTGGCGGCTTGCTCATGACAACCTTCTCAGTGAAGTGAGAGAATGTGATAGAAATACACACGCCCGTTTTTTCAAGTTTCATCTACTTTCACATTCAGACCTTGGCCCGAATTCAGATATATCGACGCTTAGCAGCAAAACCTGGTTCCGTCGATACTAGGAGCGAGCATGGAGTGTTGCCAAACCGACACCCTCCGCGCGGCGCGGAAGCGATCGCGAGATCAGGATGAGCTGCGACATTCAAGCCCCGCAAAACGCGGCGCAGAGCACGCCAGGATTGCAGAAAGGTATGCTCTACAGCACCTGAGTAAACGGAAGAGCGAGAATGGGGGGAGAGTGAACGGGGTGAGGGGGGACAAAGGAGCAGAAAGTTAGTCGCAGGGTTACTAAGTGTGTACCCTAGTGGGTTCGCAGCAGGGGTTCGTCCCGTGTAGAATAGGGCTCGTGCGGCAATTCTTGTGACACAACTCGTGCAACCTCTAATTTCCACGCCATTTCGTGCCCCACTCCGATTGAACCCTCATCCCGTGCAGCTCATCTTGCTTAAAGGGCGACTTGGATACGCAAGAACAAGATTATCACCATAATGCTGCCAGAAGCAGTGCTTTTGGGAGCCAGCATGCAACCGGGAACCTGAATCAGCCGCACCAGCGTGACGGGAAGAAAGTGCGCGTGGTTCAGTACCCGTACAAGCCGCTGCTGCCACGCGACGGGTTCAGCTGGGTCAAGTACGGGCAGAAGAAACTCACCACGGGCGACAACATGATCAGGTGCGGGTCTGATCGGGATTGGGAAGCCCCCTTTGGGCCAATGTGCCGCTCTTCCTGTTGGGCTGTTCCTGTTAGAGGGCCCTACGACAGCAAGGGCCCTCGATGACCTTTGACTTGGCAGGTCGGCGCCTAACGACTGAGTCTACTCGGCACCGACGCACGAGTTCGGTGGCGGTCATTAGTGACTACGGGTGACTGTGAGCTACTGCAGCGAACTCGGCGGAATCAGTGCTAGGAATGACGAGTCTTGGGGGTCGTAGGTACCTTGCTTGTGAGGCACGCTGCTCACTTGCTGTGTTGGCAGGAGTAGCGTGCACGGTGAGACATTCCGGTGCCGAGTTGGGTTGGAAATGTGCGGGGCGCGTTCACCCACCTGCACAGCACTTTCGTGTGGGTTGGGTTACTCGCAGCGCCACGCAACAATTGTGCAACTCTTGCTTGCCTATATATGTTTGTGTTTGCTTGTGTGTTTGATAATTGATATTGCAATTCTACTTGGCCCAAATGCTACTTCAATTCTCACAAAGTCCTTAGAGGCAAACGCTACCAAAACTCTACCAAGTTGCTGGCGCAACATCATTCCCATAGCAGAGACTCTCTCGCTATCGCTACGCTCTCTAATATATTCCTTCAAAAACGCGGCGCAGAGCACGCCAGGATTGCAGAAAGGTATGCTCTACAGCACCTGAGTAAACGGAAGAGCGAGAATGGGGGGATAGTGAACGGGGTGAGGGGGGACAAAGGAGCAGAAAGTTAGTCGCAGGGTTACTAAGTGTGTACCCTAGTGGGTTCGCAGCAGGGGTTCGTCCCGTGTAGAATAGGGCTCGTGCGGCAATTCTTGTGACACAACTCGTGCAACCTCTAATTTCCACGCCATTTCGTGCCCCACTCCGATTGAACCCTCATCCCGTGCAGCTCATCTTGCTTAAAGGGCGACTTGGATACGCAAGAACAAGATTATCACCATAATGCTGCCAGAAGCAGTGCTTTTGGGAGCCAGCATGCAACCGAGAACCTGAATCAGCCGCACCAGCGTGACGGGAAGAAAGTGCGCGTGGTTCAGTTCCCGTACAAGCCGCTGCTGCCACGCGACGGGTTCAGCTGGGTCAAGTACGGGCAGAAGAAACTCACCACGGGCGACAACATGATCAGGTGCGGGTCTGATCGGGATTGGGAAGCCCCCTTTGGGCCAATGTGCCGCTCTTCCTGTTGGGCTGATCCTCTGACACAAGTTGCTCCTTACCTCAAGGTGCGTCCAGGCTGTGTGCACCCTGCGCACGTCCCATGGCGACGTTAGCTCAATCAGTTCTAACCAAGCTGACCCACGCCCTTCCCTGTTCCTCCTGTCCTTCTCTCTCTCCCTCCCCACCCGTCCATGACTCCAGGCTCTACTTCCAGTGCGGCCTGCTGGGACCCCTCCGCCTCTCCTGCTCAACTACCACAGTTCCTTCTCTCTCTTTCTCCATTTCCTCCCACTCATGATGCCTGCAGGCTCTACTTCCAGTGCGGCCTGCGCACGTCCCACGCCTGCCCCGCACGCCGCACGGTGGACCTCAGCTGCTGGGACCCCTCCGCGCCTCTGGTGCTCAACTACCACTGCACGCACAACCACTTGCCGCACTACCACGCCGCTGGTGCTGCTACCACTCCTGCGCCACTGCCCAAGGACCGCGCAGTCAAGAATTGCTTGGTCCGAGCGATCAAGCGCGCTGTTGTCAAGGAGGAAGCAACGACGGCAAAGAGGTGTTGCCGTTCTGGCTCGCCGCCGTGCCTGCCGGCCCTTGCTTCCAGCCCGATCAGCTGCGGCAAGTGGGAGGTTCCGTCTGTCTCCGCGCTCTCCCCACCTGCCCCCAATGAATCAACCTCGTCCCGCCACGCTCCCGCCTCGGATGTGGCGGACTGGCGGGCTGCGCTAGCAGCACTGCTGAATGGGCCGCCTGTGCCTGCTACCGCTGCTCCTCCTGCTCCTGCTCCCCATCGTGCTCCGGCTTCCCCTGATGAGCCTGCTCTTGTGCCGCCGAGAAAAGTGTTCCCCGCAGACGACGTTGCTCCCTTGGAGACCCATTCGTGCCCGTTGACACCTGAGCTGCTTGCAGCGCTGGCGCTGCTATTGCAGTCAGCACTGGCGGAAGGAGAATCTGAATCTGTTCCGGCTAACGACTCGCCACAGCAGCAGCAGCAGCAGCAGCAGCAGCAGCAGCAGCATGAGTTGCAGGAGGAGCTTCCATGCTTGGAAAACACAGACTGCCCATTGGCAGCCGCCTCCCTGATGCCGGCCATCCGAAATTCCACAAATTGCCTTCAGCAGAGTTTCAAGACGTCTGAAAAGCCAGCCGACGCGGATTTCTTTCAGGAAATGAGCCCTGGTGTTGAAGCTGCTGCTGCTGCTTCTGCTCTTGCTGCTGCTGCTGAATCGCACCTGGTGAACTGGGGGGAGTCTGCTTCCATTGGAGCTGATCTGCTTCGGGATGCAGTCACATGGCCCAGCGATTCATGGCCCAATGCTGGTCGACTACTCGCCTTGGAGCAGTGCGCGAACACGCTGCCGCACAGGGAAGCACATTTGTTGCTCCTAGGCCAGAATTTGTGTAATGAACCACTGGGTACCGGTTTTTGTGAACGCTCTTACAGGTGGTTGATGTTTAGAGTCCCTTTTAGTCTGGCTAAGCAGACTAACAGAATAAAGTGAGTAAGGCTCAAATTATCTAGGACTACATGATAATGTGCACACAGTATATTTTGAACACCTGTAAGGAATTTTCTCGGCATTCCTTACGGAGCCCGACTACATCGCGTACAGCAACAGCCGTTGTTCGCCCGTTACTGCTAACGGGACTTCGCCAACTTCACGCGCACTGTTTTGCCAAACCTCGCACTACTGGCCCGGCCGTGTCGGCCTACGCTTCGGGACTAGCCCGAGCCTCGATGCCAGCGTAGCACTAGCTAGCTCGCACGCACCGCGTTACCGTTTGCATGTTACGTGTATAAATGTTCGCTCATGCCTTCGCTCACATCTTTGTACTCGTTTGACACCTTAGTGCAATTCTCGCTACTTCGATTCATTGCACCCGTAACACTTGGTATCAGAGCCCCTTCTTTCGGACCGCGCATCTCCGCACCCCAGGAAATCAACTTTTGATTTTTCACTCGAAGGGACTCACGTACCTTAGCACCTAGGAGCCGCTGTCCTCGCGTTCTCTCGTAAACGCGTGCAGCCACGACTGCGCCTAGACTAAGACGAGCCGATGCCCTTTGAAATGGCTGAACATATCGACGTCACGACTCTCACGCAGGAGCACTTGAACGATCTGCTGCGACAAATCCGCGAGAGCGCCGAGGAAATCGCGACGCTGACGGCAGAACGCTCGTCCCTGCAAAATGACCTCACACGAGCACAACAGGCACAGTCTCAAGCACCTGGCACTCCGGAACAGCCCGCACCACAGGCATCACAACACGGAAGCGTGGGGCAACCCGCGAGCGCGGCCAGTGATGGCGTCGTCCGCCCCGACGGAGACGACGACCACGGCACGACACACCCCGAAGCGACGAATGCGGCCCGAAGCCAGCCACGCGTCACAATTTCGGCACCAACCGACGGTTCGGCACTGCCGTCACCAATGCCGCTGAAGCCGCAGCGTCCGCCATGCTTCGATCCCAGCCAACGGGGTGGTCCTACCGTTCAGGCGTGGTTGTTCACGATGAACGTATTCTTCGACCTAGGAGCCGCTGTCCTCGCGTTCTCTCGTAAACGCGTGCAGCCACGACTGCGCCTGAACTACGACGAGCCGACGCCCTTTGAAATGGCTGAACATATCGACGTCACGACTCTCACGCAGGAGCACTTGAACGATCTGCTGCGACAAATCCGCGAGAGCGCCGAGGAAATCGCGACGCTGACGGCAGAACGCTCGTCCCTGCAAAATGACCTCACACGAGCACAACAGGCACAGTCTCAAGCACCTGGCACTCCGGAACAGCCCGCACCACAGGCATCACAACACGGAAGCGTGGGGCAACCCGCGAGCGCGGCCAGTGATGGCGTCGTCCGCCCCGACGGAGACGACGACCACGGCACGACACACCCCGAAGCGACGAATGCGGCCCGAAGCCAGCCACGCGTCACAATTTCGGCACCAACCGACGGTTCGGCACTGCCGTCACCAATGCCGCTGAAGCCGCAGCGTCCGCCATGCTTCGATCCCAGCCAACGGGGTGGTCCTACCGTTCAGGCGTGGTTGTTCACGATGAACGTATTCTTCGACGCCAACTACGTCTCGGAGAATACGGCGAAAATCCGATACGCCGTGTCGTTGCTGCGAGGACCCGCCATGGATTGGTGGCGCGTCATCGTCACGAAGCCGTTAGACTACGCGACTCTACCGACACGGGAAGGACAAACCGGACCCTGGGCGCCGTCGTATTTCGTGGAGGTGCCCCAGTATCGCACGTGGGACGCGTGGTGCGCAGGTCTGCGTGCTCGTTTCGAGCCAATCGCGGCTTCGATCGCGGCGCGACAGAAGCTCCGCACTTGGCGCGAACTCGGTTCCGTCCAAGACTACACGAGCGGATTTCTGGCGCTATGCGAGCAGGTGGGATATATGCACGAGAGCGAGCGCATCGACCGCTACATTGGCGGCCTGAAGCAGGACATCGCTCAGGAAATCCAGCTTCGCGGCGTCACCGACTTTCAAGAAATTCTCGCTATGGCGGAGAAACTTGATTTCTTCCGCCGACCGAGACCGGGGTCCTACGGAAGCAGCCATTGGGGACATCGGCCTCGGGGGACGAACGAGGGCGCCACGATACGTGTCGTCGCCGCAAATGCCACTGCCGCACCGTTCAAAGGGCGCTGCTTTGCGTGCAATCGGCCGGGACATCGCAAGAGCGAATGCCCGGAAAACGCTAAGGGAAAGGGGGAAGCTGAGCAGCAGAAACAGACCAAGCAGCAGAGAAGCGCTGGGAGTCAGTAGCAGACGGGCCCTCTACTGACAGGTCACGCCGCTCGCCCGACCCAACCGACCCTCACCGAGTGATTGTGCCGGTTCACGCAATCGACCACAACCGGCCGAATAAGGAGGGTACTACGGTAGACAGCCCCATACTGCTTAGTGGGAAAATCGGGACGGACTTAGTAAATATCTTCGTAGATGGGGGAGCCAGCCACAGCCTCATCAACACTGCCACAGCACGAAAACTACGACTGCCACTGGACAGATGTTTACCTGAGATCGACGCAAGACTGGTAGATGGCACACCGCTGGCGATACGGGAACGCGTAGACCGGGTTCGGATTCGATGTGGGGGTAACTTCACGTTTAGCCAGGAAATGCTCGCAACGACCCTCGACGGAACCGATATTTTACTCGGCCGTGATTGGCTGCGACGACACAATCCGCGAATCGACTGGACGACAGGTGACTGCACCGTGCGAGTGAACGGTAACAACATCGCCTTACCTCGCTGGGGCTCGCCTGAGTCTTCGTCGGTGCGTGTCAACGCGATCACGATGAAACGCGCCGTAGCGGCGGGAGCTGACGTGTACGCCGTCGACATTCGGGAAGCCGAGGCAGCAGACAAAGGAGGGGATTTACAGAAACTTCTGGCCGACGTACCGAGTGACCTGGCAGCACTGTTGAAGCAGTGCAGCGACATTTTCCCGGACGATTTACCGACGGGACTGCCACCTCAGCGACCGCACGACCACAGGATAGAGTTAGAACCGGGGGCACAGCCAACAGTACAGCGACAGTTCCGACTGACCCAGCCCGAACTGGACGAACTGAGGAAGCAGCTCGATTACCTGCTCGAGAAGGAATTCATTCGCCCCAGTTCGTCGCCTTTCGCAACACCGATACTGTTCACACCGAAAAAAGACGGGGGATTTCGCATGTGCATAGATTACAGAGCACTGAACAGGGTTACCATCAAATCCCGTTACCTCATCCCGCGAGCTGACGAACTGATCGACCAACTGCGCACAGCCCGGGTTTTCTCGAAAATCGACCTCCGAGGGGGTTACCACCAGATTCGCGTCAATCCGCCCGACTGCCCTAAGACCGCATTTCGCACACGCTACGGATCCTTCGAATACACCGTCATGCCCTTCGGACTGACCAACGCCCCCGCCACGTTTCAAATGACCATGAACAAAGCTTTCCGCCCGCTCTTAGATAGGTGTGTCATAGTATACCTGGACGACATACTGATTTACAGCCCTGACAGAGCACATCACTTACAGGACATCGAAGCAGTTTTTAAAATACTGAGTGAGAACCGCCTACTGACAAAAGCGTCCAAGTGTGAGTTTTTACAGGCCCGCCTGGAATTTTTGGGACACGTTATTTCAGCTGCAGGAGTGGAAATAGACCCGAAGAAAATTGCGACGATTCAAGCATGGCACGCGCCGACCAACTTGACCGAGTTGCAGAGTTTTTTGGGGTTCGTCAACTACGTGCGCCGGTTCGTCCCCGACATGGCGAAGCTGACTGCCCCGCTGACAGACCTGCTGAGGAAGGGGGTTGAGTACACGTGGGGGGAGAAAGAGCAAGCTGCCTTCTCGGCCCTCAAAAACATTTTGTGCTCACCGCCCGTGCTTCACATCGCAGATCCACACCGTCCGTTCAAGCTCGTCACTGACGCAACTGACATCGCTGTGGGAGCAGTACTGTTGCAGGATTTCGGGAACGGCCTCCAGCCAATCGCGTACGAGTCCCGCAAGCTGCACCCGCCCGAACGCAACTACCCGATACACGACCGCGAAATGTTGGCGATCGTGCACGCGTTCAAGGTTTGGCGGTGTTACCTGACTGGCGCCGACGTGACAGTACGGACATACCACCGATCACTTCAGTACCCACGCGCCCAACCAAGTCTCAATCCGCGACAGATTCGCTGGTTGGACTACCTCGAGTCCAACTTCCACTACACGGTTACGTACAAGAAAGGCGCCTCCAACATCGCCGACGCACTCACTCGCCCTACCGCCCAACTCCATGCCATCCTACTCGCCCAAACCAACCCGCTTTTAACAGGCCTATTCACCCACGGATACCGCACGGGCCCATTTTTCACGACCGGAAATTCACAGCAACTGGCAGAAGCTAAAGGAGTTTATTACGTAAAAACAGGCACCAACCGCATCTGGGTACTCGCGTACTCACTACTGAGGGAGCTGCTACTGCAGGAGGCACACGACGGAATGACCTCAGGACATTTTTGGGGTAGAAAAAACGCGACAGCAACTCCAGCGGTATTACTACTGGCCGGAGCTGTTGACCGACGTGCAGCAGCACGTGGGCTCGTGCCCCACGTGTCAGGTGATGAAGAGCTCGAGGAAGCGGAAGGCGGGTCAATTGCAGCCGATACCACCGCCCGAGCGCGCCTGGCAGCAGGTTACCATGGACTTCGTCATAGGGTTACCTTCGAACCCTGGGGGTAACGACGCGGTGATGGTCGTCGTTGAGAGGTTGACGAAGATGGCACACTTCGCTGCGTGCAAAAAGTCGATCTCAGCCGAGGAGACCGCTCGTCTGTTCATCGCAGTCGTTGTTCGCCTGCACGGGATACCAGCAGCGATTATCAGCGACAGGGACACGAAGTTCACCAGCAACTTCTGGAAGAACCTCTGGGAGCAGTTTGGAACCAGGCTACGGTTCAGTTCGTCGTACCACCCCGAGACCGACGGTCAAACGGAGCGGACGAATCAGACGATGGAGCAGTTGATTCGTGCCACGTGCGACGACCCCACGACTTGGGAGCAGCAGCTGCCGCTGATCGAGTTCGCGTACAACAACGCCACGTCAGCAACGACGCAGCAGTCCCCCTTCTACCTGAACTACGGGTAAAATCCGACAGTGCCCATGACGCCGAGTCCGGACAACCCAACACCACGTGCACATCAATTCGCCAAAATTCTGCACGCTGCCCGCACCAGAGCCGCAGAAGCAATTAAAAAAGCAAACGTCATCGCTAAGCGCAACGCCGACCGCCACCGCCGCCCAGTCACATACCAGTCAGGGGATTACGTACTGCTCGACACGCAAAACCTGCGACTGCCCAACGTACCGAAACTTCGACCGCGCTACTGTGGCCCATTCCAAATCAGCCACATGATCACGCCAGTAACCGCGCACCTACTGTTACCGACCGACTGGTACATCAGCCCTTCGTTCCACGTCAGCTTGCTTCGCCCATACATCCCAACCACAAGCCAACTGCCTCGCCACCGCCCGCCATCCATGACTCGCCCTGCATCGGAGCCGATCATCGAGCCCGAAAAAATCCTGAGCCATCGGATTCGCCACCCCACGAGAATCAGGAGGATTGAATTCCTCGTTTGCTGGAAGGACCGCACGCCAACTGAAGATAGCTGGGTGCCCCTGGCCAACATTGAAAACCACCCTGCCCTGCAAGTGTACCTGAGGAGCCGGGGATTCCGCGATATACACGCACTCGCGTAGCGGAGGGGGCTTCTTGAGGGGGGGGGGGGTAGTGTAAGGAATTTTCTCGGCATTCCTTACGGAGCCCGACTACATCGCGTACAGCAACAGCCGTTGTTCGCCCGTTACTGCTAACGGAACTTCGCCAACTTCGCGCGCACTGTTTTGCCAAACCTCGCACTGCTGGCCCGGCCGTGTCGGCCTACGCTTCGGGACTAGCCCGAGCCTCGCTGCCAGCGTAGCACTAGCTAGCTCGCACGCACCGCGTTACCGTTTGCATGTTCGCACATAAATGTTTGCTCATGCCTTCGCTCACATCTTTGTACTCGTTTGACACCTTAGTGCAATTCTCGCTACTTCGATTCATTGCACCCGTAACAACACCCCAATCAACAGAATTGGTTTAGGATGCGTCGCTTCTCTCGATCTTGCACGATCGATCTTCAAAAACCGATCGTTCACCGCAATTAGAACCTGCTTGTTACATCTAAAACATATTGAAACATTTTCAACACTGTAAACATTCGATCCTTTGCCGGATCGATCGTGCAAAATCGAGAGAGGTGCCGCGTCCTTAGGGCGGGGTGCATCATGCTATTTTGCAGGATCGCGATCCCAAGCGAACCCTTGTTACAGTGTTTTGTCTTTTGCGCACAGTAACTACTGTAGCGTTGCTGCACCACGACCCTGGGGGATCGCGAAAACTGCCACCCAACCACCCTCGATCACGCGGGATCTGAGTGCCTGCGATCCCACGCGATCAAGGGTTGGAGGTGCACCACGTGCACACCGATCCTTGTTCGCGAGAAAAAAAATGTCGCCTAACAACAAAACGAAACGAGAGTGAGGTGAGGACGACATGGTTACGGAACGAACGCTGAAACCAAAATGTACAGGCGACGCCTTGACCGCGTCTCATTGGTAGTTGCAGGTGGTGCATCATAGGGGGGTGCCATTGGGTCGCAGGGGGCCCCGAGCAGGCCCAACCCAACCGGATTCCACAGAGTTGCGGTTCTAGCATCGCGATCAAGCATTTTCATGCAATTTCAGCATGATGCATTCCGCCCTTATTCTCCAAAGCGGTTTAGCGTCAAGCGTTTTACTGAACCGAATTTACTGTATCAACCTTTTGGGACACTGTTACGGGTGCAATGAATCGAAGTAGCGAGAATTGCACTAAGGTGTCAAACGAGTACAAAATGTGAGCGAAGGCATGAGCGAACATTTATATGCGAAACATGCAAACGGTAACGCGGTGCGTGCGAGCTAGCTAGTGCTACGCTGGAGCGAGGCTTGGGCTAGTCCCGAAGCGTAGGCCGACACGGCCATGCCAGCAGTGCGAGGTTTGGTGAAAACAGTGTGCGCGAAGTCGGCGAAGCCCGGTTAGCAGTAACGGGCGAACAACGGCTGTTGCTGTACGCGATGTAGTCGGGCTCCGTAAGGAATGCCGAGAAAATTCCTTACAGACACCCTCAATTGGCAACTTGACGTGAGTGTAAAGTACACAACTGTTCCGTCAGATTGCTCACGTAAGAAATGAGGCCGAGAAGCCTTCTGAGAGCCGAAGTTTTTGGATCGCAGAAGTGCCCCCACCTCAGTGACCCCTCGTCCTAGGAGCCCATTGGTAGCGGCTCTCGAGTACGGTATCCGATAGGGTGATCGTATAAGATTGTTTGTCATCTTGGAAAGGTAGCGCGCCTCGTCTTCGTCGTTTAACCGTACTACGAACGAAGGCGTCTCTATGAATGGGTCCGGGCCAGGGCTCACGGTAGCAGGGTGCACATCCGGAATTTCATCAACATTCCGGATGTTTCTTCCAGATTTCAAAATCCGGAAGTTCCGGATTTTGATGGGATCGACTGAGTAATCATCCGGACACATCAAGGGTTTTTTTCAGACAGATTTAAGCGCTTAAGGGTGTTTCTATAAATCCTTCGTGCCGGATTCGATTGGTCGCGTCCCTGAGTGAGACACATCTGCGATGCCAAACAGGTGCAGTGCAACTTCACAATTTACTTGTGTTTTCCGCACCCACTTTCAGTACTGTGGGTGTTTAGGGTGTTGGAGTGTTAGGATCTTTCACGAACTCGTGAATCACGTCAGACCCACCAAGGATGTAAAGGTGGCCCTTGCGTGGAGGGAAGTGCTCTCTCGAGTGCTTCTTCCTGTCTGTGTTCTTCACTTGTATTTTGCTGCAGTTGCGACTCGATGGGCCAGAGGGTGTTATCAGAAACATACTGACTTCGGGTAACCCTTGATGGAATACGGATGAAAAGGGTAGAATTTTCACGGGTCCGGAAATTTACGGATGTTTACGTGGGGGCCCCGGAGGTCTCAAAAAACGAAAAAGTAGCCCTGGTCCGGACAAATCCGCTCCTCCAAGTCGTAAGCGTCCCAGGAAAGCTTCTTGGCAGATTGCTCATTACAAGCTTACCGGAATCACACCCTTGCGAGAAAATGCGATAGAAATACGCTGACGCTCCTGCTCTTTGTATTTGTGACATACTGACGAGTCCGGAGTACCGAGTCCTGAGGCGATAATCGCTGTCACCCTTCGAAGTAGACCTTTCTCCATCACCCTTCGACGGTAGCATGGAGCACTGCCGAGCTGATTCTTTCCGCGGGTCGCGCAAGCGATCGCGAGATCAAGACCATGAGCTGCGGCACGGGGGATTTTCAAGCGCCGCAAAACGCGGTTCAGGACACGCCAGGATGGTGTTTGCAGAAAGGTAGGCTCCACTGGATGCATACCTGAGTAACGGAAGGGCGAGAATGGGGCGGTGTGAAGGGGAAGGAGAGAGGAGAGTGGTGCAGCGGCAAAAGTTAGTTCTAGGATTTCGCTTGTACGACAGACTCTGTGGAGGCCGTGCCGCGCGATTCTTGTGATGTAACTCCTGTATGAATCTCAATAAAAAACCTCTGATTCCCACACCGTTCCGTGGTCACTACAAATGACTCCTTCCTGTGCAGATCATGTTGCATTCAGCCGCAAATCCTGCAAATCCCGAGCTTCAAGGGCCGTCGGGACATGCAAGATCGAGATCCTGATCAGCTTGATGCTTCTGGGAACCTTCAAGCAACTGGAAACCTCGAACAACCTCCGCACCAGAGCATGGACCTCGCATGGACCGGCTCTCAACTTCACCCGAGAAAAGGAGGCTCGGGATCTCAAGGAAATCGACCCGAGACACCTGAGAGTCGGCATGAGACACCTGAGAGTCGGCATGAGACACCTGAGAGTCGGCATGAGACACCTAAGTGTCGGCATGAGACACCTGAGAGTCGGCATGAGACACCTGAGAGTCGGCATGAGACACCTGAGAGTCAGCATGAGACACCTGAGAGTCGGCATGAGACACCTGAGAGTCGGCGTGAGACACCTGAGAGTCGGCATGAGACACCTGCGAATCGGCATGAGACACCTGCGAATCGGCATGAGACACCTGCGAATCGACCTGGCAGTGGCAGCGGTGGAGCGGACCGTCACGTTGACGGCAAGAAAGTGCGTGTGGTGCAGTATCCGTATAAACCGCTGCTGCCACGGGACGGGTTCAGCTGGGTCAAGTACGGGCAGAAGAAACTCACCACGGGCGACAACATGATCAGGTGCGGCTCCGATCCTCTTTTGGTCTTTGTCTTGCCTGTCTTTTGAACCGCACTGTGCCGCTCGTCCCCTCTCGGGTCAATCGCCCACTTTAAGAAGTTTAGCAGTGCTGCCATTTGCTGCTTCTCCCCTGTATGCTGATTCCTTCCACTCATGCGTCCACCACGCTCCTCCCTGCGCTTCCTGCTCTCCTCTCTCCCTCCCACCCATGATGCCTGCAGGCTCTACTTCCAGTGCGGCCTGCTGGGACCCCTCCGCCTCTCCTGCTCAACTACCACAGTTCCTTCTCTCTCTTTCTCCATTTCCTCCCACTCATGATGCCTGCAGGCTCTACTTCCAGTGCGGCCTGCGCACGTCCCACGCCTGCCCCGCACGCCGCACGGTGGACCTCAGCTGCTGGGACCCCTCCGCGCCTCTGGTGCTCAACTACCACTGCACGCACAACCACTTGCCGCACTACCACGTCGTTGGTGCTGCTACTACCTCTCCTGCGCCTCTGCCCAAGGACCGCTCAGTCAAAGTCCGCTCAGTTAGAACGAGGGGTTCTGCTGCTGTGCCTGCTGGTGCTACCGCTGCTGCTGCTGCTACTGCTGCTGCAGATGGTGCCGACAGCAGCATGGCGAGCAAGCGAGCGGCTGTTAAGGAGGAAGCAATCGCGGCAAATGGGACTGCTGGCAGACCGCTGCGATGCCCGCCGTCGTTCCTGCCAGCCCTCGCTTCCATCCCAGTCAGCGGTGCCACTTGGAAGGATAAGTCCGATCGTGCACCCTCCCGCCCTTCTTCCAATGCATCGTCTTCGTCCGGGCACGCTCCCGCCTCGGCTGTGGCAGACTGGCGGGCGGCACTGGAGGCACTGCTCAGTGGATCACCTGTGCCTGCTGTCGCTCCCACGCCTGCTCCTGCTTCCTCTGATAAGCCTGTGCATGCGAGGGAGAGTACGGTGTCTCCTTTGGGGAGTCGTGCGGCCGCTGCTGCTCCCTCGCCTGCTCCTGCCTCCTCTGATAAGCCTGCGCATGCGCGGGAGAGTACGGTGTCTCCTTTGGGGAGTCGTGCGGCCGCTGCTGCTCCCTTGCACCCTCAGTCGCACCAGTTACCGGCTGAGGTGATTGCAGCGTTGACGCTGCTGGTGCAGTCCGCACTGGCGGAAGGAGGGCACGTGGGGGCAGAAGAATCTGAGTCTGTTCCGGCTGAAGGCACGCCACAGCAGCAGCAGCAGCAGGAGGAGGAGGAGGAGGAGTTACCAGGATTGGAAGACACAGACTGCCTCTTTCCAGCCGCTCCCCTGACGCCGGCCTTCCAGAATCCCACGAGTTGCCCTCCGCGGAGTTTCTGTATATCAGAAAACCTGGACGACGCTGGTTACTTTCAGGAGATGAGCCCTGGTGGTGGCGCTGCTGCCGCTGATACTCTTGCTGCTGCTGCTGAATTACACCTGGTGAATTGGGAGAAGTCATGCGACGTTGAAGGAGACCTGCTTGGGGATGCACTCACATGGCCCAGTGATTCGCCTGATGCCAGTCAACTGCTCACCTTGGATTCTGCGGCGCAGATTAAAGCGCCTTCTTTGTTCCCATGCCAAAATTCCAGTGACACTCTACCGGCTGATACGGTGGTGGACGAACAGCTTACGACTGCAAGCCAGCAGCAGCTTGTGATTTGTGAAGATGCGCGTGGAGCAATTCAAGTTGCTGCGCGTCCCGTTTGTGAACCTTTGTCTGGCTGCCAAGGTTTTTCCAAGGCGCCATTGGATGTTGGTGAACGTGTCCAGCATGTTTTTTTGGCGACTTGTGGGTTGACGGATTCACTTGGAAGCTCAGGACAGCACTCATGCGAACAATTGGACGAGATTTTGCGTTGTATTAGCCCATCATCGAGTGTTTCTGGTAGTTTGGACGAGCTTTATGATGGAGAGGGTTGGTAGTTTCTCTTGTTCTTGCTTCGTTAATGAAATGAAGGGTTCCTTCTTGGTGTACTGCTGATTCTTTCTGTTCAACGAATTGATGGACAACATCGAGGTCAGCCACGTGTGCAAAGATTCCCTCCATTTGTGAACGCTCTGACAGCAAAAAGCGCAAAGCTCCTCTCCTTGAGATCTGCCAAGACACGTCATCAGGCGGTCTCTTCCACCATCACCGTTTAGCCAATCAACGAGCGCTTCGTGTCCTCCACCCTCTGGGCGCAACACAGCACACACCTTCCTTGGCGCCGCCTAACTTGGCCCACCTTCCTTCGATGTTGTCACCTTTCTCTCTCTTCACTCTGCTCTTTTTGTACTCACCCCTCTCCCGCCATTCCCAATGCTCCCCTGCTCTTTATTTCTGTGCTCTCTCAGCTGCGTTCCGTAGGTATCTTGGCCTGATCGTTGGTTATGTCAGGCCATAATTCCTCGTGAAGCTTCCGCTTCGATTTTGGAGATTCTGATCGTCTGCTGTGAAGCTATTGTGTTTCTAGACCTCTTGCGTGGTTGTTGCATTTGATCCATCTCTGGTTGACCAGGCATCCATGCGAGAGACTAGGCCATGCGTTTATTGTCGTGATTTCCGGGTATAGAAGCATCGCGTGGACCCCTTTCTCTCACTGCGACGTCCAGCGAATTTCTGACATGACGAAGATTAGCAAACACGTTTGATGATTACAGCATCCGCGATATTGTACTATAACCGATAGTGGTTTTGCGCTTCGCCACAATGCTTCTTCGGCCAAGCTGCAAAGGACCTTACCAAGTAGTCCCGTCTGGGTCCCCTTCGTTGATCGGAAGATTTTCGAAACAGATAAGCACTACTTGCAATGGTAACCCAGGTGGCCTTGCATCTAGCCCTATCGCTATTCAAACCGCCGATTCATCCACTCAATACCCTCGATCCGCCAGGTCGTACCGTCCGATTTGTAGCAGTCGACAATGCAGTGGCGGAGATTTCTCCCCGTTGACACGTGTCATTGGGGGAGGGTTACGTCATCAACAGGAAGACGGAGGCGTGTTCCGACCTGCTGTAACGAATCTTGACAATCGACGGCGGAGTTCGACTCAATTTTCGAAGACGTATGCAAGGATCGGGACTCATGTAGCTTCATGCGTAAACTCAGCCGTAGGAGAAACGAGGTCAGGTGTCGATGATGATGGGTCTGCTGTAAGAGACAGCAGCAGCAACAGCAGCAGCTGCAGCATCAGCAGCGATGGCTCTACCTTTAGGAATATTCCGAACGAAGGGTCGGCGCCTGTAGCAGCACCAGACGGGACCGTTGCATGGGGTATCATTGCAAGGCGAGTGGCCGTCCTTGTGGTTTCCGCTGCAGTGTGCCTGACAGCCGTTCTAGCCTGCCGGCCAGTTCTAGCAGCGGAATCAGCCTCGGCATCCGCATCGCCGATCCTCCCAGCCTCGGCCGGAGCTCTGGTGTCGGATCTGACGCAGCGGGCTCGGGTATGGAGCGTGGGAGCGAAGCCGTCGATGATACAGCTGCTCAAGGTGCTGCGGGAGCAAGGCGTGCTGCTGGCGGTTCTGCTGAGCCTCTCCGCTTTCTTCTCCATGGCAGAAACATCTATCACCACGCTCTGGCCGTGGAAGGTGGGAGCTGGGATGGGAAGGGTGGGGTACGATTATAAGGGGTTGATGAGAGTAACGAGAGGTGACGGTGCTGCCGGGTCTCTCCGCTTTCTTCTCCATGGCGGAAACATCTATCACCACGCTCTGGCCGTGGAAGGTGGGAGCTGGGATGGGAAGGGTGGGGTACGGTAATAAGGGGTTGATTATTGTTGCTTCTAGAGGTCTCCGTTTTCTTCTCCATGGCGGAATCGTCCATCACCACGCTCTGGTCGTGGAAGGTACGAGCACTCAGATCAAGCCGCTCAGATCAAGCCGCTCAGATTAAGCCGCTCAGATCAAGCCGCTCAGATCAAGCCGCTCAGATCAAGCCGCTCAGATCAAGCCGCTCAGATCAAGCCGCTCAGATCAAGCCGCTCAGATCAAGCCGCTCAGATCAAGCCGCTCAGATCAAGCCGCTCAGATCATGCCGCTCAGATAATGCCGCTCTGTGCGTGACCCACATTCTCTCCCTCCGCGCCACCAGTGTGCCTGATCCGCAGTCCCTCCCCTCCGCTCCCTCCTCTCGTCAGGTGCGCGAGCTGACGGAGAAGGAGAAGGAGGGCAGTGTGTTCCAGCTGCCGCGTGGGGCCATGCTCCCCTTGGCCTAATCCACATGCTTTTCCTTTGTTCGCAATTGCCATTCCCTCTGCGCGCACCCCTGTTCTCTCCGTCCGCATCCCTGTTCCCTTCCCTCCGTCCTCTCGTCAGGTCCGCGAGCTGGCGGAGAAGGAGAGGGAGGGCTGTGTGTTCCAGCTGAGACTGGTCGAAGTGTGCTGCCTGATCCCCATTCTTCCTTTTCCCTCATCTACATGCTCTCTCTCTCTGCCCACAGGTGCGCGAGCTGGCAGAGAAGGAGAAGGAGGGCAGTGTGTTCCAGCTGCTGCGGCGGGACGTGACTCGCTTCCTCACCACCATCCTCATCGGCACCACGTAATGCCCACGTTCTCCCTTTCCGCGCTCTCTTCTTCCTCACGCATACCTCTCTTCTTCCTCACGCATACCTCTCTTCTTCCTCACGCATACCTCTCTTCTTCCTGCCTCACCACCATCCTCATCCACACCACGTTCCGCCCTTTGTCGTCTCCTTTCTGTCATTTCCACCCGAACACTGTCTGCAACCTGCTTCTGCCGTTCAGTCGTAGCACCTTTGCGCCCCCCATACCACTCTTTCAACCCTCACACGCTGTTGCTGCTGACTCGTAGCACCTCTGCACCCCCCATGCCACCCGCACATCTCTCCTTCCTACTTCATCACCACTGGCATTTGAAGGTATCCGCGTTTGCCTGCCATCTGCCATCTGTTCGTTCAACCCTCATACACCTCCTCTCCCCTCTTCTCGCTTCCTCTTCTCCCCTCAACCCCTACCTTCTCTTGCCCTGCCTCCAGCTTGGTGAACATTTGGGCAACGGCTTTGGTCACAGACGCCGCTACAGCGCTCTTTGGGGAGGCAGGGGTCAGCGCTGCTACAGGCGTGATGACGGTACGTGCTGTGGTGCTGCCACAGCCGTGATGCTTCAAACCTTGCCGACCCACATGTTCATCCCACCTTCTCGCTTCCCTCTTGACCCGTTCACATCCGCACTCTCTGATTTATGTCTCTTCGCATTCTCTCCTCCCCCGACCCCTCCCCGCTTTGCCCTTGCCCCCGCACCCTTACTGCGTCATCAGATCCTGCTGCTGGTCTTCACAGAAATCGCCCCCAAGTCCATCGCCTTTCCCCCTACACCCTTTTTGCCCTCCCTACCTCCCCGTGCACCCTTTCTGTCCTCCCTGCACCCCCGTGCCCCTGCTCCTGCCCGTGCCCCTGCATCAGATCCTGCTGCTTGTCTTCACAGAGATTGCCCCCAAGTCCATCGCCGTGCACAACGTTTGAGGCATCTCAATTGTCGCCCTTACTGTCCCCCCTTGGCCCCTATGCCATTGCTGCACCCCCTGCCTGCCCCCGCGCCCATCAGATCCTGCTGCTCGTCTTTACAGAGATTGCCCCCAAGTCCATCGCCGTGCACAACGCCACACAAGTCGTCCGTGTCGTGGTATGCACTTTATACTTGGTGGTATGCCCTCCAACTGTCGTGCTATGCATTTCTCTACCAGTTCCTACCCCGTTCCCCCGCTTTCCCTCCTGCCCCCTCTCGCCCCCTCCCGCCCCCTCCCGCCCCTCTCCCTCACGCCTCCCCCACTCCCGCCCTATTCTCCCTCTCTCCCTCCCTCCTCGCTTGTCTCTTCTCTTCACTCGCTCATTCTCAGTCCATCCTGTCAACCTTTTCTCCCTCTTCCTCCCGCCCACCCTCGCACCAGCTGCGTCCAGTGGCGTGGCTGTCAGTCGTGCTCTACCCTGTGGGTCGCCTCTGCACCTATGCCTCCAAAATTCATTCATCCACCTATTCCACTCCCACCTCTCCCTTCCTCCCTCCCGCCCACCCTCTCACCAGCTGCGCCCAGTGGCATGGCTGTCAGTCGTGCTCTACCCCGTGGGTCGCCTCTGCACCTATGCTTCCACGGGCCTCTTCCGCCTCCTCGGCCTCAAGACCAGCGGGTCAGTCAGTCCACGTTATGGCAATGCTTGCAGCACCGACTCAGGAAAGCCAAAGCGCGTCTGCGTGTGTCGCTGCTCCCCTGTGTGCCTTGAATTGTCCGTTCATTTCTGCCTGCCAGGGAGGGAGCCGTTCGTGAAGCAGAAGGAGCTGAAGCTGGTGCTGAGGGTGTGACTCTGAGACGTCTCACGGTCTCACCCATCTGTGCTTTCCTGTGCGTGTTGTACTGCCACGTGTCTCGTCTTGTATGATGCATCACCATGTGTGTGCTTTATCATCAGAGAACCGTTCGTGACAGAAGAGGAGCTGAAGCTCATGCTGAGGGGGGCGGAGATGAGTGGCGCTATTGAGGAGGAGGAGCAGGTGAGGGGGAGTAGAGGGGAGGGCTGTGGAATAAGAGTGGCGGAACAAGGGCAAGGGACAAGGGTTGGGGAACAAGTGTGGGGGATTAGGCGGATCAGGGAGTAGTGCCATACGCTCATGCTGAGGGGGGCGGAGATGAGTGGCGCTATTGAGGAGGAGGAGCAGGTGAGGGGGGAAAGGGGGTGTGTTGCAGTAAGCATGGCAGAATATGGTGGGTGGCAGAATATGCGGAATAGGGAGAAGCGCCATAAGCTCATGCTGAGGGGGGCGGAGATGAGGTGGCGCCATCGAGAAGGAGAAGGCGAGCGGGGCAGGGGGGATTTGAAATGGCAAGTGAGGAGTGCAAGGCTGGGCGGTGTGGACAAAGAGGGTATGGTACGATACACAGCAAGCCAGCCCCTATTTCCCATTCCCCCACCTCCAGTTCCGCACCTCCCATTCTCCCACCTCCCATTCCCCCACCTCCCATTCCCCCACCTCCCATTCCCCCACCTCCCATTCCCCCACCTCCAGTTCCGCACCTCCCATTCCCCCACCTCCAGTTCCGCACCTCCCATTCCCCCACCTCCCATTCCCCCACCTCCAGTTCCCCACCTCCCTCTCCCTACCAGGACAAAATAGAGAACTTGCTGGAAATCAAAGGCAGGCACCTATGTCCGTGAAGTCATGACCCCCCTGGTTGACGTGGTGGCTGTGAGCTCGTCCGCGTCCCTCATGGAGCTGCGTGCGCTGTGGGTGCGCCACCAGTAGTAGTACTCACTCCCCCACCTCCCAACCCCCATTTCCCACCGCCCACCTCCCATTCCCCCACCTCCCATTCCCCACCTCCCACACCCCCTGTCCCTCACAGGACATGATCGAAAATGTGTTGGAAATCAAGGATACCTATGTGCGTGAGGTGATGACCCCTCTAGTCGACGTGGTGGCGGTGAGCTCCTCCGCGTCCCTCATGGAGCTGCTCGTGCCCTTTCCGCTCCTCCTCTCCCCCACATCACAGGATATGATTGAAAATGTTCTCGAGATCAAGGATACCTACGTGCGTGAGGTGATGACCCCTCTGGTCGACGTGGTGGCGGTGGGCTCGTCTGCGTCGCTCATGGAGCTGCGGGCGCTGTGGGTGCGCCACCAGTACTCGCGTGTACCTGTCTACGAGAGGAGGGTTGATAACATTGTTGGCATTGCGTATGCCATGGACATGCTCGACTATGTGGAGCAGGTGAGACTTGGGCAGGTGGGATCTGGTGGGGATCGCGCATGCCATAGTCATGCTCGACTACGTGGAGCAGGTGGGTGGGGGTCTGTCTGGGGCAGGAAGTATCTGTGTGGGGTAGGTGGGATCTGTGTGGGGCAAGTGGCTAGGGGTCTGGCTGTGTGGTGCAGAAAGGGCGTATTCATGAAGCGCGGGTGGTATCTGGGGGCGGCAGCTCTGTGTGTGTGTTGGTTGCGCTGCCTTGGCTCATCTTTCCACCTGTCTACATATCATCAACCTGTCTCTCTGCCACTGCTGTCCACAGCTGAGTCATGCTCTACCCCATCGGCCCCCCTCCACTCCACCCCTCCCATCCTCCCCTCCCCCTCCCTTTCCCTGTCTTCCCCAAACCTGCCCAACCTATCTGAATCCCTCTCACTGCTCTCTCTCACTCCCTCTCACTCCCCACCTCTCACTGCCTCTTCTCACTGCCCCATGTCAACCCCTTCTTCTACCGCTTCCTTCCCAACGCCCCTTTCCCACCCCCTCCCTCCCTCTCGCTGTCACGGCCAGCCGGAGCTGCTGCATCGCTTGAGTGTGGGCAGGATTGCACACCGGCCGGCGTACTTCGTCCCTGGTGAGAAAGCACACCCCGACGCCGTCTTGTCTCTGCCACTTCTTTTCTGCCCTGCCCTGCCCTGCACCCTTATCGGCGACTTTTGAGTCGACTCAAAAGTCACCTCGTTCCCAGTTCATCACCAATCTTGCTCTGCTCTCCTTGCGCTGCCAGCCGCATCTCCTCATTCCAGTATGCAGCCTCTGGAGCACGCAGACAGCCACGCTGTGTGTGATAAGTCGAGTTTTGAGTACTCCAGAGGCTGACTCAAAACTGTGTGTGTACTCAAAACTCGACTTATCGCATGCAGCCTGTGGAGCACGCAGACAGCCACACAAAAAATCCACACCCATGCCTTCCCCCTTCCGCTCCCCCTCCCCCATCCCACACCCCTACCCTTTCTCTCCCCTCTTTCTTCCTCCTCTCCCCTTCCCCCATTCCCAACCCCGAACCTCTCCCCCCCTGACCCCGATCCATCCCCCACCCCGACCCTTGTCCCATCTCCTTTCCACTACCTGTTTGCACGCTGACATGTGCTGCAGACTCCATGTCGGTGTGGAACCTTCTGAGAGAGTTCCGCATTCGCAAAGTGCATATGGCCATCGTGCTCAACGAGTACGGCGGCACCGTGGGGGTGAGTCGCTATCCCCGCCTCCTGCTCTCCCTGTTCATTCTCGCTCTCTCTACTTCCGCATCCGCAAAGTGCACATGGCCATCGTGCTCAACGAGTACGGCGGCACCGTGGGGGTAAGTCTATTCCTTGCCCCGCGCGCTCTCTCTCTCTGCTTCCCTCTCTTCTTCTTCCCCCCTCGTTCTCTCTCCCACTCACTTGTATGAGTTGTGCATCCCCCCCCCAGTTCAGCTTTTGAGGCGCCTCAAGAAAGACCTTGAGGCGCTTCAAGAAAGACCTGAATTGTGCATCCACCCCCAGTTCAGCACAATGGTACCTTGCCCAGTTGCTCGCCCTCCTTCTCTCGCGCTGTGCTTCTCTCCCCCTCATTCGCCTTCTCTCGCGCTGTGCTTCTCTCCCCCTCATTCGCCTTCTCTCGCGCTGTGCTTCTCTCCCCCTCATTCGCCTTCTCTCGCGCTGTGCTTCTCTCCCCCTCATTCGCCTTCTCTCGCGCTGTGCTTCTCTCCCCCTCATTCGCCTTTTCTCGCGCTGTGCTTCTCTCCCCCTCATTCGCCTTCTCTCGCGCTGTGCTTCTCTCCCCCTCATTCGCCTTCTCTCGCGCTGTGCTTCTCTCCCCCTCATTCGCCTTCTCTCGCGCTCTGCTTCTCTCCCCCTCATTCGCCTCTCCCACTCACTTATGTCAACTGCGCATCAACCCCCACCCCACGTGCACGCTCCCTGTGATGCCCCAGATTGTCCGCCATGCTTTCCTCCTGTCCTCCCCTTGTGCTCTCCAGACGCCACGTTGCATGCCCCACCCGTTTCTCCATCAGCTCATGATACTGGAGGAGGATGCGGTGGGAGAGACAGTGGGGGAGAGAGAGAGAGACTAAGTTGACCTGAGTGCTGTTTGTGCCTCATGCCTTGCGTCTTGTGCTTTGCGCCCCCATGTTCCATGTCCCGTGCTTCCTTCCTCATCAGCTGGTGACACTAGAGGATGCGGTGGAGGAGATCGTGGGGGAGATTGCTGTGTGCCGTGTGCCTCATGCCTTGCGTCATGTGCTTTGCGCCCCCATGTGCTTTGCGCCCCCATGTGCTTTGCGCCCCCATGTGCTTTGCGCCCCCATGTGCTTTGCGCCCCCATGTGCTTTGCGCCCCCATGTGCTTTGCGCCCCCATGTGCTTTGCGCCCCCATGTGCTTTGCGCCCCCATGTGCTTTGCGCCCCCATGTGCTTTGCGCCCCCATGTGCTTTGCGCCCCCATGTGCTTTGCGCCCCCATGTGCTTTGCGCCCCCATGTGCTTTGCGCCCCCATGTGCTTTGCGCCCCCATGTGCTTTGCGCCCCCATGTGCTTTGCGCCCCCATGTGCTTTGCGCCCCCATGTGCTTTGCGCCCCCATGTGCTTTGCGCCCCCATGTGCTTTGCGCCCCCATGTGCTTTGCGCCCCCATGTGCTTTGCGCCCCCATGTGCTTTGCGCCCCCATGTGCTTTGCGCCCCCATGTGCTTTGCGCCCCCATGTGCTTTGCGCCCCCATGTGCTTTGCGCCCCCATGTGCTTTGCGCCCCCATGTGCTTTGCGCCCCCATGTGCTTTGCGCCCCCATGTGCTTTGCGCCCCCATGTGCTTTGCGCCCCCATGTGCTTTGCGCCCCCATGTGCTTTGCGCCCCCATGTGCTTTGCGCCCCCATGTGCTTTGCGCCCCCATGTGCTTTGCGCCCCCATGTGCTTTGCGCCCCCATGTGCTTTGCGCCCCCATGTGCTTTGCGCCCCCATGTGCTTTGCGCCCCCATGTGCTTTGCGCCCCCATGTGCTTTGCGCCCCCATGTGCTTTGCGCCCCCATGTGCTTTGCGCCCCCATGTGCTTTGCGCCCCCATGTGCTTTGCGCCCCCATGTGCTTTGCGCCCCCATGTGCTTTGCGCCCCCATGTGCTTTGCGCCCCCATGTGCTTTGCGCCCCCATGTGCTTTGCGCCCCCATGTGCTTTGCGCCCCCATGTGCTTTGCGCCCCCATGTGCTTTGCGCCCCCATGTGCTTTGCGCCCCCATGTGCTTTGCGCCCCCATGTGCTTTGCGCCCCCATGTGCTTTGCGCCCCCATGTGCTTTGCGCCCCCATGTGCTTTGCGCCCCCATGTGCTTTGCGCCCCCATGTTCTTTGCGCCCCCATGTGCTTTGCGCCCCCATGTGCTTTGCGCCCCCATGTGCTTTGCGCCCCCATGTGCTTTGCGCCCCGCCCCCATGTGCTTTGCGCCCCCATGTGCTTTGCGCCCCCATGTGCTTTGCGCCCCCATGTGCTTTGCGCCCCCATGTGCTTTGCGCCCCCATGTGCTTTGCGCCCCCATGTGCTTTGCGCCCCCATGTGCTTTGCGCCCCCATGTGCTTTGCGCCCCCATGTGCTTTGCGCCCCCATGTGCTTTGCGCCCCCATGTGCTTTGCGCCCCCATGTGCTTTGCGCCCCCATGTGCTTTGCGCCCCCATGTGCTTTGCGCCCCCATGTGCTTTGCGCCCCCATGTGCTTTGCGCCCCCATGTGCTTTGCGCCCCCATGTGCTTTGCGCCCCCATGTGCTTTGCGCCCCCATGTGCTTTGCGCCCCCATGTGCTTTGCGCCCCCATGTTCTTTGCGCCCCCATGTGCTTTGCGCCCCCATGTGCTTTGCGCCCCCATGTGCTTTGCGCCCCCATGTGCTTTGCGCCCCCATGTGCTTTGCGCCCCCATGTTCTTTGCGCCCCCATGTGCTTTGCGCCCCCATGTTCTTTGCGCCCCCATGTTCTTTGCGCCCCCATGTGCTTTGCGCCCCCATGTGCTTTGCGCCCCCATGTGCTTTGCGCCCCCATGTGCTTTGCGCCCCCATGTGCTTTGCGCCCCCATGTGCTTTGCGCCCCCATGTGCTTTGCGCCCCCATGTGCTTTGCGCCCCCATGTGCTTTGCGCCCCCATGTGCTTTGCGCCCCCATGTGCTTTGCGCCCCCATGTGCTTTGCGCCCCCATGTGCTTTGCGCCCCCATGTGCTTTGCGCCCCCATGTGCTTTGCGCCCCCATGTGCTTTGCGCCCCCATGTGCTTTGCGCCCCCATGTGCTTTGCGCCCCCATGTGCTTTGCGCCCCCATGTGCTTTGCGCCCCCATGTTCTTTGCGCCCCCATGTTCTTTGCGCCCCCATGTTCTTTGCGCCCCCATGTGCTTTGCGCCCCCATGTGCTTTGCGCCCCCATGTGCTTTGCGCCCCCATGTGCTTTGCGCCCCCATGTGCTTTGCGCCCCCATGTGCTTTGCGCCCCCATGTGCTTTGTCCCATCCTTCTCCCATCAGCTGGTGACACTGGAAGATGCTGTAGAGGAAATCGTGGGGGAGATTTTTGACGAGAATGACTCCAAGGTACGATAAGGGCGATGGGACATCCTGGTATCCCGGTATCCTGGTATCCCGGTATCCCGGTATCCCGGTTTCCCGGTTTCCCGGTATCCCGGTATCCCGGTATCCCGGTATCCCGGTTTCCCGGTATCCCGGTATCCCGGTATCCCGGTATCCCGGTATCCCGGTTTCCCGGTATCCCGGTATCCCGGTATCCCGGTATCCCGGTATCCCGGTTTCCCGGTATCCCGGTATCCCGGTATCCCGGTATCCCGGTTTCCCGGTTTCCCGGTATCCCGGTATCCCGGTTTCCCGGTACCCCGGTACCCCGGTATCCCGGTATCCCGGTTTCCCGGTATCCCGGTATCCCGGTATCCCGGTTTCCCGGTATCCCGGTATCCCGGTTTCCCGGTTTCCCGGTTTCCCGGTTTCCCGGTATCCCGGTTTTCCGGTTTCCCGGTTTCCCGGTATCCCGGTATCCCGGTATCCCGGTATCCCGGTATCCCGGTTTCCCGGTTTCCCGGTATCCCGGTTTCCCGGTTTCCCGGTTTTCCGGTATCCCGGGTATCCCGGGTATCCCGGGCATCCCGGGCATCCCGGGCATCCCGGGCATCCCGGTATCCCGGTATCCCGGTATCTTGGTATCCCGGTATCCCGGTATCCCGGTATCCCGGTATCCCGGTATTCCGGTTTCCCGGTATAGGTGGCTGTGTGAGGTATATTGACTTGAAGGGTGATGTGGTGACCTGTGAGGTATCCCGGTGTCCCGGTATCCCGGTATCCCGGTATCCCGGTAACCCGGTAACCCGGTATCCCGGTATCCCGGTATCCCGGTATCCCGGTATCCCGGTATCCCGGTATCCCGGTATTCCGGTTTCCCGGTATAGGTGGCTGTGTGAGGTATATTGACTTGAAGGGTGATGTGGTGACCTGTGAGGTATCCCGGTGTCCCGGTATCCCGGTATCCCGGTATCCCGGTAACCCGGTAACCCGGTATCCCGGTATCCCGGTATCCCGGTATCCCGGTATCCCGGTATCCCGGTATCCCGGTATTCCGGTTTCCCGGTATAGGTGGCTGTGTGAGGTATATTGACTTGAAGGGTGATGTGGTGACCTGTGAGGTATCCCGGTATCCCGGTATCCCGGTATCCCGGTATCCCGGTAACCCGGTAACCCGGTATCCCGGTATCCCGGTATCCCGGTATCCCGGTATCCCGGTATCCCGGTATGGATGAGCATATTGCCGAACACCCGTTCGGTTCGTCTCGAACATGTTCGAGACGAACCGAACGGGATTTTTTTTTGCCCAAAAATGTTCGACACGAACATGTTCGATGTTCGTGCGAACATGTTCGGTGTTCGCCCGCGTCGATATGCCGAGCCGCGTCGAGCACGAACACGTTCGTGTTCGACGCGGGACATCGACGAACACCTAAGTGTTCGTCGACGAATTGGCCGCGACCTAATTTAGGGTCGCGGCCAATTCATTTCAACTCGTTTTTTTTAGCTCCGCGACCCTGTCGCAGTCGCTGCCACCAGCACGCCCTCTACCACCCTGCCACATCCTCACCTCACCTACTCTACTACTAGCCTAGAACGGAAGATATGCTACAACGCTTAGGTTAGTCGAGTTGGGAACGACACTTACTAAGAAAACGTAGCCAGCAACTACTCCGCGCGCTCAAGTTGAAGGGCACCGATTAGGGTTCCCACCGTAATCTAGTGTTTTGTAATCTAGTGTTTTGTATTGCTCAGCCCTCGGAGGCGAACACGAACATGTTCCTGGCGAACATGTTCGTGTTCGCCAAAGTGTTCGAAATGTTCGCCTTCACAGGCGAACTTCGAACACCCCTTTGGGCAAAAAGTGTTCGGCGAACCGAACACTGTTCGGTTCGCCGAACGGCCATGTTCGAGCCAAGGCGAACGCGAACATGTTCGTGTTCGCCTCGTGCTCATCCCTATATCCCGGTAACCCGGTATCCCGGTATCCCGGTATCCCGGTATCCCGGTTTCCCGGTTTCCCGGTATCCCGGTAACCCGGTATCCCGGTAACCCGGTATCCCGGTATCCCGGTTTCCCGGTTTCCCGGTTTCCCGGTTTCCCGGTTTCCCGGTATCCCGGTATCCCGGTTTCCCGGTATCCCGGGTATCCCGGTTTCCCGGTATCCCGGTATCCCGGTATCCCGGTATCCCGGTTTCCGGGTATCCAGGTATCCCGGTATCCGGTATCCCGGTATCCCGGTATCCCGGTATCCCGGTATCCCGGTTTCCCGGTATCCCGGTATCCCGGTATCGGTTTCCCGGTATAGGTGGCTGTGTGAGGTATATTGACTTGAAGGGGTATAATGACTTGAAGGGTGATGTGGTGACCTGTGAGGTAATGCAGATGACCCGAGATTGTAAGATGAAGCGAGCAATTCTAAAGATGTTTTGGGGATCGTGAGTGTAGGATTTGGGGTAATTTCTTAAGTCTTCCTGTCTGGCCCGCTGCAGTTCCTTCCTGCTCTGTCATCCGCCTCTGTCTCCGCCTTTACCTGTGTGTCTGTGCCTGTGTGCGCATGCCAGCCAAACAGGAGGAGATTCGGCGCAAGTCGGGGTGAATCATCCAGAGGGCGGAGGGCGTGTACGGTGGGTGTGGATGCCACCAACCCCTCATGTGTGTGCCCCTGCCTCCGCCTCTGCCTGTGTGTGGATGGGCCTTCTGTGTGCATGTGCGTGTGCTAACAGGAGGAGATTCGGCGCAAGACGGGGTACATCATTCAGAGGGCGGAGGGCGTGTATGATGTGGATGCCAACACCACCGTTGATGACCTTGCTGACATCCTCCAAGTCGTGCTGCCGCCCGTGAGTCATGCTTGTGTTGCGCTGCTGCCCGTGAGTCGCACTTGTGCTGCTGCTGGTGCCACCGCTTCAAACCGGACTGTATCGTCCAGGCCTCACCAAGCTCCCCCGTATGATGTGGATGCCAACACCACCGTTGATGACCTTGCTGATATTCTCCAAGTCGTGCTGCCCCCTGTGAGTGCTGCTACCCCCTGTGAGTGCTGCTACCCCCTGTGAGTGCTGCTACTCCCCGTGAGTCATGCTGCTGCTCGTCAGTCACTCGCGCGCCAACACCACCGTCGATGACCTTGCTGACATCCTCCAAGTCGTGCTGCCTCCCGTGAGTCACCCTTGTACCTGTGAGCCACTCTTGTGCTGCTGCCCGTAAGTCGTGTTTGTTCCTCCTACAGCCGACACCAACAGATGTCTCTCACACCTCTTTCTCCCTTTCCATCTCCCCTTCTGCTCCTCCTTCTCCCATCCCCCCCGTCATTCTTTCCAGAGAGCTTCTTTCTACGAGACAGTATCTGGTTTCGTTTGTGAGGCGTTTGGGTACATCCCCCGCACTGGTGATACTAAAATCATTCGGCTGCAGCGGAAGGAGAGCGAGGAGGAGGAGGAGGGCGACGGGGCCGAGGAGGGAGGAGCGGGTGGGAAGGGAGGGAAGGGGCGGGAGAGGGACGGTGGGGACAAAGGGACGCGCAAGCAGCTGCTGCGATTCCAGCTCGAGGTAACCGGGTTGATGTGGCAGGCATGGGCTTGGGTGGTGCAGTAGGGTGGTGCAGTAGGGTCGCGCAGTGGGGTGGTGCAGTGGGGTGGTGCAGTGGGGTGGTGCAGTGGGGTGGTGCAGTGGGCTGGCGCATATTTGTGATGAACTAGCCGCCTTGTGTTGACAAATTCTTGATTAAGCTCCTCTTTCCAAGTTTACTTGTTGTGAGTTACCTTACAAGTTACCCTTTTCCACCTGCTTACATTGGTATCTAGGTCAAAATATACCTTCGTCCTTTTCCTCTGCCTCTCGCCTGGGTGACAGATTTTGTCCGGTAATGCAAGGAAGGTGGTGGCAGTGCGATTCGAAGAGCTGAAAGAGACGGAAGGGGCCAGTGGGGGCGGTGTGAAGGGAAAGCTTGGTGCGGGGAAGGAAGAGGAGGATATAGAGAAGGAGACAGAGAGGAAGAGAGAGAAGGACAGGGAACGAGCGTTGGTGGAGGAGTGGGAGAGTGAGAAGCGGAGGGAGGGGAGGAGGAAGGAGAGGATCAGCCAGGAAGTGAGGTCGAGGGGGTTGGGGGAAGTGGGGAGAGGGGAGGGGGAAGGGATGGGCGAGGGGGAGAGTAAGTGCGAGACGTGTGAGCAGATGAAGCTGGGGAGGGGGAAAGCGGGGGGGAGGGGTGTGTTACTGGATAGTGAGAGTGAGGGGGAGGAGGGGGAGGTGCTGATGGGTGGAGGGTGGTTGACAGGTGGAGACGGGGAGGAGGGGGGGTATTCTGAGGGTGTGTTGTATACAGACTCTGATATGGGGGAGAGGGACAGTGAGAGGGACGGTGTGGGGGAAAGTGGGAGTGAGAGGGGGAGTGGGAAGGAGACTGAGGGTGGGAGCGTGAGAAGAGGAGAGGGAGGTACTTTTGATGGTGTGAGGAATGACGGGGTTGGAGGAGAGGAGGAGGAGGATGAGGAGGGCTCGGATGGAGAGGAGTCAGACGGGGACGGAGAGGGGAGGAGGAGGGGGCAGTCCAGGGGCGGGCTTAACCAGGAGCAGGAAGAGCAGCAGCAGCAGCTGCAGTTGCAGCAGCAACACTCGCAGCAGCAGCAGCAGTTGCAGCCGGCACAGCAGCAGGCAGCAGCAACAGGGAATGAGGGCTCAGGGTTGGAGCATGGGCCGGCAGGTGCTGGTATGACTACCAGCTACAGCACGAGCAGCAGCAGCAGCGTCATGGTCAGCAGCAGCAGCAGCAGCAGCAGCATGATCACAACTGGAGGCATGGTAGGAGGGAGTGATTCGCCAGGCAGCAGCAACGGCAGCAGCTTGGTGCGAGGGGTGGCGTGGCGGGAGGAGGCGGTGACGTGGCGAACTGAGGAGGAGGAGGAAGAATCAGATTACAGCTCAGGGTCTGATGGTCATGTGGGGCTGGAGGGGGGCGCGGGAGGAGGAGGCGGGGGAGTGAGGGAGTTTGAGGGTGTGGCGATGGCTCAGGAGCAGTACGACCGGTGGGAGGAGAAGGAGAAGCAGGTGAGGGTTGGCGGCTGCTTGCAGAGGGGCTGGGAGGTAGCACAGGCTAGTTGATATGGGCGAGTTGATATGGGCGAGTTGATATGGGCGAGCTGATATGGGCGAGCTGATATGGGCGAGCAGATATGGGCGAGTTGATATGGGCGAGCTGATATGGGCGAGTTGATATGGGCGAGCTGATATGGGCGAGTTGATATGGGCGAGTTGATATGGGCGAGCTGATATGGGCGAGCTGATATGGGCGAGTTGATTTGGGCGAGTTGATATGGGCGAGTTGATATGGGCGAGTTGATATGGGCGAGCTGATATGGGCGAGCTGATATGGGCGAGTTGATATGGGCGAGTTGATATGGGCGAGTTGATATGGGCGAGTTGATATGGGCGAGTTGATCTGGGCGAGTTGATATGGGCGAGTTGATATGGGCGAGCTGATATGGGCGAGCTGATATGGGCGAGTTGATATGGGCGAGTTGATATGGGCGAGTTGATATGGGCGAGTTGATATGGGCGAGCTGATATGGGCGAGCTGATATGGGCGAGTTGATATGGGCGAGTTGATATGGGCGAGTTGATATGGGCGAGTTGATATGGGCGAGTTGATATGTGCGAGTTGATATGGGCGAGCTGATATGGGCGAGCTGATATGGGCGAGCTGATATGGGCGAGTTGATATGGGCGAGTTGATATGGGCGAGTTGATTTGTGCGAGGTGATATGGGCGAGCTGATATGGGCGAGTTGATATGGGCGAGCTGATATGGGCGAGTTGATATGGGCGAGTTGATATGGGCGAGCTGATATGGGCGAGCTGATATGGGCGAGTTGATATGGGCGAGTTGATATGGGCGAGCTGATATGGGCGAGTTGATATGGGCGAGCCGATATGGGCGAGTTGATATGGGCGAGTTGATATGGGCGAGTTGATTTGTGCGAGGTGATATGGGCGAGCTGATATGGGCGAGTTGATATGGGCGAGCTGATATGGGCGAGTTGATATGGGCGAGTTGATATGGGCGAGTTGATATGGGCGAGCTGATATGGGCGAGTTGATATGGGCGAGTTGATATGGGCGAGTTGATATGGGCGAGTTGATATGGGCGAGTTGATTTGTGCGAGCTGATATGGGCGAGTTGATATGGGCGAGTTGATATGGGCGAGCTGATATGGGCGAGTTGATATGGGCGAGCTGATATGGGCGAGCTGATATGGGCGAGCTGATATGGGCGAGTTGATATGGGCGAGTTGATATGGGCGAGCTGATATGGGCGAGTTGATATGGGCGAGTTGATATGGGCGAGTTGATATGGGCGAGTTGATATGGGCGAGTTGATATGGGCGAGTTGATATGGGCGAGTTGATATGGGCGAGTTGATATGGGCGAGCTGATATGGGCGAGCTGATATGGGCGAGTTGATATGGGCGAGTTGATTTGTGCGAGGTGATATGGGCGAGCTGATATGGGCGAGTTGATATGGGCGAGCTGATATGGGCGAGTTGATATGGGCGAGTTGATATGGGCGAGTTGATATGGGCGAGTTGATATGGGCGAGTTGATATGGGCGAGTTGATATGGGCGAGTTGATATGGGCGAGCTGATATGGGCGAGCTGATATGGGCGAGTTGATATGGGCGAGTTGATTTGTGCGAGGTGATATGGGCGAGCTGATATGGGCGAGTTGATATGGGCGAGCTGATATGGGCGAGTTGATATGGGCGAGTTGATATGGGCGAGTTGATATGGGCGAGTTGATATGGGCGAGTTGATATGGGCGAGTTGATATGGGCGAGCTGATATGGGCGAGTTGATATGGGCGAGTTGATATGGGCGAGTTGATATGGGCGAGCTGATATGGGCGAGCTGATATGGGCGAGTTGATATGGGCGAGTTGATTTGTGCGAGGTGATATGGGCGAGCTGATATGGGCGAGTTGATATGGGCGAGCTGATATGGGCGAGTTGATATGGGCGAGTTGATATGGGCGAGTTGATATGGGCGAGTTGATATGGGCGAGTTGATATGGGCGAGTTGATATGGGCGAGCTGATATGGGCGAGGTGATATGGGCGAGCTGATATGGGCGAGTTGATATGGGCGAGTTGATATGGGCGAGTTGATATGGGCGAGTTGATTTGTGCGAGGTGATATGGGCGAGCTGATATGGGCGAGTTGATATGGGCGAGCTGATATGGGCGAGTTGATATGGGCGAGTTGATATGGGCGAGTTGATATGGGCGAGCTGATATGGGCGAGCTGATATGGGCGAGTTGATATGGGCGAGCTGATATGGGCGAGTTGATATGGGCGAGTTGATATGGGCGAGCTGATATGGGCGAGTTGATATGGGCGAGTTGATATGGGCGAGTTGATATGGGCGAGTTGATATGGGCGAGTTGATATGGGCGAGTTGATATGGGCGAGTTGATATGGGCGAGTTGATATGGGCGAGTTGATATGGGCGAGCTGATATGGGCGAGCTGATATGGGCGAGTTGATATGGGCGAGTTGATATGGGCGAGTTGATATGGGCGAGCTGATATGGGCGAGCTGATATGGGCGAGCTGATATGGGCGAGTTGATATGGGCGAGCTGATATGGGCGAGTTGATATGGGCGAGTTGATATGGGCGAGTTGATATGGGCGAGTTGATATGGGCGAGCTGATATGGGCGAGTTGATATGGGCGAGTTGATATGGGCGAGTTGATATGGGCGAGTTGATATGGGCGAGTTGATATGGGCGAGTTGATATGGGCGAGTTGATTTGTGCGAGGTGATATGGGCGAGCTGATATATGCGAGTTGATATGGGCGAGCTGATATGGGCGAGTTGATATGGGCGAGTTGATATGGGCGAGTTGATATGGGCGAGTTGATATGGGCGAGTTGATATGGGCGAGTTGATATGGGCGAGCTGATATGGGCGAGTTGATATGGGCGAGTTGATATGGGCGAGTTGATATGGGCGAGTTGATATGGGCGAGTTGATATGGGCGAGTTGATTTGTGCGAGGTGATTTGGGCGAGCTGATATGGGCGAGTTGATATGGGCGAGCTGATATGGGCGAGTTGATATGGGCGAGTTGATATGGGCGAGTTGATATGGGCGAGCTGATATGGGCGAGCTGATATGGGCGAGTTGATATGGGCGAGCTGATATGGGCGAGTTGATATGGGCGAGTTGATATGGGCGAGCTGATATGGGCGAGTTGATATGGGCGAGTTGATATGGGCGAGTTGATATGGGCGAGTTGATATGGGCGAGTTGATATGGGCGAGTTGATATGGGCGAGTTGATATGCGCGAGTTGATATGGGCGAGTTGATATGGGCGAGCTGATATGGGCGAGCTGATATGGGCGAGTTGATATGGGCGAGTTGATTTGGGCGAGGTGATATGGGCGAGCTGATATGGGCGAGTTGATATGGGCGAGCTGATATGGGCGAGTTGATATGGGCGAGCTGATATGGGCGAGTTGATATGGGCGAGTTGATATGGGCGAGTTGATATGGGCGAGTTGATATGGGCGAGTTGATATGGGCGAGTTGATATGGGCGAGTTGATGTGGGCGAGTTGATATGGGCGAGTTGATATGGGCGAGTTGATATGGGCGAGTTGATATGGGCGAGTTGATATGGGCGAGTTGATATGGGCGAGTTGATATGGGCGAGTTGATATGGGCGAGTTGATATGGGCGAGTTGATATGGGCGAGTTGATATGGGCGAGTTGATATGGGCGAGTTGATATGGGCGATTTGATATGGGCGAGTTGATATGGGCGAGTTGATATGGGCGAGTTGATATGGGCGAGTTGATATGGGCGAGTTGATATGGGCGAGTTGATATGGGCGAGTTTGATATGGGCGAGTTGATATGGGCGAGTTGATATGGGCGAGTTGATATGGGCGAGCTGATATGGGCGAGGTGACACGGGCGAGTTTTCATATTGCCCACTCCCTCTGCTCCCTCCGCTCTCTCTGCTCTCTCCTCTAACTATGGTTTCTCTTCATTGCGTTTTCTCCGTTGCCGCCATATTCCATTCTCACCTGTGTAATGTGCCATGTCCCATGTGTTTGTCGGGCAGGTGGAGAGGAGGAGGCAGAGGAGGAAGAGGGAGAGAAGTGAGGCGCAGGCAGAGTTGAGGAGGCAGGCGCTGGGCATAAGTGGGGGAGCGGACGCTGCCACACAGCTGTCTCTGCACACTGAACCGCTCAGGCTGAGACTCAGCCGCCCAGATGCTCTGTCAGAGAGCGAGAGGGAGTGAGGGAGGGTGAGGGGGGAGGAAGGAGTGAGCCAGAGCTGAGGAGGCAGAGCTGAGGAGGCAGAGCTGAGGAGGCAGAGCTGAGGAGGCAGGCACTGGGCACAGGGAGAGGAGGGGTCGCTGCCACACAGCTTTCTCTGCATTTTGAAACGCTCAGGCTGAGACTCAGCCGCCCAGATGCACTGTCAGGGAGCGAGAGGGAGTGAGGGAGGGAGCAAGCGGAAAGGAGAAGTTTGGGAAAGATGGGATGGATGGCAAGCTCTGGTTTCTGAGAAGTCTCAAGAACCAACTTAGCTTCGGCATAAGCAGCAGCAGGAACAGCAGTAGCATAACCAGAAATTCGGACACAGAAATGCTATTTACCAAGATATTTCTGTTACCCCCTGTGACGAAATCAGCCAGGCTGATATTGGAGCACATTTTTACAGAGTATTGTATGGCCGGTTCAGTTTGATTTGCACAAAGGGCTAGAAATGGCGGTGCTGTGGTGATACGTTCCAATCCTGTTGAATGGCAGAAAGGCATTGAAGTTGTTGTCCTAGTCAATTGTTTAGTTCCTAGACAATGACCAAGTTCTGACACTGAGAAAGCTGGTCACTGGAAATTTGTTGACATTATTCGGTGTATCGTTCCAAGATTCAGTTGCTACATGTGCTGATTCCACAAGCTCGAGAAACATTAGCGCGTATGGGCCCAACCCTCAATGTGTTGGTATTTCGCGCCATTCGTATTTCGCGCCCTTTTCATGATCGCCCACAGGAAGTATCGTGTCCACCACGCCTCTCCTTTAGCCATCTAATCTCCTTTCCTCCGCGCCGCGTCTCTCCCCATGCGCCCGCACCGCCCGCTCGCTTCCCTTCTACGCGTCTTCGGATCGCCCGCAAGTGCCGCGCTCCCATCCACACTCGAGGCGCCACACCGATTGGTCAGTGCACTCAGAGCAGATTTCAGGACACGTGGCGCTTCTACAGCATGCCAGGTGGCTTTCGAAGCCACTCGCGTATGCGAGCGATCGAGCGCCAGCACAATTGCCTCTGAATGCGATACATATGGCGCTGCCGTGGCGAGCGCGGCTGCGCGCGGGGCGTCTTATAGCGAACAGTCTTGTAGCGAGGCGTCTAGAGAGCCCGCGTCTCAAGGTCGGCGCGGGGCGGCGGAGAGTGCAGAATCGGCGGAGATGACGCGCGGATGGACGGTGGCTGTGGAGGGAAACATCGGCGTGGGGAAATCAACGGTTCTGAGTGCTCTGGGCGCACGATTAAACAGGTGGGTAAGGTCGCCCTCACCCTCTTATTGCTCTGTGCTTTGGGCTTATTGCCCTCTTATTGCTTACCCACACCCTCTCTCCCTCACTCTCCTCCCCTCTCACAAATCAGGATCCCAACTCCTTTTCCCAGGTCTCTTCCGTTTTGCTCCCCTCTCATCCCCAACCCCCTACCGCACCCCACTTTCTCCCCTCCCAACTCTCCCCCGCCTCCCTCTCCCTCCCCCCTTCTCCCCCGTCTCCTCCCCTCCGCTTCCTCCTCCTCCCCCCCCCCCCCCCTCTCTCCCCCTGCAGTGACATGGCATTGCGGAGAGCTGTCACTGGCGGTGCTGACGTGGCGCTTCAGCCCGAGCCGCTGCGGGAGTGGCGCAACGTGCGGGGCAGCGGGGAAAATGCACTGGACGCATTTTACAAAGACCCCAAGAGGTGGGGGAGGGGGGGGGACTGGGGGAGAGCCACAAGAGGTATTGGGGGAGGAAAGGGGGGATGGGGATAAAAAGGAGGCTGTGAGTGGCGCAACGTGCGGGGCAGCGGGGAGAACGCGCTGGACGCGTTTTATAAAGACCCCAAGAGGTGGGAGAGGGGGCAGTTTGGGGGAGATTGGGGAGGGGTGAGTGGGGAGCGGTGAGTGGGAAGGGGTGAGTGGGGAGCGGTGAGTGGGGAGCGGTGAGTGGGGAGCGGTGAGTGGGAAGGGGTGAGTGGGGAGCGGTGAGTGGGGAGGGGTGAGTGGGGAGGGATGAGTGGGGAGCGGTGAGTGGGGAGCAGTGAGTGGGGAGTGGTGAGGGGGGAGCGGTGAGTGGGGAGGGGTGAGTGGGGAGCGGTGAGTGGCGCAACGTGTGGGGCAAACGCGCTGGGGGCGTTCTATAAAGACCCCAAGAGGTGGGGGCGGGGAGAAAGGGAGGAGGGGAAGAGTACTGCATGTTTCAGGGTTGCTTAGAGCTTTCAGAGGCTTTTCTTCATGTCCTGCATCTCCCAGTACCGTCCCATACTACCATCACCACCCCTCTGCCTTCTCCCTCCCCTTCCTCTGGCCTTTCCCCCCTCCTCCCCTTCCCTCCCCAGGTTAGCCTACACCTTTCAGAACCTGGTGTTATCTCCCGTGCGACACAATACCTCCAATCCCACCGCCACTGCCACCGCCACCGCCACCACCCTTTCCGATTCTCTCCCTTCTTTCTGACCCCCTTCCCACTCCCTCTCCCCCTTCCCCTTCCCTTCCCCCCCCTATCAAACCTTTCGTTAGGTTCGCCTACATCTTCCAAAGCCTGGTGTTCGTCTCCCGGGCCTCTCAATACCGCCAAGCACACCGCCACCACCCCTCTGCTCTCTCCCCCACTCTCTTGTCCTCTGTCCCGCTCTTCCCCTCTCAGGTTCGCCTACACCTTCCATCAAGAGCCTGGTGTTCGTCTCCCGGGCCTCTCAAAATCGCCAGGCCAAGCCAAGCCCACCGTCACCACCCATCTGCCCTCCGCCTCTGCGAGCAATCCCTTTTCTTACTCCCTCCCACCCTTTCGTTTCCCCCTCCTCTCAGATTCGCCTACACCTTTCAGAGTCTGGTCTTTATCTCCCGGGCCTCTCAGTACCGCCACGGCTTGCAGCAACACCCCTCTGCTCTGCGCCTCTGCGAGCGCCCTCTTTATCTCCCTCTTCTGTGACCGCCTCGTGTCTCCCCCTCTCTCTCCACCCCGCCTCTTCCCTTGCCTCCCAAATCCCTTTCTCCACCCAGGTTTGCCTACACCTTTCAGAGCCTGGTCTTCATCTCCCGGGCCTCCCAGTACCGCCACGGCTTGCAACAACACCCCTCTGCTCTGCGCCTCTGCGAGCGCTCCCTCTTCTGTGATCGCCTCGTGTTTGCACCAGCAGCAGTGGCGGGGGGGCTGTTTACACCGCTAGAGGAGGCGCTCTACGATTCCTGGGTCGATGCCGTGCTGCCCATGCTCCCAGGCGTGGTGAGTTACCATTACCAATACCATTATCATGACCGCTACCACTACCATTACCATTACGATTACCATTACCATTCCAATTACTGATACCATTACCACTACCATTACCATTACCATAACCACTACCGCTACCACTATCATTACCGTTACCATTACCACTACCAGTACCATTATCATTATCAATACCATTACCATTACCATTACCATTATCATTATCATCACAACTACCACTACCACTACCACTACCATTACCATTACCGTTATTACACATTACCATTACCGTTATTACACATTACCATTACTACTACCAGTACCACTATCATTACTATTATCATTATTATAACTATTACCATTACTAGTACCATTACTATTACTATTACCACTATCATTACTATTACCACTACCATTACCATTACCACTACCATTACCATTACCACTACCATTACCATTACCATTACTACCACCGTTACTATTACCACTACCATTACCATTACCATCACCATTACCACTATTATTACTATTACTACTACCACTACCATTACCATTACCATTACCATTACCATTACCATTACCATTACCATTACCATTACCACTCCACTGTTCCTGGGTCGATGCCGTGCTGCCCATGCTGCCTAGGGTGGTAATAACCTGGCGTGAGTAGCTTGAATTGCGTGAGTCCCACCGCAGTCCCTCCCCTCACTAGAAGATGCTCTTTATGACTGGCTCGTGTGGGTCGATTCTATGCTGCCCATGCTTCCTGGGGTGGTGAGTACCTGGCTCGTGGATACCTGTCCTGAGTAAGTTATATATTCTTCTGTGACTGCCTATTTGCACCGGCAGCAGTGGTGGAAAGGCTGTTCGTGCCACTAGATCAAGCACTATATGACTTGTGGGTCGATCCGTGCTGTCCATGCTCCCTGCTGTGATAGTACCCCTCACAATTTCCCTCCAACCACCCCTCTCCCAACAGGTACCCAGTACACTCATCTACCTCAGAGCACACCCCACTGTGTGTCTGCAGCATCTAAAGCAACGGTGTGATCTTCCCTATGCTCCCACCGTACACCACTCTCCCCTCCCATCAGATGCCCGATGCGTTCATCTACCTCAGAGCTGACCCCTCTGTGTGCCTGCAGCACCTAAAGCAACGGTGTGCTCTGCCACTATTTGTGTTGCCGTCTCCCCCCCATCAGGTACCCGATGCCTTCATCTACCAGAGATCGGACCCCCCTGTGTGTCTGCAGCATCTAAAGCAACGGTGTGATCTTCCCTATGCTCCCACCGTACACCACTCTCCCCTCCCATCAGATGCCCGATGCGTTCATCTACCTCAGAGCTGACCCCTCTGTGTGCCTGCAGCACCTAAAGCAACGGTGTGCTCTGCCACTATTTGTGTTGCCGTCTCCCCCCCATCAGGTACCCGATGCCTTCATCTACCAGAGAGCCGACCCCCCTGTGTGTCTGCAGCGCCTGAAGCAACGGTGTGTGCTCCCCACTCCCCACTCCCCACTCCCCACTCCCCACTCCCCACTCCCCACTGCTCTCTCATCCCATCAGGTACCCGATGCCTTCATCTACCTGAGAGCCGATCCCTCTGTCTGCCTGCAGCGCCTGCAGCAACGGTGTGCTCTCTACCTCCTCCTCACCTCTCTACCCCCCACCTCTCTACCCCCTCACCTCTCTACCCCCACCTCTGCAATTCCTCCCTACTAAGTCTCTCCCTCCCTCCTTCCCTCACAGTCTTTGTGCCTGTCTGTCTGCCTTTGTCTCTGTCTCAGTCTCGGTAGACTCCTTTTCCTGACAGTGGCTGCCTCACAGTCACTATGTTGCTCAAAGTCTGCTTTTGATTTGACTCAAAAGCAGACTCCTTTCCTCGCAGTCTCTGTTCCTGTCTGTCTGTCTCTGCCTCTGTCACTCTGTTGCTCAAATTTTCCCTCTCCATGACCATCCACCCACTCACCCACACGCATCTCCCATTCGTGTATCACACTTTCCTCCTTTCAACCGTTCTCATCCCTCTGACCGCCCACATCACTTCTCGCCCCCACAGCTCTCGCTCTGAAGAGACCTCCGTTGACTTGCCACACCTTCAGCGCCTGGACGACTTGTATTGCTTCTAAGGCGCTGCGAATATCTTTCCGTCCTAATCCCACATCACCCCGCCCCCACAGCTCTCGCTCCGAAAAGACCTCCGTTGGCTTGCCGTACCTGCAGCGTTTGCACGAGCAGTGTCTTGAGTCGACTCAAAAGACACCGTTCTCATCCCTCTCCCCGCCCACATCACCTCTTCCCCCACAGGCACCAAAGAGACCGGTGTTGACTTGCCACACCTTCAGCGCCTCTAGAAGCTGTACTGCTTTTGAGGTGCTTCCGAAGTCCTTCTTTTTCCCTCTAACCCCACGCCTCTTCCCATGCAGCTCTCGCTCAGAAGAGACCTCCGTTGACTTGCCGTACCTGCAACGCCTGCACGAGTTGTACGACCGCTGGTTCCTGGAAGGTTCTCACCGGACAGATCCGGAACATGCGGCAGGTGGGGGGGGCTGGCATGCTGCTGTCGGTAGCTTTTCCAAACGCACTCCATATTCATTCCCGGGGTCTCCTCAGAATCTTCCGTGTAATTCTCTCCATTGTCTCCCTAGATTTCAAATCTCCCTGGCATTGTCTTTCCGTGTGATTCTCTCCACATGTTCTGCTGCATTATCCCCATAAATGCTTCACGTGTTGTCTCTGTGTGTGCACTCTCTGTGTGTGCACTCTGTGTGTGCACTCACTCTCTTCCAGCAGCCCCTTCCTTCCGTGCCACTTTGGACGGAGCCTTGACACACAGTGCACTCGATGGCGTGCCGGTGCTGGTGGTGGATTGTAACCAACACATGCAGCAGTGCGATGGTGATATTGTGGAGCCCCGTGGAGACATGGGTGAAGGAGGGGAAAGGTTGGGGAAAGGGGCAATCATGGGTTCGGGGTCGGGGGTAGCAGAGGCGTTGCTAGGAGCGAAGGTTGGGATTGGAGGGAGTGATTTGAAGACATTGCTGGTTGAGATTTTGCCGTTTTTGCAGCGACTGTGTGCACGAACGTGTGTTGAGTGAAGACTTTTGATGATTGTACATTTTGTAATGGTGCCATTGAGGGTTTTTTCCACCACACCTGTTCAAAAGAAATACAGTCAGAGAAAATGTTCAGCATATAATCCTGGTGTGTTGGGTGAAGAAGGGAGCCACAACCACAAGACCCACAATTGTTCCTAGATTTACCCTGAGATAATTCTTGATGCTCATAGGTACTAAAAAGTTACATCCATGTCTTCGCGAAGTGCTGCTATCGCGAAAGGCCGCGTCCGCCTGTTGGCAATCCCCGTACCCGACAGGCACCACCCCTCTGGCGACAAGTGGTCTGCTGCTGGTGCTGAGTGCTGACTGGTCGTCGGTTCGCCTGTATTCTCGAGGCATCCCTCCCTCGCTTCCTCGTTTTCCCCTTCTTCCCCCCTCCCAACCCAAGTCCCGCGCTCCCTTTCTCTCGCCTCCTCCCCTCCCCTCGTCGCCGCATCCACGTTTCTCGACTCTCGAGATTGCCGTTACTTCTCACCAAAAATCCAACTTCCTCCATTGCTGTCCTTTTCTTTCTCTTCTCCCTTCCCTCTTTCTCTTCTCTTTCCTCACTGCTCCTTTCTCGCCTTGATTTTATTCAACAGAAACGCATCACCAAGATTCTTTCTGGTTTTCCTTTCTCCGCACTGTGCTAAATGCGCTAGGTTTACCTGTTCTAGGGTAGGCATTTCTGGGGCTTCTCTGTCGACATCTTCCCCCATTGGGGTTCCGAATGCGATACGAGCGTAACTCAAGTAATAAGTTTCCCATGTGCAAGCACCCTCTTGCGCCGTTCCCCATAGTCTATGGTCGTTCGGCCAGCTACTTTCAGCCGGCTGCTTCGACCGGTTACTTTTAGCCGGCTAGATCAACGTGTTCTTTCAGCCGGTTAGTTCCCAATGGCGTTCCGGCAAGGCGGCACCGGCGAGTCACGGGGGGGTCCGGGTCGGCCGGACGGCCCTCCGCGAATAAAGGACGGCAGCTGGATATCTGCTGACGCTCGGAATCGACCGACTGGCTGGGCATCGCAGGTTCGTCGGTCTTCGCGTTGACAGCCCTTATAAGAACGTCCATAGCCTAAACGTTTTAAAAACCGCTTACTGTACTGATGCGTTTAAACATTTGACCATATTACTATGCAGTTTTCTCTTTTTGAGACGAGTCAACGTTAGACCACATTGCTGTATGATTTTTCTTGCTACTTCCATATTTCGGGTCTCATGGCCGCGCAAGTTCCGCATTCGAGTCGTCCCGTGCCGTGCTTTTGCGACGTAACGAAATTCTTCTCACGGCTTCGCAAATTCTGTCTAGCCGTTCCACTGTGAGCTCAATGCGGCTAAGCTGCGCACATTCCGTCTATTTAGCCATCCAACGTGAGCTCGATGCGGCGAAGGTTTTCCATTGCAGCCTCAAAATGTTAGTAAGAAATATCGATGTAGAGACAGAAATAGTGAGCCGTTTTTTTTGTCAGTGTGCCGTCCTAACGAAATATGACAAGCTCTACTCCTTCAATGGCGCTTAGCAGATGGCGGTTCGTCTTCCAATCCCTTGCGTTTTCCTCTGTCAGATGGGGCGACCAAAGCGCCTGAAGCAACTGCCTCGCGTTTTCATGTGAAAGAGCCAGGCGCTTTCTCAACTGCCCTCGCATTTCTGCCAGCTCCCGCACCCAATCTCCCCGTCCCCTCGCCTCGATCCCGCCTTCCCCCTCCCCTTCCCCCCTTTTTCCCCTACTTCCCCCTGCGCCAGATGGGCCGCGCGAAGCGGCTGAAGCCGCGCATGTGGAATAACGCACCTATTTCTCAAGTGTTGCGCATCCCCCCCACTCCGTCCCCCCTTTCCCCTGCGCCAGATGGGGCGCGCGAAGCGTTTGAAGCCGCGCATGTGGAAGAGCGCGTTCGACGCGGAGGGGCGTCTGGTGCGCATGCCTCAAGTGCTGAAAGCGATTCTCGAAGGGGTGAGTTTAAGGTCGACTTAAGGCCTTGTTCGCTAGAGGTGATGTTTGAATCACCAGGGGCCTCTGGTGTGCATGCCGCAAGTGCTCAAGGCAATACTTAACGAGTGAGACAGCCACCAGCCTTGTAACGCGGATGCGCTATCCATTGACAATATCCTTCTCGCCCTCGCACTCTTGACGCCCCACACTCCGCTTATGCTGTTTCTATGCCCCACCTACTGCAATTCTTCATTCACGTGTCTTGAAACTCCTGTATCGGATAGAGTCTATCCTGTCACTTCTCTCCTCTCCTCTCCTCTCCTCTCTTCTCCTTCGCTTCTTGTCCCCTTCGCGCTCTCGCCCCCCTGTGCGCGCGCAGGCAGTGGACACGTCCATACGCGGCGAGGTGCGGCTGCTTCTTTAAAATTGTTTCCCTCTCACCTTTATTTCCCCCTGTGGACTCGGCGCGCAGGGAGTGGACAAGTCGATACGGGGCGAGGTGTGGGAGTTCCTGCTCGGCTGCTGGCAGCTCAAGTACTGTCTCTTACAGTATCTGTACTGTAACTCCCTGTTCCTCTTCCTCTCCGTGTGCGCGCGCAGGGAGTGGACAAGTCGATACGGGGCGAGGTGTGGGAGTTCCTGCTCGGCTGCTTCTCCCTCGAGTCTACTGCGGAGGAGAGGAACTACGTGCGCGAGGCCAGGAGGTAAGCAGTGGCACCACGCAAGCGCTTGGTCATAAAATGATTCTTTGGAAGGTTAGGGGGAAGGTCGGTGGTAGCACAGATGTGTTTCTCCCTCGAGTCTACTGCGGAGGAGAGGAGCTACATGCGCGAGGCCAGGAGATTCGTTCTATAGGCTCCAGGGGTAAGGGAACGGCTAAAGGAAAGGCTAGGGGAATGGCCAGGGTGATGGTTACGGGGAGCCTTAGGAAAGGCGTGTTTTGACTAAGTGACTTTCGAGGCGACTCAAAAGTCTGACTTTTGAGTCGACTTTAAAGGAAAGGCTAGGGAAATGGCCAGGGGGATGGTGATGGGGAGCCTTAGGGAAGGCGTATTCTGTTGCATCGCAGAATAGCTTGGGGAGGGAGGAGGTGAGGGAGATAGAGGAGGTAATTGCGCTTCTTTGCAAGGAGCGCCACTGCAGCTGTTACTGCAGTGCCAACAGATGCACAGCAACGTGGGGTTTGGCCGCTAACCACTTGTCTGTCTTCCCTTTCTCCCCTCTCGCACCCCCTCCCACTACCCCTTTGCTCCCCCACCCCCCCTCTCGTGCTCCCTTGCAGAGAGCGTTACCAGCAGCTGCTGCTGCAGTGCCAGCAGATGCACATCAACGTGGGCTCGGGTCACCATGCCTGTCTTTCCTTTCTCCCCTCACACCCTCTTCCCCCTCTCCCTCGCACCCCCTTTCCTGCCCTAACGCCCCGAACCAACTCCTCCCCCCCTACTCCCCCCCTTTTCTCCCCCTCCCCCTCCTGTCCCCTCGATCCCTGCTTGCAGAGAGCGTTACCAGCAGCTGCTGCTGCAGTGCCAGCAGATGCACAGCAACGTGGGCTCGGGTCACCTGGCCTTTGCTGTGGGAACGCGTATCATGGACGTGCGCATTATCCACCCCGGAAACACCCCGGGCAACTCAGGAACTACCCCCGGAAGCAGCACCGCCAACATCCCGTCCCCAGCCACCACGTCTCCTAGCGGAGAAGCAGGGGGGAGCGGGGGGGGAGGAAGAGCGGGGGGCGGGAGCAGCAGCAGGAGCAACACTCCCCCCGATCGAAGCGTGCTAGGGGGGGCAGGGGCTAGAAGCTCAGCCAGTGGGGGAAGCAGCGACTTGCGATATCCCCCTTCTAGACAGTACTCTGAGAGGGGATCTGCTGGGAGTTCCACTCAGCTTAGACTGGATCAGCTTATAGAGGAGGGTGGGCCTCGACTGAGCTCCTTCTCGTCGTTTTCTTTCAGTTGCGATGTTGATGTGTTCGATTTGGATGACCCGAGGGGGTTGTTTGTTCGGCCGGGAGGGGAGGAGGAGGACGAGGAGGATTTGGAGGAGGAGTGGGAGGGTGAGGGGCAGGAGGGGATGAGGGATACGGACGAGGAGGAAGAGGAGGAGGAGGGTGGGGAAGGGGGAGGGGAAGGGGGGAGAGAAGGGGAGAAGGGGAGGCAGGGCGGCGGAGGAGGGGTTGGGGGAGGGAAGGGGGAGAGAGGGGGGAAAGGGGAGGGTGCGGAGGGGGACAAAGGGGGCGGTGGTGGCGCAAAGGATAGTCCTAGGGAAAAGAGGGCGGGGAAAGAGGAGGTGGGGGTGGGAAAAGGGGAACCGGCGGGCGGAAGGGAGGCAAGAGAGAGGAAGAAGGGGGAGATGCGGCGGAGGAGTGAGGACGGGGATAGGAAGCCTGGGGGGAGTGCTGCTGAGTCGAGTAGAGGGGGGAAAGGCGGAGGGGGAGGGGGGCAGGGGGGGGCGCAGGGGGGCGGGCAAGCGGGACCAGGGGAGGGGATGGAGGAGATGAGGGCAAAGTGGGCGCGGGAGAGGCAGCGGCGGGTGGATAATCTGGATAAGCTCCGCGCTCAGGACGCCTTGCCAGGGGGAGGGGCCGCAGGGGGAGGCGCAGGAGGGGGGGGCGCAGGAGGCGCAGGGGTAGGGGGGGCAGGCGGAGCGAGCAGTGGGGTTGCTGGTGTGGGGGCTGGGACGCGCGCAATGGGGAAAGCTGAGGCTGGCGCGCCAGGCATTGCTGCTAGCGCGGGAGAAGGGCCTGGGGGAGAGGATGCGGATGGGGCAGCAGCAGGGGGACTAGCAGCAGCGGCTGTAGCAGCCGCAGCAGCAGCAGCAGGGGGTGGGGGAGGAGCAGGGGCAGGGGGGGGAGCAAGGGCAGGGGCGCATGGGGAAGAGGATGCGCCTACAGGGGCACAAGGCGCGCGTTCAGGGGCAGGGGGGCAGGAAACGGGGAGGAGGCCGGGGGAAGGGGGGGAGAGGGGGGAGGATCAGAGTGGAGAGGGCGTGCGGAACAGGAGGAGGGCGGAGAACCGGAGCTTCTCTCGATCTATGAGCGCCCAGCCTGAGAGGATAGGGCGGAGGGAGAGACGGGAGGCGGAGGGAGAGGAGAGCGGTCAGTCAGGCAGGGGCTGGTTCGGGGATGGGATGATGGAGGGGAGTAGAGAGAGTGAGGGTGGGGAAGAAGGGGGGGAGGGCAGTGGGATGGAGGAAGGGGGGGAGCACGAGGGGGGGGAGAAGCGCAAGCAGCAGAAAGTGCGGTGGACTAGGCTGCTGCAGGGAGTGGTGAAGGATATAAAGAAGAAGGAAAGCAAACTTCCCACCTCGAGTTCAATTCTGGACAGTCCCTCCGGGCCTTCTGCTTCCTCAGGCTCATCCGGTGGTGCTTTCAGTGCTTCTGGGTTTTCCACCTCGTCCTCCCACCCATCTGCAGGTACCGCTCTGCACCACAGGGCACCGGTTCAGGACCACTACAGGTCGTCTGAATCCCAGAAGCAACAGTATTCAGATGTGCCTCTAGCAAAGAGTTTTAGTAGTAGCCTGCCGGCTGTGGGTGGGGAGGGGGATGTGGGTTCGCCTATGCATGCCGCATCTGGTGCCGACAGGTGGCACGCTGTGAGTGGCGGAGTGGGTGGTGGAGGCGGGGGGATGGGGCAGGGAGGGGAAGGGGGAGAGGATGAGGGGGTGGAGGAGGGGGCAGGGGAGGGCGGGTGGGAGGGCAGGGAGGGTGGGGCGGGAGGGGCGACGGATGGGGGAGCGGGGGGGAGGAGGCTGGGGAAGGAGGGGCGGCCGCCAGCGGGGGAGTTGGGGGGAGTGGGGGCGGCGCAGGGGGCGCACAAGGGAGGGGGAGAAGGGGGAGCGGGCGCAGCGTGGGTGAGGGGGATGAAGAAGGCGCATAAGAAGCTGATAGGATACCTTGGCGCATCAGACAGCTTCGGGGGGAGGGAAGGGGGTGGGGCGGGGGGAGGAGTGGGCGTGGGGACAGGAGGAGGGGGACAGGGAGACGGAGGAGGAGGGGGAGTGCTGGGCGGGGGAAAGGTTGCGGGGAAGCTAGGGGGAGAGGGGCATGAAGGGGGAGCGCTGGGCGGCGGAGGGGGAGGAGGGGGGGTGGGCGGAGGAGGGGGAGGAGCAGGGGGAGGGAGGGCGGGCGCAAGGAGACGGCTCCGGAAGGTGCTGAGTGCGGATTGGGGGAGCACGTCATTGGACGAGCTGCTGGGCGGCAAGGGCTTGGCTGCTAGCGCGAGCACCAACCTTTCGTCATCGTCTAGCCAACCAACCCGTCCGTCCACTGCTGCTGGCAGCACTGCTGGCAACGCTGGTGGCAATGCTGCTGGCAACGCTGCTGGTCTAGCTAGCTCTGGTACTCCTATCCCTGGCCACCTTTCCACTCACTCCCACTCCTCCACCCCTCCCCGGTCCACTTCCTCTGCTGCAGCCTCCCCGTCCCCCTCCTCCGCGCTCCTCCCGCCCTCCTCCTCCTCCATCCTCTCCCACCGCCCTGACAGTGCCGGCTCCTCCTCCTCCTCGCGCCGCTCCCGCAGTGCTGGCATGACCCTGGTTGACTTTGCAGGAATCACTGCGCCTTCGCCTGAGCCTGTAGCGGGGGCTGTAGCGGGGCCGGTGGCAGGGGCTTTAGCGGGGCCTGTAGCGGGGTCTATGGAGGGGGGAGAGGTGTGGGGGATGGTGCGGAGTGGTAGCCAGGGGTTGGGGCAGCATGGGCGGGAGAGTGCGCTGGGGAGCAGGGAGCGGATGAGCTTTGGGGGAGGTGGGGATATTGTGGATGGGCGGGAGAGAGACAAGGGGAGGGAGGGAGAGGGGGAGCGGGAGGGGGAGAGGGAAGGAAAGGATGAGCGTGATGTGTGGGAAGCGCTGCAGGCACGCAGTTCATTGAGTGATGGTACTGCTGCCAGTGGTGCTGCTGGTGGTGATGGCCCTGCTGCTGCTGGTGCTGTTAGTGTTGGTGTTAGTGATGTTGACGATTTTACTGCTGGTGCTGCTGGTGGTGAGCGTGAGAGCGCGGAAGATGCTGATCCTGCTCCTATAGCTGCAGGGTGCGCCATTGGCTGCAGTGTGGGGGGAAGGGGGGCTCCAGGGGAGGCGTCACTGCGTGTGTGGTACAGTGGGGGGGAGGGGAGGGTGGAGGGTAGGGGAGCGGAACGGGCAGCTGATGGGGCAGGTAGGCTGGAAGGGGTTCGAGAAGGGAGGGTGGGGGAGGATAGAGGAGCAGGGGCAGTAGTGGGGCCGTCACCGCTACCAGCAACGGCTGCTGTTGCTGATGCTGCTGCTGGCGCAGGTGTTTTAGGAGGGGTAGGAGCAGCAGGAACAGCAGAGCGAGTGGGGATCGATGCTAGAGGCGCAGTGGGGGGAACCGAGCAGGAGCAATCACTAGAAGAGGTTGAGGGACCGAGCACACCCAAAGGAATGGGGGAGGGCAGGGCAAGGCAGGGCAGGAATGAGCAAGGAGCAGGAGCAGCAGGAGCAGGAGGAGCAGGAGGAGCAGGAGGGGGAGGAGGAGAAGGAGGGGCAGGTATAGGCGTGGAGGAGAGTGTTCTAGAGGGCATTCACACGAGTGCAAGCACGGGAGGGGGCAGCCAAGCAGCAGAGCAGAGGCAGAGCATTCTGCAGGCTTACATGCAGAGGAAAAGCTTCAATGGAAAGAATCCTACAGCTGAGCAGGTGTGGGCTTGGATTCTAGGCCATGATGATGATGAGGAGGGGGAGGGGGGGGTGGATGGGAGAGGAGAGGGAGGAGCGGAGGCGAGGGGAGGCGCAGGTGGTGGGAGTGAGAAGGGGAGCAGAGGGAGCAGGGGGAGCAGGGGGAGTAGGGGGAGCAGCGGAGGGGTGGAGAGGGATGGGGGGGAGGGTGGAGGGGGGGGGGCGGGGAGGGGAGAGGGAGGAGAGGGAGGAGATGGGGTGGAGGAGAGTGGGAAGGAGGAGGAGGGCAAGGGGGCCGAGGGGGGCGAAGGGGGAGAGGAGGAAGGAGGGCAGAAGGCGCAGTTGACGGTTGATCCAGTGGTGGCGGCTCGGCTGGGCGTCACAGTGGAGCGTGTTGCAGACTGGCTGTGGACGCTGCACAAGATATGTGAGTGGAGTGCAGCCCCGTAAGATGTGTGAGTAGAGCATGTGAGTTTAGCAGAGGGAGATGACGTGTGAGTCACCACAGGGAGGGCGTCAGAGTGGACCGAGTTGCTGATTGGCTGTGGACGCTGCATAAGATATGTGGTTTGAGTCACGACCGTTGCGGTCACCTGTTGCCTTAGCTAAATCTCAAAGCTTGAAACCCTAATTTGCCATGTCTCTCCTTGCCCTTCCCCCCCCCAGTGGTGGACGTGGAGCGCACTGATCGACATATGGCGTTCTACCAGGCGGAGAGGAACCGCGCCATCATGTGTGACATCCCTGGAGCTCCCATGCCCTCTCCTCTCCACTCCCCTCCTCTCCTTGCTTCCTTCAACAGCGGCGGACGTGCAGCGCACTGATAGGCACATGGCGTTCTATCAAGCAGAGAGGAATCGCGCCACCATGTGTGACATCCCTGGAGCTACAATCCGAGACTCTGTCCTCTCCCTTCTCCTACGCCCACCCCTCCCTCTCGCCCCCATCACCAGCGGTGGATGTGGAGCGCACAGACACGCACATGGCGTTCTACCAGGCGGAGAAGAACCGCGCCACCATGTGTGACATCCCTAAGTTCAATAAAAGCCTGTAATTCTCTGTCCTCTCCCTTCTCCTATGCCCACCCCTCCCTCTTCCCTCCTCTCTCCAGCTGTCGATGTGGAGCGCACAGACACGCACATGGCGTTCTACCAGGCGGAGAGGAACCGCGCCACCATGTGTGACATCCTGGCCGTGCACGCCTGGATCGACCCGGCTACTGGCTTCTGCCAAGGTGCGCCTTGTTAGCAGCACCAGTATGTGTGAGGTACAGCAAGCTGTACAGTGTGGAGAGGACAGGCACAGCAGGCTGTGATGTGCAGTCTGGCAGGCGGAGAGCAGAGAGAGGAACCGCGCCACGATGTGTGACATCCTGGCTGGCCGTGTACGCCTGGATCGACCCTGCCACTGGCTTCTGTCAAGGTATGGTATCACTAGCATATCATCCTCATCACCATGCTTCACACTCACCCTGCCCCCCATGACGTCTCAATGCATCCCCCCTGCATTCTTACCTCCTTATGCCTCCCGCCTCTGCCCCAAACCACCTCTCCCTTCATCATGCTCTACAGCCATCCTGCCCTGTACTCTTATAATGTCTCCATGCCTAAGCTCCATCTCTCTTAATGCATCACCTCCCAAACCCCCCCTCCCCGACCATTCCTCCCCCCCCCCTAATCAACCAGGAGGCATGTGCAACATCCTCTCCCCCTTCATCATGCTCTACTGCCACCCTGCCCATCAGATCTTATCACGTCTAATTGCCATGCTCCCTGCATCATCTCCCTGTGCTCCCCCCCCTCACCAGGCATGTGCGACATCCTCTCGCCATCCATCATGCTCTACGGCCAACCCTCCCATTAACCTCATGGGTCTCGATGCGCCCCCCCTGCATCATCTTCCCCTTTCCATCCCTTCCTCGTACCTCAACCACCAGGCATGTGCGACATCCTGTCCCCCTTCATCATGCTATACGCCCATCCTGCCGACGCCTTCTGGTGCTTCGAGTGCCTCTTCTCCCGCATTGTAAGCCCTGTGACTGCCACCCATCCCATGCCACACAATGTAAGCCCTGCCACCCGTCCCACGCTTCACTGCCGCTGTCTCACAACGTCTCAAAGCTGGTGCTTCGAGTGCCTCTTCTCCCGCATTGTAAGTCATACCACCATAGCAGCATGGCAAACCCTAAACCCTCTTGCATCATTTGAGGCGCCTCAAAAGCCTCTTCTCCTGCATTGTGAGTGCCACGCCATAGCAACATGACGAGTAGTGTATCTTGCATCATGTACTTTCCTTCCCCCAGCGTCATAAATTTATGCTAGAGAGGCAGGTGGGAATTCTGCATCAGTCGACTCAAAGGTTCCCTTGTTCTCCTTCCCCTCCTCCCCCACTCCCCCCACTCCCCCCACCCTCCCTCCCCCAGCGGCACAACTTTGTGTTAGAAGGCCCGGTGGGCATCCTGCGGCAGCTAGCGGTGCTGCGGGACGTGGTGGCGCTGGTGGACCCCGAGCTGGCCTCGCACCTGGAGGAGCTGGGCGCCGACAACTTCATGTTCGCCTTCCGCATGCTGCTCGTGCTGTTCCGGAGGGAGCTGCCCCTGGTTGACGTGATCGTCATGTGGGAGGTGCGTGAAAGTGGGGAGAAGGTGGTTGGTGGGGGAGGTGCATGGTGAGCTGGCCTCCCACCTGGAGGAGCTGGGCGCCGACAACTTCATGTTCGCCTTCCGCATGCTTCCCCTTCCCCCGTTCCCCACTGCTCCCCATCCTCTGTTTCCCCCTTCCCCCTTAACCCCTTCCCCCATTCCCCACTGTGCCCTCCCCCTTCCCCCTTCCCCCATTCCCCCATTCCCCACTGTGCCCTCCCCCTTCCCCCTTCCCCCATTCCCCCATTCCCCACTGTGCCCTCCCCCTTCCCCCTTCCCCCATTCCCCACTGTGCCCCCCCCCTTCCCCCTTCCCCCATCATTCCCCACTGTTTCCCATCCTCTGTTTCCCCAGATGATGTGGGCGGCGGATTTTGACTCGCGAATGGCCTCAGTTCTCCTGCACCACCCCCCGGAGGGCCTCAACCTCGTCGCTGAGCCGCACACCTGGTCCACCGGCCCCCTCCCCCCCCTCGACTCCCCTACCAACGACGCCGCCACCACCCCCGTACCGTTCTCCACCGCTTCCAACCAAGGCTCGGGGTCGTCTCTAGGGGGGTTCGACGTGATGGGGCTGGGCGGGGGGAGGAGAGGGGGGATATGGCGGTCCGGGCAGCTGACGGCACAGGATGTGGAGGGAGGGGCGAGTTTGATGTCTCAGTGGGGAGAGGCGCGGGTGGGAGATGAGGATTTGGCGGTGTTCTGTGTGGCGGCCATTCTGAGGGTCAACCGGAAGAGACTGCTGCTTGTGGAAGGTTCTGACGAAGCTATTAAGGTGGGTCCTGGCTGTTGAAGCGGCCCAGATGTTACAAAAACAAATGAACCGCCTCAGAAACGGGACCTGGCCATGTTCTGTGTGGCGGCCATTCTGAGGGTCAACCGGAAGAGACTGCTGCTTGTGGAAGGTTCTGACGAAGCTATTAAGGTGGGTCCTGGCTCTTGAAGCGGCCCAGATGTTACAAAAACAAATGAACCGCCTCAGAAACGGGACCTGGCCATGTTCTGTGTGGCGGCCATTCTGAGGGTCAACCGGAAGAGACTGCTGCTTGTGGAAGGTTCTGACGAAGCTATTAAGGTGGGTCCTGGCTCTTGAAGCGGCCCAGATGTTACAAAAACAAATGAACCGCCTCAGAAACGGGACCTGGCCATGTTCTGTGTGGCGGCCATTCTGAGGGTCAACCGGAAGAGACTGCTGCTGGTTGAAGGGTCTGATGAAGCAATCAAGGTGGGTCTATGTTCGGAACGTCTGAAAAGGCCATGTGGAGGGGGGGCCGAGTTTGATGTCGCAGTGGGGGGAGGCGTGGGTGGGAGATGAGGACCTGGCGATGTTCGGTGTGGCGGCCATTCTGAGGGTCAACCGGAAGAGACTGCTGCTGGTGGAAGGATCTGACGAAGCCATCAAGGTGGGTCTTGCCTTCTGAGGCGCCTAAGGTATTATCTATATTCTGAGGCGCTTGATCCATTCTGTTCTGTGTGGCGGCCATTCAGAGGGTCAACCGGAAGAGACTTCCTCTAGTAGAAGGGTCTGACGAAGCCATCAAGGTGGGTTTATGTATGGAAGATCTCAAAAGGCCATTCTGAGGGTCAACAGGAAGAGACTGCTGCTGGTGGAGGGATCAGATAAAGCCATCAAGGTGGGTCTTGGCTCTTGTCTGCTCCTCCTCCCCCTGCTTCCATCTGCTCCTCCATCGGCTCTTGTCTTGTCTCGTCTTGTGCCCGCTCCCTCACTCGGTGCATGGGGGATATGGCGGTCAGGACAGCTGACGGCGCAGGATGTGGAGGGAGGGGGGAGTTTGATGTCGCAGTGAGGGGAGGCTCGGGTGTGGGATGCGGACCACCTGCATCCACCTGCGCTGCTTTCTAACCTCTCTACCTTTCACATTCATGCTCTCACCCCTCCCTGCCCCACTCAACCCATCAGATGTTCAACGATGTGGAGCTCGTATTAGATGTGGTTTCCTGCATCCATCTCGCCATCAAGCTCCGCACCAAGTATTTCCGAAAGGTGTGTACATGCAAACAAGCATCTTCTTATGTGTGTTTACATGTGCTAAATAGATATTGTTTATGTACATATGTATGGTTTTTATTATGTCAGGCCTGGCTTCTCGGCTCACAAGCTGATGCTCTTGACATTTATGTTTCCCCTTTCACACCAAATGCCCAACCCCTTATGCCTCCCTCATGCCCCTCCCTCCCTCCCTCCGTTGGTTAACCTCCATGTTATTCCAGGCTCCACGTGGCATCAGGGCTCGATAGCATCTCCTAGGCCATTCAGGCTCGATAGTACACTCAAGCTATGAGAAGTTTGCTTCACAGATCTGCCTTTTTTTCTGGGCGGTGAAGCATGGCGTCAATGAGAAAGGGCATTTCATGCTCCAATGCTATTTTTTTCCAAATGTTTGGAGCATCCTGTATTTTGAAATAAAAAAATAGTGGCTTTGCAGGCTATGTGAAGCCACACACCTGAGATTTAGCTCACGCTCTAGTCTCCTACCATGTGGTCTTTAGGGCTTTCATTGTAAGCTTGCTTGATTCCGAAATGTTAGCCAAATTGTTCTTTAGCCAGCAGCTACACTCTAGCCGTAACATTATCGGGGTTTTCGCTTGCGTAGCATCCTCCTCGTCGTATCCCTCCACATGTCGCCTAGTCGGTTCCTCGACTGCACGAAAACAACAAATTGCCGTCCGATCAAGATCGAATCGACGGCTCTCAGCAATCCTTTGATGCACTAGCGTGTCAGACAGTTCCCGCCAAATTCACTTATCCATCTGTCCACAGTCCACCTAGATTCTACCTCCTTGACTCAGCTTTCGTATATTGACGGCTAGCAGTAAAAAAACACTTCTCCAATAGCATGGTTCCACCGTACAACATAGCCGCGCCGTCAGGCATCCATGCAACTGCATGTAGTCGACCATGCTTGCCAAGTGGCAGAGCCAGTGTCAGGCACGCGCCCACCGCCATGGCTTTATTCAGTGCGAAGGACCTTTTTCGCTGTTCCTTGGAAATTAATTCCAGGTGCACGCACACTCGCACTCGCACCTGGTGTCACACCAGCAATGTCGTCCACTCCATCTCGCCGGGCTGCCTCGGATCGAGAGAGATCGTGCTTCCGCCATTTCACCGTTCTTTCTCTCCGTTCGTTCAATCCGGTTTGACTCGGTTGTGCTCGGCTGCACATGGTCCAGTCGGTTCCTCTCGGTCCCGCGGCTCGCGGTCGCGGAACGTCTAGCTGATCGCGTCGCGGATTTCGCTTTTCCCGCATTTCGCGATTCGATTCTCAACGATGCGCTCGTGTAGCTGCACGAAATGAAAACTGCTTCCTGTTGAGTCAACCCAGCAAAAGGAGGTCGGGCCGACTTGGTGATTTTTGAATTTTCTGGAGGGGTCGATTCACGCGGCTGGGGAGGTCTGTTCCCTTGGGCACTCGGCACACGTCCTTCTGAATAAACGATAGCCGTTGGGGTGCCAAGTTATCGTTAAGGTCCGTCCCAGCTAGCGCATCTGACCGCTTTCTCATCTGCTCCTCATGGCTTCCTTATGCGCCGCCTCGCCGCGTTTGGCGGCCATGGCGTCACCAGCTCGCCCAGCCACGGGCACCCGCGTTACAAAGTCACAACCCCGTGCTGTTCAACTCACATCCGCTACAGTCACACCCGTCCGGAGCGCCATACGCCACGAGGCGTATCGTGCCGCTCCTAGCAGCACACCCCTGACAGCCCAGCACCGTCTGATCCAGCTCCCTGTCTTCTCGCACTCGCCTCCAGCCGTGTCCAGACTCCAACCCGCCACTAGGCGCTGCACTGGAGTGCCAACGGGAAGAAGAGCCGTTACCAGCGCGTCTCGAGTGTCGCGAAGCGTGCCTCGTGCTGCTCACGGGGATGGTGCAACGGAAACCGCTGCTGGTGCCGATGCGAATGGAAAGCCTGAGGATGGGAGTGAGTATCTTGCCACTGATCCCCGGTCCACGCGCGGGGTGACTAAGTCGGTCGCGGAGGAGGCGAGGGGATACCTGGAGAAGGCAGAGGAGGATTTCCTGCAGGTGAGCCTTCAGGCCTCTCCTCCCCATCTGTTCACGCAGCACCTGAGACCAGCGATCATCCTCACCACCTCACACTCACTTTCTTAGCACTGAACCATTTTCGTCGCCCTCTAGATTCGACGTCTCATTATTCAACCCTGTCTTCCTCTCCCCACCCTCTCCCTTCCCCCCATCAGTTCCTGCAGCACCTGGGGCGAGCGCCACCACACTCAAATCGGCAATTCACCCCCTTCCTCCCTCCCTCCCTCGCTCCCCTCCGTTCCTCCCTCCCTCCCTCCCTCTCTCGCCCCCCTCCCTTCCTCCCTCCCTCCGTCGCCCTCCCTCCTCCCTCCTCCCTCCCGCCCACCATCAGTTGGGGCGAGCGCTCATCCTCACCACCACAGTGCACTCAATCGCCACTGCTCCTCCTTCCACTTTTCATACGTCGTCGTCCGTGCCCCCCCTCCCTCCCCCACCATCAGTTCACGCAGCACCTGGGGCGAGCACTCATCCTCACCACCACACACTCTCTCAGAACTGGACCCCGATTCCTGCCCTCCAGTTTTGATACGTCTCGTTTTCTCAACTCCACCTTCCCTCCTCCCCCCCTCGCCTTCCCCCCATCAGTTCACGCAGCACCTGGGGCGAGCACTCATCCTCACCACCATCCCTGGGGTTGTTTTGGAAACCCTTCGTGAGCTCTCAGGTGGGTCTGGGCACTCTCAGAGTAGTGGATCACTCTGGAAGGGAAAGCTGTGAAAGCTGCACTAGGTGACTTTTGAGTCGACTCAAAAGTCGCTGCATGCTCGTTGCATGGGCGATGTGAAGACGAGAAGCTGTTGTGTCTGAACTTAATTCTAATTTTGACGCCTCAAATGACCCACTGTTGTCTCCTCCATCCCTCATGCCATACCCTGCCATTTTCCCATCAACGCCACCAGGCTCGAGGGTGCAAGGCTGGGACGTTGTCTGGTTCTGCTGGGCGGCAGGGCTTGTCCTGGGGTGCATGGTCGGGGTGGGCGAGGTCATGCAGAAGCACCAGAGGCGGCGCGCTGCCGCCCGCCTGCCGCCCAGAAGAGTTGTCCTGACTGGGGGCTCCAGGGGCCTTGGCAAGGCTATGGCTCGAGAGTTCCTATTGGCTGGTGATGACGTGTTGCTGACATCAAGGAGGTTAGTGATGACGTGGCGCTGACATGGATCATCCATGTCAGCATGGATATGCCATAGAGTGGTCCGTATCCAGTCCACACTCACGTTTTTCCTTCTGTTGCACTGCCCAATAGGGTCCCACCGCTTCTCATCTCCCTTGACTGGACTGCACTGCAATTTTCAAGCAACGTGCCCCAAACCCTGACCCACCCCCCTTGTCTCATCTCATGGAACCTCGGCCATCCTTATCCCAGTGAGCAGGGGGTGGAGGAGGCACTGAGAGCACTGCAGCAGGACACGTGGGTGTTCCCCCCTGGCTGTTCCTTCACGCCCCTTTTTCAACATGTGCCATTTCATGCATCCCGCAGTGAGCAGGGGGTGGAGGAGGCACTGAGAGCACTCCAGCAGGACACGTGGCACATCACAGGGCGCGCCCCCCTGGCTGTGCTGGTCAAGGCTGGGTCCAATCAGACGGAGTCAACGCAGTCAAGCAGGTCAGTTTTGACTCAGCTCAAAAGTCACTTCATGCCATAATGCCATGATGATATGATTCCATGATGCCTTGGTGTCATGTGTTTTTGTATGCAGGGAGGTGTGGGAGCTGCCCCGGGCTCATGGGGAGCAGCAGCAGGAGAAGCAGCAGGAGAAGCAACAGGAGAAACGGCACCGTGAGCCGCAGGATGATCATCGACAGCTGTCTGGGCGGCAGAGAGTGGTTGGGATTGCCTGCGACGTACGGTCGGCAAAAGACGTCCAAATGCTTGCTGACGTGGCACGGCAGGAGCTGGGGCGAGTCGACATCTGGGTGAGTGAGCTGGCATTACCATGGGAACCCGGTGTTGCTCAGCGGCCTTTGCAGCCATGCCAATCAAATCAGCCCCATCTGTCCCTAGCATGCATGTTAGCAGTGCCTAACATGCCTCTGCACGTGGGGCCATTGTTGACTTGTGTTGACTCGCATTGGCTTTTGCTGACTTGAATTGGTTGTTGGTTTTGTTGAATGTGCGTACTGATGTTTTCTTGTTTTCACTGGTGTTGACTTGTGTTGACCACGCCAGGTGAACAACGCGGGCACCAACCCCATGGCGAAGCCCTTTGTTGACTTTGAAGACCACGAGCTGGAGCAGGTGAGCTGTGTTGACTTGGCATCTTGCAATAATCGACGTTGAATTGCGTTGACTTGAGGTGACAGCAGGTAAGAGGTGGCTCAGGTGAGAGGTGGGTTGCACCTATTTCTTGTGCGCAGTCCACCTCTCACCAATCTGCCGGGGCTCGCTCCTCACGGGCAGCAATGCACCTAATCCAGCACTAGCAGCCGTGTTTCCAAACCAAACAGCCAGCCATGTGTTCAACCTCTTCAGTCCCTGCCTCGCACCTCCACTCTCCCTGTCCATCCAGGTTGTCTGCACCAACCTCCTGGGTTCACTCTTCTGCACGCGAGCAGCAATGCGCCTCATGCAGCAGCAGCCGTGCGTGCCTCCCAGTCCAAACAGCCAACCTCAGTCCCTCTCTTTCCTTATCCCCATCAACCCTCCAGGTGGTTTCCACCAACCTGCTGGGCTCACTCCTCTGCACGCGGGCAGCAATGCGCCTCATGCAGCAGCAACCACCCTCCCTACCAGACCAAACAACCGGCCACGTGTTCAATTTGGAAGGCGCAGGGTGGTGGGGGGGTGCCACGCCACAGTATGCTGTCTACGGCGCCACCAAGTGTGCGCTCCGGCAGCTGGGGGCGTCGCTGGTGGAAGAAGGGAGACTGGAGGGGAGTGAGAGAGGGAGGGAGGTGGGGACTGGGGTGGGGAACGATTTATGGAGAGAGGGTGGGAGTGAGGGGGCAAGTGAAGGAGGAGAGGTGGAGAAGGGAAAGGTGAGGAGGGGAAGAGTGGGTATTCATGCGGCGTCCCCAGGGCTGGTGTTGACGGATCTGCTGCTGAGTGGGGCGACGGTGGCCAACAAGCAAGCATTCAACATCGTGGGGGAACACCCCGAGACAGTCGCTCGTGTGCTTGTGCCCCAGGTGATGTGCGGTGCTGTGCAGTGCTGTGCGGTGCTGTGCAGTGCTGTGCTGTGCTGTGCTGTGCGGTGCTGTGCTGTGCTGTGCTGACTGACGGGTGGGTCTAAAAGGGTTGGTGCTGATGGATCTGCTGCTGAGTGGAGCAACGGTGGCCAACAAGCAAGCATTCGACATCGTGGGGGAACACCCCGAGACTGTTGCACGCGTGCTCGTTCCCCAGGTGCTGAGTCAGGTGGTTCTTCAGGTGGCTCAGGTGTTGTCGTTAAGTGTTCCACAAGGTGATGTGTTGACTGATGGATAGCTCAGGTCGTGCAGACGCTTCATTCAGTGCATATGCCTGCTTTACTCAGGTGCCACGTCAGGTGTTGCTTCAGGTACTGCTTCAGGTACTGTTGCCTCAGGTGCTGACAAGTTGCTCTGATGGATCTTTCTAGAGCTTCATACATGATGTTTTGCTTTTCTTCTTTTCCTGCAAATCCGTGTTCTTCTGCCTGTATCAGATGCGCACTGTAAGGGGTACAGGGTCCACAGTGAGCTACCTCACACCGCCCCGCATAGTCCTGGCCATCCTATCTGCCTGGATGCGCAGAGGCCGCTGGTTTGACCAAGAGGTGAGGAAAAAAGGGGAGTGACCGGGTTAATTTTGGGTTTAATTCAAAAGTCACCTCACTACCTCACACCCCCTTTGCATATTCCCGGACATCCTGTCTGCCTGGATGCACCGAGGCTGCTGGCTCGACCAAGAGGTGAGGAGAAATGGGAGGTTGGATTTAAAGTTCAGATTAGGTTAGCAATAGCTGCCCTTTGTATAGGTTGCAGTGATTGGGGTGTTATTGGCTCGAGTGATGGTCTTTTGTCCATACCTCTCCTCAGTGCAGGGGCAAGCCGTGTATGCAGCCATAGTAAGTGAGTCAACAAATCTTCCCTTTCTCCACCTTTCTCTTCTTGCAGGGCCAGGCCGTGTATGCAACGGAGGCGCAGAGGCTGCGGGCGTGGGCGGAGGGCAGAGACAGGTCCCCCGTTGGGGCGGCAATGGATGCAGTTCCCAGCACGGCTTGGCTCTCCCTCGCCTCCTCATCCCTAGGGGTGTTTCTAATTGTCGCGTCCATGCTCCTGCAAAACTCAGGAACGTAGCTAGAGATTTGTCGGATTTAGAGGACTTGATGTGTGTGTTTGGTCCCTGACATAGCTTGTCTCCCCCTCACCTCCTCATCCCCTTAGCATGTAGCTCATTGTGGCGTCCATGCTCAAGCAGCACCGAGGGACATGTATAACTAGTTGTGTGTAGATTTTTAGCAGAGAGGCCCATCCATGCTCTCCCTGTCGGAGTTAAATTTCTGTAGCAGCACCCAGCAAGCTGAAGTACCGTACCCACTCTTTCAATACCGTCAAGGAGAAAATTATCAGATTGACAATGTCATTGATGGCAAGAGACAAATTTGTTAATATCAAAGCTAGACCATGGTCTGTCCAAATTTCAGACCCTGTGACTTCCAGTTAATCCAGAGGCCCCAAATTTGTAGCTTGGAACGGATCGGATGTTAACGGGAAATCAGAGTGCCTGTTCTCGGATGACTTCCAAGGTTGCCGCTTCGGTTTGGCATTCTCGCTGAAGTCATGGCTTTGCCATTCATCCGCGAGCTTCCAGAGCATGTGTCAAGGAAGGTCAGGTCTTCGGTTGTCGTCCCTTCACTATCGCAGCTTACGGAAGAGCTAGTTTGCAACAGCCTCGATGCAGGAGCCAGAGAGGTGAAACGCGTTGTAGGCTCATAGTAACTGCCGTGCCGGACTATTTTCCAGGTTTATTGTCGCAGAGTGATAATTCACGTTACGGCCTGTATTCAGGTTTCTGTGACGGTCGACTCATCAGCGGCGACGATACGAGTGGATGACGATGGTACTAGTTTGCTTATCCGTTGACCGACTAGGTGTATGCACTGGACTTATTACACGGTTCTCCTCCGTTTACAGGCTGTGGTATTTCGCGTGATGACCTGGTGCTACTTGGTGAGCGCCAAGGTACGTCAATAAAACTTCGCATCACCACTGGGTCGTGTCGTTCCGCCACTTCAGAAAAACACCTCCTTACCTTAGCTTTCTACACACAGCGACGTCGAAGTTGCAATCGACAACGGAGCTTGAAGCTGGTCCCACAACACTGGGATTTCGAGGCGAAGCACTCTACTCAATCATGGGCCTCTCCCTGGTCGAGATTGTGACTCGTCCTAAGGGGTCTGCTTGCACTTACTGCAAGATTTGTAAGGTGAGTCATTATTCTCTAAGGTGTTAATGTGTGGAATAGAACTTGATCTTACGGCCGCCTGACGCAGGGTGGAAGAACGCTCTCTGTTGGGATGACGAAGAAGCTGAGATCAACTGGCACGACAGGTGCGCGCACTGTCTGGTTTTTGCTGCTGTGAGTATCGCCTCATCACAATGGATTGAGTCTGGTCTCCTATGTGTAACGGGTTTCAGTGATTGTTCAAGACATATTCTTCAACCAACCAGTCAGGAGACAGCTAGTGGAGAAGAAGTTAGTCCGCTCCGCCGACTGTGTTTCATTCGTCCATCACCTTTGCTGTTTGTTTATAAAAACAAGACACTTTCCTGTTATGCACATGTCTCGTGCTTGTTGTTTACTTAGCCCCATGTTCGATTTGTTTTGTGTCTAGCTTATCAAAGGAGATTCAGAGCATCAGGGACAGAGTTGGTCATTTGGCATTCATGTATCCTCAAGTTTCATTCATGGTGTCGGATGTTGCTAGGTGAGAGCCGAAATGTGAACGTTTTCTGCGCAGGTGGGTTTTTAACAAAAAGTGTCAATCTTACATTGCACGTGCACAGGAGCAAGACTCTGCTATCCTTGCCTGGTGGAAGGTCGGTGGGTTCCAGCATAAAAGATGTGTTCGGAGCTACCATTTTTGAGTCAATGAAAGAGATTGACTATCAGAAGGGTGACTTAAGACTGTCCGGCTTCATCTCACGGCTGGTGCAACATGAGTCCTCAAGAGATATACAATACTTATGTAATTTTCCTCCCTCCCTCTAGCCCAAATGTTCTTGTCTCTCTGTGTTTGCTAACGTACGGGTGATTGATTTTGGCAGACATCAACAAGCGGCTGGTGAAGCACACTCGATTCCACAAATTGATGAACTCCAGCTTTGCCACATCGCTCAGCTTACACTCAGAAGGAGGCGCAGAATTAACTGCTTTTCAGGACTTGATGTTCGTTGTTAACCTGTCATGCCCACGGTCCTCTTATGACATCATGTTTGAGCCTACAAAGACATATGTGGAGTTTAAGGTACGCTATGTTGCTCCTTCATAAAATTCTGTTAGCTTTGCCAGTCTGCCAGATCACGTTTTAATGATTGGATGCCTGGATTGCAGAACTGGAAGGCTGTTTTGGAGTTTCTTCAAGAAGTCTTGGGTGCTGTGTGGCCTTCCAGCAGACCACCTTTGCCTGAACCTGAAGCAGGTTGGTGGCGAGAAGCCATGTTACAGATTATCAGACTGGCAGTCTGACTGACATTCTTTTGTTTTTGTGGCCCTTAATGTTCCAGGACTGATGATGCAACCCAGAAAGAAGAAAAGTCAGAAGTCATGGCAGAAGACTGATCCCAGTTACCGCCCAAGCCACCCTATGACATTAACCAGCAAATCAAGCAAGCACACACATGGTAGCAGCCACCTGTTTCTTCTTGAAGAATCAGGCGAAACGTCACATGAAGAATGCCCCGGCTCAGCGTACAAAGTTGATCGGCTAAAATCTACAATGAATCTGCGTTCCAGGGCTTTCCAAGGCAACATCACAAAGAAAGACAGCAGATGTGAAGAGAATACTGACCAAGCTAGGGCGTCCACTTTGCATGGAGATCTTGACAACTCAAGCGAGTGCACTCCTCGGCCCTTCTCTCAGCACGATTCTGATCCAGAGCTCTCCCCGTTTGCATCAGCAAGGGACTCGTTACTTCCGCTTACAAGATCGAAAGGGAGCTTGAGTAGGCCATTGGAAGGTCATGACACGGACTTGCCTGCTTCCGATGGGCTTGAGTGGTCCTTGGCTCTACAGGTCGGTAGTAATGCTGGCTGCATACTATTGGAGTGTATGTTGAGTAATATGTTGTATCTGACGACTTGTTTGCAGCTGCAGCCAGATGGGATGGACTTTGAAACTTCACGGTGTCTCTTTGGAAGAACAGGCCACGATGATCAGCAACCTCTGGAGCCCATGCCCAAGCGAAGAAAAAAAGCATCACCGGAAGAGAAACGTCATTCTGAAGGCGATGGGCCTTCACACTGGTCATCAATGATCAATCCAAAAGTGGTTTCAGATGACTTGATGCTGGCTGGTATGGAGCACCTTCAGGACATTCAGCTGCAGAGGCCGATGAATGAGTACAGGACCAGTAAATCAGCCTCCTTGAAGACTGCGCCTGATTTTCCTGCTGTTGGCTCGCTTGAGTTTCAACAAGCAGTCGAGTTCATTGATCCGCCTATTGAAACCCAAGTTGACCCATCAAGCAATCTGGAGCAATGTAACAAGCAGAAGGCATGGGGTCTGGTTGCCTGTGGAGGTAAGCAGATTGAATATATTATAAGTTTTCCAGTTCTGAAAATACAATTTCGGCTGAAACAGCATGTTGCTGACAAAGTTGCAGGTGCATCTGAGACAGCAAAATCAGCAAAGGAAAGTTTTCAAGAGCATGGCTTGACCCCTGGAGCTCTGGCTTCTTCACCTTTGGTGATTGCAGAGGAAACAGGCAGCGAGCAGAAGCATGCATGTGCACTGCCTATGGCTGAAAAGACTGCTGGACCAGTTGAATGCAGAGAAGAATCTGTTCCAGCACCAGCGCATCTGGCTATTGAAGAAGCTCAACACGCTGATGAAGTGGCAGGCTGTTGCTGCTCATCCAAGTGGAGAGATGGGCATGCGCCTGCATGCACTGATAAGAACGATCTAGGGTTGACAAAGTCTGTGAAGGAAATGTACCAGGTAAGGTCTTCAAAGCTCATATGAAGATATAAATCATTCACTTTCCTATTCGAAGCCTTTGCTTGCTGTAAATTCTGTGTTATCTTTTATGCAGCATTGGTGCAAGACCAGCCTTGGCGAGAAGGAAGAGGTGGAGCCAGAAATTCTGGACTTACAGACACTGGCTTCCAGGTCCATGCAGTTTGATAGTCACAGAAGGCAACGTCGCCCCCTGATTCCAACTTCTGCTTCCAAAGAGACACTGCTTCAAGCAAAGTGCCTGAAGCAGGTGGATGGGAAGTTTCTGATTGCCACTTCTGGCTCAACCGTGGTCGCCATTGATCAGGTAAGCAATCAAAAGATTCTGATGAGTGTGTTCTGTCAGCAGTGTAGTTCTTCTGACCACCTACATATATGTGTGCAGCATGCGGCAGATGAAAGGGTTTGTCTCGAGGAGCTCCGCAAGGAGGTGAGTGAAGTTGCTTGTCTGGTTGAATAAGTAAGGTTCCATATTATGCAATTCTGAGTCTCTTTGATGGTGTTGCAGGTTTTGGAGAATCAGTCAGCCGTAGTGCCACTACTCCTTGATACACCCTCTGACTTGGTGAGACACCATGTGTCAGCAATGTAGACCTTGAACGTCCCACCCTACCATTCATCAGATTAATTTCTTGTGTTTTCATTTTCCAGCCAATCACAGCAGGGCAAGAAGGGTGCCTGAGGTCATATCAAAGGCAAATAGAACGATGGGGATGGCGTTTTAAGCTCTCTACAACTGGCGACGCAGAAAAATCTTTCAGCACACATCGTTCGACTCAAATGGGAGCTGATGCTATGGCTATGCTTAGCCAATCAAGGCAAGTCCCAGGTTCCTGAACATTTTGCTTGCCATTGTTTTGTAGGGTAATAACATGTGCACGCTTGCTCCTGCAACCACTTCCGATGTCCCCATGTCCCCCTCTCAGACGTCCAGGCAAATCTCAGTGCACTCCATCTCGACTTATTGTACTCGCGGTATGGATGTAGTGTGCAAATGTATCCCTGTTTGTCCATTTCCTTTGAGAATCCTCGTTTCGTTCCAAAAATCCACTCACTCCCTTGATACTGCAGGTTCCAAACTTGCTGGGCACCACTCTACGTGCAGAAGACCTTCTCGACTACTTGCTGCAGGTACTGAACGTACTCACAGCTCATGCGGACTCCAATCAAGATTTCCTCTAGTTATATAGGCTTTCATCCACATCTATAATCCCCAATGTATATCCATGCCTTATGTGAGCTTGCAGCTTCAAGAAACTGGTGGCCTTGCATCTACACCGCCACGGGCAGTTGTGCAATTGCTGGCATCAAAAGCTTGTAGAGGTGAGCTTATTTTTTTTGTGCTTCCTGCGCATGTTGTTGTTCTGGTGGTTTCACAGTTGTCTGCTTTGTTGTGCAGGTGCCATCATGTTTGGAGACATGCTGAAGCCATCTGAGAGTTCCCAGCTCATTGAGTGTTTGAAGCACACACAGCTGCCCTTCCAGGTGGACACGTACATTGTTAGAAGCTGCTGTTTTTGGGTGCTGAAGATGATGTGCTGATGTATGGGTGCATTGCCATGTGTGATGCAGTGTGCACATGGGAGGCCAACCATGGTTCCGCTTGTGGACCTCGACGAGCTGAAGAGATTGGTTGAAGGCATCGAGTTGCAAGGCAACCAGAAACCTGGACTTGGAGAGGACTTGTGTTGAGATCCATCCACAGGAAGAGCAGTGCAGTTTTTCATATATTTCAGACCAATGCAGTATAGTGCTCACAGCTAGGGTACGGTATAAGATAGTGTCCAACAAAGTTGACATACTGGATGAGCCAGCAAGCCAATGACAGTGTCTGATAGATGCCGTGACAACTAGCACTTAATCGTTTTCGAACAGTATTGGATTGGACAGGATAGGCTACATGTCTATGTCAGGCAGCACAAGAAATGCAGTCCAAACGTTGTCCAGTTAGCCTACTCTAACAAAACCAGCACATGTAGTGGATTGTCCAGCACCTACTTCTTTTCAAGAACAGCCTTATGCCCTTCATCCGACACCAGAATCGCCACCAGAACCACCCCCAACATGGTCAAAATCAGCACAGTTCCGAGGTGAGCCAAATACCGCTGCGTAACGGTACGCCTCTCCGCGTTCCCCGCTTCCACACCTCCCTCCACCTCTCCCCCCTTTTCCTTCGCATCCGCCTCACGCCGAGCCATCTCAACCGTCCATTTCACCCTATCAAGATCCCCCTCCTTAACAGCCTTAACCAGCTCAGCCTCTCTATCAGCAAGAGCCAATCCCATAAGCTTTTTTCGGGACGGAGGGGGAGCGGGCCGGGACCAAAGGAACCGGGTGATTTGCCAGAGGAGTGGAGCGAGGTAGAGAGCGATAATGACATCAACCGAGTAGTGCGATCTCTCTCGGATGTCCCTTTGAGCGGCGTGCATCACCAGCACCCACACCATGGCAGACCCCCACCCTCGGTGAGCCTCCTGTGGTTTAGAATCACCATGCATAGAAAAGAGGGGAATGGCTTGGGTAAACTGGGTATTGTGTGAAGGAGAAAGGGCAGGTTATAGAATCAGCAAAATAAACGTATTCACCTATCATTATTTTTCATTTTAAATTATTTTTGGTGCCCTATGCCTTTTTTTTTCTCCTTTTCCCTTTAACCCACCTGCCAGGCGCAAGCCGTGAGCGCTGCAACGACGATATGACCACTGAAGGCAAGGTCGTTGCAGCCACCGTAGGGGCGGACGACGAAGCTGCTGAAAGCTCCAGAGGAGGCAGCAGCACCGTCATGAACGCGGGCGTCCATGGGACGCAAGAAGTCCACCAGAAATTGCAGCGAGCCCCAGTCAGGGCGGAACTCGGGCGGATAGCTCATCTGAGGGGCTGGGGAAGAATGAAGGGGAAAAGTGGCACAACTGGAAAATTTGAGTCCGTTTCATGGAACGCAGGAAGGCCACCAGGAACTGCAGCGAGCCCCAATCAGGGCGGAATTCTGCGGGGAAGAACTGGGTGGGGGCTGGGAAAGAAAAGAAGGGCAGGAGAAAAAAAAAGGCAGGAGAAAGGGCGCAAGGGAGGTAGTTAAGTCCATGGGACCGCAGTGCAAAACACCCCAGTCAGGGCGAGATTCAGGTGGAAAGGACTGGACGTGCGCTTGGGAGAGTATAAGGAGGAAGAAACAAGAGAGAAAGGGGCAACAAGGATAGCTGGGTCCATGGGAGGCAGGAGGGCCACCAGCCCCTCCAGCACACCCAAAGTCCGAGCAGAAACTGAGCAGAACTTGGGCGAAACGACTGGGGAGGCCGCTGGGGGCATTACAGAGAAGGAATGACGGGAGGAGGAGCACACGGGAAGGCCATCAGCCCCTCAAGAACACCCAAAGTCCGAGCAGAATTTGAATGAGAACGACTGGGGGGGACTTGTGCTGCCATGCCCCATCTGTTCAGACCATGGTTTGACTCTTGACGAGGTATTAGCTGGTGAAGTGGTTTCTTCAATCGTGTTTCCATTCCCGTTTTGTTCAGGTTTTACAGTTCAGACAAGGTATTACCTGAGGACAGGTCATTCTCACATCTGCTCTTATTTCAAACTTAGCACGTAAGCTAACCATCTGTGCGTGTGCATGTGTGCGTGTGCGTGTGTGCATGTGTGTGTGCGTGCGTGTGCATGTGTGTGTGTGTGTGCGTGTGCGTGTGTGCATGTGCATGTGCGTGTGCGTGCGTGTGTGTGTGGGCGGGGGGGGGGGGGGTGTTTGGGGGGGAGAGGGAGTGGGGCTTACCAAAAGCAGTATCCGTGGAAATCAGCTGATGCAACAGGTCGGGATTGTCGCTATACGGCGTCAGGTACTTGGCCGCCCAGGGATGCGGGTGCCGGGGACACGTGTCTCCAAACCGCGACTCCGCACACCACGGCCGCGGCGCGGGCAGAATCGTAGACGCAAACGTGGCAACGCGGAAAATTCGGCTCAGCCCGATGCTGAAGACGTAGCGTGAGCCGAGCGCCATGCCCGGGCCGGGAATCGCGCCGACGAGAACGGAGAAGGCGAGCAGCATAAAGAGCATGATGAAATCATGCATTTCCACGATGGGCGCGCGGAGGATCGCGGTGAGGGGCGCGGGGAGGTGGTTGTTGAGGCCGAGGAAAATCCACTGGCCCGTGTCAGGGAGAGACGTGACGGTTCTGGGCGGGACATGGAAGGGGGAGGGGGAAGGGGTAGGGGAAGGGGAAGGGAGGGGGGAGGGGAAGGACGATCGGCGCGAGGAGGTGGTTGTTGAGGGTGAGGAGGATCCACTACCCCGTGTCAGGGAGCGAGATGACGGTTCTGGGCGGAATGGAGAAGGGGGGAAAGGGGGAAGGGGAAGGGAGGGGGAAGGGGAAGGATGATGGGCGCGGGGAGGCGGTTGTTGAGGAGGATCCACTGCCCCGTGTCAGGGAGCGGGGTGACGGTTCTGGGCGGAATGGAGGTGGGGGAGGGGGAAGGGGAAGGCGAAGGGTAAGAAGATCCACTGAAATGTGCTGGCGGCAACTCAGACTCGCGCCAATCGAGACTCACTTGTGCCAGTCGAGGCCGAGCACACAAGCACCTCAAAGGTGACTTATGAAACAACTTAAAGCCGCCTAGATTGCAATGATTTTGTTTTTGTGGTTAGATTATGCCATTTTTACATTCAATCGCGCCAATCGAGACTCACTTGTGCCAGTCGAGGCCGAGAACGACTGTGACGAACTGCACCGCAATCACCTCCACGACGAAAGCAAGCAGCATAAATCCGAGGCACGCCAGGAACTTGGGCACGTTGCGAAACTCATCCGCGAAATGCCGGTAACGCTGGCTCTGAACGACGCCGACAATTCCGAGGAACGCCCATAGAGCCAACGGGAATTTCGCCGCGATGCGCGGGGGAAGCCAGTCTGTGCGCGTGCAGACGAACTCTATCAGAACGTAAGCTAGACCGATGGTTCCTAGGTTTAGGACATTCCGCGCGATGCGCAGCAGCGGAGAGCCTTGGGAAGCGGAAGAAGCGGTCATCGTGGTGTAGGCGGAAGCGGGGAGCCTCGAGGAAGGAGCAGAAGCGGGGAGCCTCGAGGTGACAGGCAGAGAAGGAGCCAGATTGGAGAAGATCGTTCAGGTTCGAATTACGTCAACGAAAATCAGCCGAAGAAGATCGTTTGAGCAGCAGGAGGAGTTAACTGCCTGTCAGGTCGATCAGCCAACGTCCTATTTCTGAGGCCCCTCAATATTCGATCGAAATGCACGATAGCGCACGCAGCGTTGCAATCATGACAAACGCCTCCGAACCAAATACCCGCAAAATCATTTTCCGCCAACGGCTATAACGATGGATTGAAACTGTTTAACCAATTGCAGACCACGAAGATTTGGTGTGACTATCCACATGAAACTGAAGTGGACAAGGAAACCGAGGCTTCAGGCGAGCAGCGAAAGCTTGTGAACGACAGCCTGGGCTCGCCTCGCCTGAGCAGCCCAGTCTTAGATAAGTTGCTGAAACACGCAACACAACTTAGTCCCAGGGCGGACCTCTCAACTGTGTCTGTGACGGCTCAACTGTATCTCAACTAGAGGCTGCTGTGGCACAAAATCCGACTCAACACCCACTCCATTCATCTGGACCTTACTGAATTTCGTGCAACCCCAGTGCGATAGCGAGCGTGAGCTGTGAGCCTGATGATCATCTTTTGACATCCCTCGGGTGCCCCTTCGAGAACTCCACCTGGTGCCCCCCGTCAATTCTGTCCGATGACTGGCGGAGATATCAGAGTGGCGGGGATCTCGGAGATGCGAGAAAGTGAAAATAAAAATACAGGGCGACAAAGAATGCTAAGAATGTGAAAGATTTTTTCCAAATACTGACCTGAAATGGATGCGGGGGATTCCTCAAAACAACAAATATTGCACCGTCGAACTCAGGCCGCATTTCAGGCTGTTACGAACAAGCAGCTTCGTAACAAACGACTGATTTGCGACGTTTTGCGACTCTGGGCGATTTACGGCGACCCGAACCTCGTAACAACTTCTTGCTGAAAGTTGGCAGCTTCACAATCGCTGGCGAGGCGATCATGATTCCCTGGTCGTGCACCGTCTATCTGACAGCAGGCGACCGGTTTTTGTCACCCATTAAACGGTGAATTGTTTTGTCGGACTGTTCGAAGTCAAAAGGATGTTGTCTGGTGATGTTGTTTGCAATTGGGCGAGTCGTGACTGCACCTCATCTATATTCGTTTTGGGCAGCAACAACAAAAGTATGGCTCGTAAGGCCGTCAGTTCTGGGCCTGTTAGGCCTTCGCAGACAGAGAAGTGACGCGCCATTTTACTGGCTGCGACCAACCACTGTACACGTGCGAATTTCTCAATCAGTGCTGAACCTTGTTTGTTCGGAGGCATAAAATTCAACCTCATAACAAGTTGGGCCCTGTGCGACGACCAGCTTGTTCGGAAGTCAGTTGTTACGACGCCCGAAATGCAGCCTCATTCGGGCATCGCACGCTATCTTTAAAGCCCGAGGTCAGCATGGTAAATTTTCAAGTTATGTGGGGTTGAAACAGTCTGGCGAAAATAATGATATCGTGTATTTCGAAAATGGGTGTGGGGCGAAAGCGAATTCAGGAGGCGGGTAAAACAACCTTCGCCACGATACTATGCGACGGCTGTTTCCAAGGATATGGGAGGGCCGAACGACTCTGTGTGTGACAGAGCACTGCTCCAGCCCCACCACTGCTGCTGGCGCTTCTCTTGGGGTTGAAATGGTGGGCAACGCGAAACTCATGCGAGTGAGAGTAAGGCAGTACACTGAACACTATTTTTACAATTTCTAATTTACTAAAATGTCTGGATGCTTTTGAGACTTCACTTCAGAAAAAACACAAAATTTCAAGTGCTGAATAGGTGCAGAAAAGCATTGCAAGCAAATTGTGAATAAAAAAAATGAAACATCAATAAACGCATTACCAATACATTTCGGAAACGCACTCTCTCAAGCTCAGATCCCTCAACTCATAAGGATCTCGGCCGGCCACATATCGACATGCCGTGCTGGTCCCTGCAACACTCTGCAGTCCCCCGGCCCACAGCAGCGCAGACCTGATGGTTGCGTTCGTGGCCGTGAAACGTGTGATTTGCCGCGTTTTTTCCTGGCGTGGGATGGGCTGCTGTCAGGACGCGTTGAAAGTAGACGATCGATCGTGGGTGGCGATCGATGTGCGGATCTGTAACCCTATTTACTGTGCTGTAACCTTGCTACAGTATGGTTTTTGGCCAAAATTTGTGCACAGTGTGTGAATGCGACTCATCACTGATCACGGGAGATCAGTGGAGGCATCAAAGCGTCATTGATGCTCTCGAACCGAGCCTACCTGGCGCGATTGATTCTGATGCCTGCGACTTTCTGAAATTTCGCAGAGCCAGGAATCGCTGTCGCCCAAATTGTCCACATTTGGCGAAATCTGTAAACATCACATCGCCAGGGTGGTTGCCCTGTTGGCTGCGAGTGTCGCAGGTGGGTATGGACAACGTATGTGTTTTGGGTGCGAGTCGCTTGCAAGGCAGTAATCTCGGTCCTGGAACATCCACCACAATGTTTCGTTACAACGTATCGGTCTGCATGTTTCGCCAATCGATCTGCCCACTCGATTGTGGGGCTCGATTTATGCTCGCGATCCCGCGATATTTGCACTTTCAACGCGTCCTCAGAACCTCAAAAAGCATTCTGGATGTGTGGCCGAAATGAAAGGAGGTGATCCTGCAAATAGTGATCATCTGGCCAATGAGAACTTTCCTTGCTAAACAAAGGCCCTGATCGGTAGGGGAAAAGATCATACAGGGGCCGAACAGTGCCAGAGGGGTGATCAACCAGGGGCAGAGAGGCCCGGAAATTACCAAACCGCTTCACGAGGAGGGATTAACAGAGGGTCTTAATTTCTTGCACGTAATTATGTTACTAGTGGCATGTGCCGGCTCGCATTTTCGCTCGCGTGTCGTTTAGCGAACCGACTCTACCGGGAACTCTAGGGCAGCAAAATAAACTAAAACCTCGATGGAATTTTGGGATGGATCAACCCTAACAAAGGGGACCTTCCTGGTATTTAGGGATGATCCCTCCCGAGTCGCATCCGTTTCCGAATGGGTAATTTTTTTTTTCTAGTGGTTTCCGATCGGGTAGGTGATATGTATCACCCAGAAAATATATCATTTTGTTACGTAATCACGATTTGACACGCCGAATTCAAATCCAGAAGAAGGCGACGCGCGCGCTATAGTAGACGGCGGTCAAAACTCTCAATAAATAGTACGCACACGAAATTTGGTTTGTTTTAGCAATTTTCTTTGACTCATGGTTCGGCTCGATCGCCGAGTCGTTTGGTCAGCTCCGGCTTGAAATCCTACGGTCCAGATTTTTTGGCCCTACTTTGATCACCTCTCTGGCACTGTTCGGCCTCAATATGATCTTTTCCCGATCGGTAGCCCCTAAGCCGAGTAACTTCCGTGGTGTTGGCACTCGAACAAGGGCCCTGATCGGTAGCCCTTAAGCGGAGTAAGCTCCGGTCGCGTTGGCACACACGTGTGGGCACGTGTCGGTGGGTGCTTCCCTGCTCCTCCTGTAAGTTTCCCAACTCCGAGGGGTGATCGGCACGCCTTCGAAACTCCGCTTAGGGAAGTTGCGAGGGTCGTGAGCGCGATTTCCCTCAACGCACTGTTGCGTTCGGCCCAGACTGCCCCACTCGTGACCAAGAAAACGAATTCCTACAAAGGGATAACTTGGTCAAAAAATGACACCATCAAGAACCACTGGGAGTTGGGAAAATAGAAAGTTTTGAAGGTGATTGAAGGCTTTTCCGAAAAAACAAAAAAAAAAACTGCGGTTTTGTTGGGTTCACCCTTCGAGGCCTTACTCCGCTTAGCCCGAGGCCTATTCCGCCAAAATGCTGGAGTAAGCGGAGTTCCTCCGCGGAGCTAAGTTTGCCCGTAAACGAAACTTCCTGAAGGGCCACTTCGAGTCGTACTCCGAGTAGGGAGTTCAGCGATCGTTTGCTCATTTTGGCTTACTCGGAGTAAGCCACGTCGGAGTGAGTAAACTTCCGTCACACGTGCGAAGCGGAGTAAGTGAGCTCACACGAAGCTCACTTACTCCGCTTAGTGGGTGCTACCGATCAGGGCCAAGAGTACACCGACCCACACGTGTGGGCACGTGTCGGTGGGTGCTTCCCATCTCCTCCTGTAAGTTTCCCAACTCCGAGGGGTGATCGGCGCGCCCTCGAAACTCCGGGTAGGGAAGTTGCGAGGGTCGTCAGCGCAACCTCGTTCAAAACACTGTTGTGTTCTGCCCATACTGCCCCACTCGTCACCAAGAAAATAAATTCTCACAAAAGGGTAACTGGTCCACAAAAAGACACCAATAGGAAGACTTGAAGGTGTTTGAGGAGGTTAACGCTGGCAAAAAGAAAACAAAATATGCGGTTTTGTTGGGTGCACCCTACCAGGCCTTACTCCGAGTAAGCGAGGCTTACTCTCCCAAAATGCTGGAGAAGGCGGAGTTCCTCCGCGGAGCTAAGGACGTGTCTCACTTCGGCTGGTACGCGGGTCCGCCCGTTCCTGGTCCGACGTTGAAATTCGTCACCCTGAAATGCCCCGGACTGGTCCGCTGGACCAGTGTGGACCAGCCTAGCGAACCAGCTTCGGACTCATTGTTGTTGGGTCCGCAGATGCAATCAACAGTAGCGTGTAGGCGAGCGTAACTGTACCTTTTCTTAAAAAACAGGGTTACCATCACGCAGGACTGTACAGAACACTTGCTCAACTGTACCATGACGCGCGTGGGCGTCACCCGTTGACTGTCATTGAAAGGGCGGCGCGCGTGCCCCCATTTGTTTGGTGTCGCACGCGCGTCGCCAAACTCCTGGTGCACCTACCGCGATACCCAAGCAACGGCGGCGTTCACTTGAACCGCGCCCCGCGACTCGTGAGCATCCCACCAACCCAACAACCATCTCGGCAACTCGTTGTGAGCCACCAGAGCTCACGAACCATCCCGCCTATAACAACACACTCCCCTCACGGTATACTTGGCTAGTTTGCATTGCATACTCTCCAAGTCCATTATGGATGATAGGACATGGCTGCTGCAGCTTTCCATTTTATTCCATGGGTTCCTCACCACGCTTATTGCACCTATGCTGCTAAGTCTTGTTCACCATCTCCCAACCGTCGTGATAGCAACAGCGAATGTTATCGCCCATCATCATTTGTTAGCTGATCGACGGTGTTTACGAATTAGATGGTTTTGCCTCATCTACCAGCTACCAAAAACATGGTTTGTGGACCACTTTTGTATGGACAGACATGTCTTCTTCTACATCGTCAAAGAGTACCAACGCCACAAGCCAAGAATCAGCGGCCTCCCACATGACATCCGAGCTGCCATTGGTGTAACTCGGCTTGCTCATGGTTGGAGTTTCCGCAATCTTGCACTCCACTTTGGTGTGAGCCTTGAACAGGCCCGGCGACTATGTTACGACTTCAGCTCATTTGTCATGCGCGTCTTAACTCCTGCGTGGGTACAATGGCCTGACGTCGACCATCTGGCCAGCATGGCATCACAGTTTCACTGGCATAGTGGCATACCTGGCATCGCTGGATCCGTTGACGGCACATACATTCGTTGCCGAGGCTTCGGTGTGCATCGGGATGACTTCAAGAATCGGCATGGCCTTTTCTCTATCATCCTACAGCTCTGCGTTGATAGTTTCGGCATGGTGTGGGACTTCTATGCGGGCTGGCCAGGGTCTGTGAACGACGCAAGAGTTTGGGAGAACTCCCCTGCCAAGCGTCGGATTGAGCGCGGTGACTTACATGAGTATTGCTTGGTCGGGGATGCAGCATACGACCTTAGACCATACACCTTTCCCCCTTATAGAGCATCTGCAAGCGGCATAGTTCAAGGAGATCAAGCTGTATGGAACAAGCAACAGTCTCGGGCACGTATGGTGGTGGAACAAGTGAACGGAAGATTGAAAGCCAAGTGGCGAATCTTGGACCGTAGAATGGAATGCAAACTGGACATTGTCATGACTACGGTTGCCACCTGCATCACCCTCCATAACATTGAGCTAGCCATGGGGAATCGGCACCGACTCGGCCCACCACGTCCAAGGAACCGATGGTGGCTACTCCCGCCAGTTGGTGGGCTGCCACACTATCCATCTACCCATCCGGGTTTCTCTCCCTCTCTAAGGCGGGATCGTCTGACGTCCCACCTCTACGTCGGGTGGCGGCTTGCTCACCCCGGCGAGCGTGCTCCAACTCTCGGGTAAGCCTCTCGAACCTGTCACATCCAAGATTTACTGCACCCTGCACCACTTCCTGCATTCGTGCACCGAGAATGTTTGTGATATTCTCCTCCGGAGTCACGAAACCTTGGGAGCGCGTTTCCATGCCTCCACTCCCCTCCCCACCCTGGCCAGGCGACGACCTCGACCCGCGCAGGCCACGCGGACGGCGCCTCGAACTCGCCGCAGGACTGGCCTGCCCTGAAAGCTGTCCCTCACTCTCCATTGCTAGCATGGGGGACGACTGTGCTGCGCCTGCACATGGTTGGAACATGCTTAGAGAGGGATTATGAGTCTGAATTTTGTCATCCAAGCTATCAACAGAGAGTAACAATATTGATGCATAACGCAGTCACGAGTATGTAATGGACACACCGAAAGCCCATATAAGTCCATGACTATCTTTCTGCCCATCGCTCATAGACCCAGTTGGTAACGCACCTGATGAGACCTGGCGCACGCCTAGGACCCCCATCGGTGGTATGTACGGCGCCATGGTGTAATCGTGACGCGCCTCCTGAAAAGTCTCCTGCACATGGTGAACATTGGGCTCAGGGGAAACCAGACGAATGCGACTGCGTGGAGGGCTGCCACCGGACGGCCGAACACCGGAGTTGTGTGCCCCCATATCCACGCTTGGGGCCGGCTCCGCCTGCTGCGTGCTACCGAGCGGGTTCGGGTTGCGGGACGTGCTGCCTGCCATGCGTGCTGTGCCACCCCAGGCGGTACTGAAAGAGTTGCTTGCCCCCATATCCACGCTAGGGGCCCGCTCCGCCTGCTGTGTGCTACCGAGCGGGTTCGGGTTGCGGGACGTGCTGCCTGCCATGCGTGCTGTGCCACCCCAGGCGGTACTGACAGAGTTGCCTGCCCCCATATCCACGCTAGGGGCCCGCTCCGCCTGCTGCGTGCTACCGAGCGGGTTCGGGTTGCGGGACGTGCTGCCTGCCATGCGTGCTGTGCCACCCCAGGCGGTACTGGCAGAGTTGCCTCGCCTACGGTTCGATGTTGCTGAATTGGCCGTGGTGATGCTTCGGCCTCCAACGTGCGTGAAAGGTCGATTCGGGGCTGCCAGGGACAAGTCAACACGGAACACTTAGCCGGTCACATAATCAACTGCATAGGCGTTTAGGGTTCATGGCTGCGTATAGGTAAAGTACCCCTCACCTTCTTGCGCGCAGGAATTCGCAGGGGGTGTCATCTCAGAGCTCGACACGGTGTACGTGGGTCTCGACGACTCACGCATGCGCATAAATGCGTCAACAGTGTCAAACCATGGCGGCGGAGTTGCCACAGATCCAGAACCAGAAGGATTGAGCCGGCCATCGCGGATGCGCCTCCACCGATCAATCATGCGGGCTAGCTTCGCCTTCACAGCTCCGCGTTCGTGGCGAAACGCAGGGCACCGCCTACGACATTCATTGACAATCAAGGCATTGTAGTTATAGCCCTGCACTGCTCGAACGCCCCTGATTATCCCGTCCATATCATATCGCACCTCAGCAACCAGCATCTCCTCGTACGGGGTCCAGAGATTCATCGTCGCCGAATCTGTCGTACTTGGGACCATATTGCTTGGTGGTGCTGCGGGATGCTCTTCCAACACAGGTTCAGAGTCGTCCACCTGAGGGGCGTCTGCCGGCTCCATCGGGTCGAGAGCATCCCATGGGCCGAAAGGTGCACCAACAGGAGGGAGGCGTCCCTGCAGCTCATCCAAATCGATGATCTCAGTCGGAGGGCGGTTGGAGGGGACTCGCTGGTTGACATGTGCTCGGGCGGGGTTACTGATCACTCCCATCACGATGCCAGCGCCAGCTGCGCGGGTCAGAAGGCGCTGTTGACGAACATGCTGGCCAGACTCGGCTGTTGCTCCCTCACCCCTTTCGACACGAGGAAGAGTTTCCGAAGCCTGGGTGTCGAGCATCACCGTCTGCAGTTGGCCACCGCTCTCCACAGGTGTAGGCGGACGCGCAACGCCATTGCCCGTCGATTCCGAAACAGAGTCCATAATGGACAGAGGCTTGAACTAGATGTGGAGACTGCGAAGAGACGTGACCTCAAGGTGCTGGACAAGGTGACAAGTGAAAATGCCCTATACGCTCGGATTTTTTGTACGTGGACCATAGGGTTGAGCCTAAATGCGCTGCTAGGCCATTCACATCGTCGTGTCGCGGCTAGCCATGGAGAATTGTCGCAACGAGCCCCAAACCGTGGGCAGCCGAAGTCACGAGCATGTTCAGGCTTCGGCGCCTCGACATACGATGCGCCTACATACTAAGAATCGTGGTGCATAGTCCGCTTTGGAATGGTGGCGAAACGAGTCTCGTGCAACCTTGTGCAGCACAGCGGCTCGATATCCTGGGGAGCGCTGGTCCACCTGAGGCGTAATGGCTCTGCTGCAGTGATTCTGTGATGCACCAGCGGCTCGATATCTACGTTCTCGAACATGCCGTTAGTCAAAACTCACATCAAGCAAGCTAAGGAAAGCGACACGGGTTAAACCTCTGGTTCAGCCGTTTCGTGTGTGATAATAGGAGATGCAGATGCCTGGGGTAAGCTCAGTGGACAGCTCAACGTTCTCCAACGGGCTGTGGGTCGTGGCGCTCCTGGTCGTGTGATTCTACTAGTAATAGTATTACTACGATCGTGCTTACAACGCTGGAAAGTCGAAGCGCGAGGGCGTGTGAGCTGCGCCATGAGGTCTTTGTGGGACGTTGTCATTGCTGGGGTGCAGTGTATGTTTAATGTTCGATTTGGCGTTAATATGCAAAGAAAGCGCAGCTCGATTGTGGAACGAAAATGGGCAACGGCCGCCATGGTTGGAATGAACGCTATGGCGTCGACTTAACAGAGGCTAGTGTTTCTATCGGTGCCGTTCCTAGCAGATGGCAGGGCTACCTTTGTTGATCGGCGGTACAATTGAACTACATTTTTTACGTTGTTGCACATCTTAGGTGTGCTGGCACCTCTGGTCAGTCATAAGGCTTGCTGGAACATCACAAGCGCATGAATATTTGAGCAGACGTTTCGTTATCTCTGACGCTCACAGCTGGAGTAAGACAGCTGGTGTCACTCTGATGGGTTGCAACGGGCGTTGCACGAGTCTGCTGCGCGAACAGGAAGGGATGGGCAGCACCAAACTCAATGGACGTGCAAAGTGTGCCGACGGGAAGGACGCACGAATGCCTCCCGTCGTGGTGCGTCGTGGCCAAAATGCACGCGTGTTGATTTCGCACATGCGGTGCGGTTCTGAGGTTTCAATGTTGGCGATTCCATAGGTGCAGGGAATAGGCTTGTCGTCACCTCTCACACCAGTCATTGCCCAGTCCGCTAGCGCGCTGCCAAGCTTTGCGACACTCGCGAGGCAAGCTCGCAAGTGTTCGCAAAGAACATCACTATTCAGGGGTCCGATATGGACTGGTTCGCCGAGCCAGACAAGTCTCCCCGGTATGGTCACATTCGCCCATTAAAACGGGGGTGCTTCCTTCGAACACCTCTGGTCCGCTGCAGCGCACCATCTGGGTCCACACTCAGGTCCACCCTGGTTTGGTGGACTGGCTCACATCGACCGCATAGAACCAGGGTGGACCGAGGGTTTTGAGACACCCTCTAAGTTTGCCCGTGAACGAAACTTCCTGAAGGGCCACTTCGAGTCGTACTCCGATAGGTAGTTCAGCGATCGTTTGCTCATTTTGGCTTACTCGGAGTAAGCCACGTCGGAGTGAGTAAACTTCCGCCACACGTGCGAAGCGGGAGTGAGTGAACTACCTCGAAGCTATATCATACCTCGACTGTGCACACTGGGCTTGACTTTCGGGTGTGAGGTCTGTTTACGACCATAATTGTAACACCAGAAATGCATCTTGTAACTATGGAAACTGCAGCATACATGCCGTTACACATTATTTTAGCACATAGTTAAGCTGGTACAAAAAATGTAACGACCAATTACCAATGCAGAAATGAACTAAACAAAATGTTCAACAATGTCCCTTATTTTCGCCACTTCAAGAAGCCTCCGCCTTCGTCCGCCATATTGAAGGCCGTCAAAACCACCACAAACATCAATAGAATCATCCCAATACCAAACGGCAACAGAAATCTGTTCCTCTGCGCATCCCTCACAGCTTTAGTGCCAGCAATCGTCCCCTTGACACTGCCGGAAACAACCCCTTCCGCTTCATCCACAGAATCTCCCACAGCCTCCCTCACACCACTCAAATCCCCATCCTTCAGCGCTTTCATAAGCGCCGCTTCCCGCTCGCTAAGCGCCGCCCCAAAAGCCTCCCTCCTTGTGGGCGGGGGCGGCGGGCACGACCAGAGAAACCTGGTGGTGCGCCACAGCAGCGGCGCGAGATACAGAGCGATAACCACATCGACCGAATAATGCTGCCGCTCCCGAACCTCCCTCTGCGCAGAGTGAAACACAAGGCCCCATACCATGGCGGAAGCCCAGCCGGGGAACGCCTCCTGCCAGGCGCAAGCAGTGAGGGATGCAACAATCATGTGAGATGACCATAGGCGAGATCGTTGCAGCCAGCCATCATAGGGGCGGATGACCTTTGAAGCGTTTCAAAAGACAAAACGCACCTGCCAGGCGCAGGCAGTGAGTGCAGCGACGATAATGTGCCCGCTGAAGGCGAGGTCGTTGCAGCCGCCGTAGGGGCGGATGACGAAGCTGCTGAAGGCGCCAGAGGAAGCGGCGGCGCCGTGGTGAGCGCGGGCGTCCATGGGACGAAGGAAGTCCACCAGGAACTGGAAAGCGCCCCAGTCAGGTTGATACTCAGGTGGGTAGTGCACCTGGGGGGCTGGGGAAGGGTAGAAAACGAGAGTAGAAACAAGAGAAGAAGAAGGTAACAGGAGGTAGGTGAGTCCATGGGGCTGGGGAAGTCCACCAGGAACAGGAAAGCGCCCCAGTCAGGTTGATATTCAGGTGGGTAGTGCACCTGGGGGCCTGGGGGATGGCACGAGAAGAGGGTGCAGTGGGAAAAGGGATGGAGGTTGGTGCGTGGGGTGATTGCGTTCTGCAAATTCCCAGGATTCGTGAAAGACAATAGGAGTGAACCATACATTGAAAGCGGCAAGGCAGGGACTCACCAAAGGCGACGTCAGTGGAGATGACTTGGTGAAGCAGGTCGTGGTTTGTGGCATAAGGCACAAAGTACTTCGGAGCCCAGGGGTGTGTGCGGGTGCTACTGAAGGTTACCTATCAGCCCAGTGGTGGTGTGTGGGTCAATCTGGTGCGGGTAAATCTGGTGTGGGTAATTCTGGTGCGGGTGATTCTGGTGCAGGTATTTCTAAAGGCCCCTCAACACATCCACTTACCAAATGCCACGTCAGTGGAGATAACCTGGCAAAGCAGATCGTGATTCCTGGCGTACGGCACAATGTACTTCTGAGCCCAGGGGGTGCGGATGCTTCTCTAATGCTTCTCTGATAATACCAAATGCTTAGGAACTCACCAAATGCGACGTCAGTGGAGATGACTTGGTGTAGCATGTCGTGGTCCGTGGCATACGGCACAAAATACTTCTGAGCCCAGGGGTGCGGGTGCCTCGGACTCGTGCTCCCGAACCGAACCACGGCGCACCACGGCCGAACCGCCGGGAGGATCGTCGAAGCAAAGGTTAGGAACCGGAGCAAGCGGCTGAGCCCAATGGTGAAGCAGTAGCGCGCGCCGAGGCCGATCCCCGAAGGGGGGATGCAGTTGAAGAGGACGGAGAAGGCGAGCAGCATGAAGAGCATGAGGAAATCGTGCATTTCGACTAGGCGGGCGCGGAGGAGCGCGGTGAGGGGCGCGGGGAGGTGGTCGTTGAGAGCGAGGAGGAGCCACTGGCCGGTGTCGGGGAGAGGGGGGGTGGCACTGTATGGGGAGGGAGGAGGCGGGGGGGAGGGGAAGAGAGAGGGGACGGGGCACGGGGAGTAGGAAGGTGGTTGCTGAGGGCGAGGAGGAGCCACTGGCCCGTGTCGGGTAGAGGAGGGGTGCCACTGTATGGGGAGGGAGGGATGAATGGGGGAAGGGGGGAAGGGAGGGGCGAGGGGCGCAGGGAGGTGGTTGTTGAGGGCGAGGAGGAGCCACTGGCCGGTGTCAGGAGAGGAGGGGTGCCACTGGGGGAAGGGTGGGGGGGTGGGGGAGAGGAGGGGGACGGGGGAAGGAATAGGTGGTGAGGGGCGCGGGGAGGGGTGCGGGGAGGTGGCTGTTGAGGGCGAGGAGGAGCCACTGGCCGGTGTCGGGGAGAGGGGGGGTGTCACTGGGGGAAGCGGGGAAGGAATGGAAGTACGGGCACGGAAGTAGGAGAGGAGGAAACTGGAGTGTGGGTGGGGGAAGATGGGGAGCAGAGAGGAGGTGCGCGGAGCACTGACAACCGTGGTGAACATGAGGGGGGAACTGGGAGAGGTTCGGAGGGGGAATGCCGGAGGGTCGGGGGGGGATCGGGGGATGGGGGGATAATGGCCAACACGGCAGCAAGACGAGTCGTTCTATAATGTGCGGGACCCTACATTGTATTGTAACGGATTCACCTAATAGCGAGGATACGTACTTGTGCCAGTCAATGCCGACCACTACTGTAACGAACTGCACCAGAACGACTTCTATGGCGAACATCGCCACCATGAAAAGCACACTCGCGAAGAACTTGGGAGCCGCGCGAAATTCTTCCGCGAAATGGCGAAAACGCGGAGCCTCGAAAAGCGCGAGGATCGCCAAAACGCCCCACAGACCGGGCTGTAGCTGCGACGCGAGACTTTGCGGAAGCCAGTTGGTTCGGCCTCTCACGAATTCCATCGCCACGTAAGCTAATCCGACGGTCCCAAGGCCCAGGATCCCCCGCCCGCCAGTGGATCGCCGTTGATCCACTACGGGAGCCATAGCTCCCCGTGAACCTCAAACCAGGAGTATTCTGTGGTAATGTCGGGGACTTTCGAGCTGACTGTATGGAGGGATGGCAAAAAGCGTCAGAGATAATACTGAAACAAAATCACGTAGGAACCAGTGTGCTTGCTGGAAGGGACTTGAGAAATCGAGGTATTCACTGCTTGGTTGGCGAAGGCTGAAGTGATGGATTTCGAGTGGGGACGCTTTCGCATTCGAGGTCGCCAATTTTTCGTCTGGGCGGCAGACAGTCAGAGCTGGGTGGTCAGTCGCCACCTTGATCTTGAGCGCGAGAAATAGCGGTTACCAGGGTCGGTAATGCAACATACGAACTTTTGAATAACTCTCGTGTATAGTCATTCTCATTTCAACTATTAAAGGGGTACTCATAACAATTATGGAGCAGTGAAAGTGAGTGACTACATGGGAGCCTTGTGAAGCTTGTCACTGGTTGTCCTGTTTCACTGGAAAGGTCGATCCACGTGCCGCATCGAGGTAAGGCCACATAACCACAACCGTCACCATCCGTGCTCTATCTTGAAAGTTAAGCTTCGAACCATAACGAGGATATTCGCACACTTGTCTACTGCTTTGTATAACGTCTCCTTCCTTGCCGACTTGTGGAATTTCGGACAATTTTCTTTCAACTGCGTGAGCTCAGGAATCCTATTATTGTCAGCAAGAACTTACCTGTCAGCTCAGCATAATCACCAGACCAGACTCTTAGAACTCAGAGCTAAGCAGCGCGAGGATAATACAGAGTCGGTTTTCGCATCCACAGTCATGAGCTCTCTCGCCGTTTGTCAACCGTCAGCCGCGTCGCTGCACGCTTCGCCATGGAATGCTAGTTCTCCTCGTGCATTTTCTCATCAAGAACTTTCTGGACTAGCCTGCACAGGCAGAAACTCAAGCAAGTCGAATGCGTTAACGTCTAGAGCTCCTTCGTCTCGTTCTGCCGAATACCGTGTTGCTGACGTGTCTCGCTGTCGGTCCAATCGCGTGATTACACGTGCTGCAGCGTCCTCATCTTCTTCCTCGCCCTCCGTGTCCGCCGCTGATGTTTCTGCACCTATTACTCTCACGTACCTCGAAGTAAGTTTTCCGGCCTCCTCTTTCCAGCAACTTTACCTGAAAAACGGTATTGAGAAACAACCAAGAGAACGAGCTACTTATTTCCCACACTTATTGGCAGCGATCGACGATGGCTGGTGGATGGTGTAAAATTGGTAGTCGGCCATATCATTGGGGTTACGGATGCCATTAACGAGTAGCCTCATATCGGGTTAAGTCTCTCCTTTCTCCTCGTCCAACCTCGTATCAATCTCGCATCAACCTGACAGGGCAACAGCTGGCTGTGGCCCAGTGGACGGTTTGAAAGTGCTCGGGTACGAATGCCATTAATGAGTTATCTTATATTGGGGTTAATCTCCCCTTTCTCCTCGCATCAACCTGGCAGGGCAACAGCTGGCTGTGGTCGGTCGACGGCGTAAATCATCTAGAGTACGAATGCCAGTAACGAGCAACCTTGAATTGGGGTTAACGTGTCCTTTATTCTCTTATCAACCTGGCAGGGCAACAGCTGGCTGTGGTCCGTGGACGGAGTGAAAGTGCTCGTCGATCCAATCATCGAGGGTCCTCTAGATTTCGGTATCCCGTGGCTCTATACGGGGTACAAAAAAGTGCTCAAGTCGCTCTCGGTAAGGAATGCCGTTTTTCTATTTCAATTCATTCTCGGTATCCCATGGCTCTACAACGGGTACCAGAGCTCCCATGGTATTTTCTACGTATGAAATACCGTATTTCATCAATTACGTCCAGATTATTGAACTCCCCCACACCACTCCCCTCCCTCACGCTCCCCATCCCCCCCTCCCCCCTCTCCACACCAAACCATCCTCCTTCTACCCTCAGCTTGATGACGTCATCGATGCTGACGTGGTGCTCATTACCCAATCACTGGACGACCACATGCACGTGAGGACGCTCAAGGCCCTGGCAGCCAGACGGCCGGATGTCCCTGTGATCGCCACTCCCAACGGACAGGCGTTTTTGGACTCCCTCTTCTCCAATGTGAGTGTGTGATTGCATGGGGGTTGATGTGAATTGTGTGTGATGGGGGATTGGCGTGAATCACATGCACGCGAAGACGCTCAAGGCTCTCACAGCCAGACGGCCGGACGTCCCTGTGATCGCCACTCCCAACGGAAAAGCGTTCCTGGATTCCCTGTTCTCCAATGTCAGTGTGCGAGTGAGAGAAAGGAATCCGGTCAGAATGGTACATGTCCTCAGATGTTTAGAAAGTACTGAGTTGACCTTTTGAGAGAATTCTGAGAGTGTTTTCTCGCTTACAGAATGGACACTCATTTTTTCAACTTCTGCACTCTTATATGAATGTGACGGAAAAATAACAGCAAGAGGAAATCACATGTTTACATGTTGTAGTCTGGGCATTCCTGCCATTTCACACACCCCTCGCTCCCCACATGTCCTCCCAGGTGACATACCTAGAGCCCGGCTCATCCACCTCCTTTTCTTCATCCAAAGGAGCTAGGTTGTCTGTCAAGGCCGTGCCTGGGCCTGTTCTGGGTCCACCCTGGCAGCGACCAGAGAACGGGTGAGTGGGGAGGAGGCTTCTTATGATAAATTATTGAGATCCTGATACTTTCAAGGGAGCCGGGCTTGCCATTCGAGGCCGTGCTTGGCTATGTGCTGGAACCACTTGGGTAGTGGCCTGGGGCCAGCCAAAGAACGGGTGAGTGGCTGAGGTGTAAGTAAGCAACATTTACCACGCGTATTTTCAAAGACAACGTACAAGCCATGCCTATGTGCCTCTGCCTCTCTTTTTGCTTTGAAATTGATGTTCCACTGTTCAATGCTCTCTGCTCTATGCCGTGTGAAATTGCTCCACCCAACTCCCCTTTTCTTCAACTCCCCATTCCTGTGCCTTGTGCTTCTGCCTCAGGTACATTGTTCGAGGGGGAGCGTCAGGTGCCTCTATTTATATCGAGCCACATTGTGTGTTTAACGAGGCAGCTCTTAAGGAGGGTGGCGAACGAGTGGATGTGCTGGTGACACCGGTGGTGAAACAGGAGTTACCGGCTTTCACCCTCGTGTCAGGGCAGGAGGATGCTGTGAGGCTGGCTCAGGTAGTGGGCGCTAGGTAAGCAACGTGCCGGGCTATGTGATTTAATGCACTTTTTTTTTACATTTGATTGAGTTTACTAATAGTTTGTGCACTGATCGCATTGGCCTGACCCAGTATTGGCTGTATGCATGGTTGTTATTGCGATGTGCAGATACGTGGCGCCTATGGCTAATGCTGACGTGGACGCGTCTGGGATTTTGAGTGCTCTTGTAACTCCTATTGGCACACTCGATTCATTCAAGGTACGCCCCATTCTTTTTCTGAGCCACTTGTTAAGGGCTCAAACGAAACACCGCCTTCTCATTACTGTAACCCCAAATTGTTATGTTTTGCAGGAAATTCTTCAATCGAAGGATGGAGTCAATGTGGAGGTTTTGCAGATTGTACCTGGCCAGGCTGTATCTGTTACGGTGTAGATCTTCTATATTCGCTGTGTTGAGAAACAAATGTTCTGCTCCTGAACGGGCCCAGTTTGATTCTGAAGCTTGTATATTGCCCAGTTGCAGACATTTTGTAACCGGAAGTGCTCCAAATGAAGGGACCGTGTCCCCGCAATGCGACAGTGGGCCGCCACGTCGCCCATCCTAGTTGAAGCAAAAAGTAGGTGTGCTGATCATACATACCTGCACCGAAGACATCTCTGCCGCACCACTTTGAAATCTTTATGCAACGTTCTATACCGATCTGTGACAAACCTCTCCTAAAGCCGTGTCAAATCGCGATCAGTGTTGGGTTCAAATCAGGGCGATACGAAATCCTGGCCGTTTATACACGTGGTGAGAGTTTTCTAGGTTTGGCGGGAACGGTTCCGTTTCTGGAGAAGCGTGGACAACACCCAGCCACACGCAAAACTCAGGGAATGTCTGGTTATTGTCAGATCGCTTACTAACACTGACGTCACGCGTGTTCTGAAAGCTACCAAAAACTAATCGTTACCTCTTAATCTTTTGCTACTCTTGCTGAGTGAAATGGTATGAACGGGTGGCTAGGTCTTGTGAGAGGCAAATAGAAGGCCCGCCAGAGGCTTGAAATTCTCTCAGTAGCTTCCAGTCGGCGACTAGCTCACAGAAGGCGGCGTCAATCTAAACAGAAGCCGTTGGTGCACGATGCCAGGCACGCGGCGGAGGGAGCGCAGCGACAACCTCTTGCAGCGCTTGCAGCACCGCGAGACGTTCCGCTCGCCGCCGTGCGCGCAGGCGAGTTTCGAGTGCAGCCGTTTCGCAGGTTCCCAGTTTCGTAGGTCCCAGTCTCTGGTATCACTGGTCTCTTGCAGCACCGCGAGACGTTCCGCTCGCCGCCTTGCGCGCAGGCGAGTTTCGTTTCGCAATCAACCGCTTGTTCTGCAGCTTCGCATCTTCGTAATGCGCAATTTCGCAGCTTCGCACTTAGCAGTCTAGTAATCTCGCAGTTCTCCAGGTTCACGAGTTTCGCATTAGTGCAGCCGGGTCGCATGTGATTGCAGCATCAAGAGATGCTCCGCTCTTGCTTCACTGCTCGCAGGCGGGATACCTTCGTTCTCTTCGTCTTTCTCGTCTTTCTCAACCTCTCTTTCACCTGTTCTTTCTCTCCCTCTCCCATCCTCAGCTTCTCTCTCTCCTCTCATATCCCTCCCCCAACCTCCCCTCCCCCCAACCCTCCCCTCCCTTCCCTCCCCCCTCGTTCCCCCCCCCATTCCACTAAATTATTCCTGTCAACCCGTCAATCTGGTTTCTCACCCTTTGAGTGTGTTTCCCTAGGCTGCATGTTCCAAAACTCCATTTTGAGCTTGAGAAGTCTCGTATTCCCCCTTTTTGCTGTCTCCTTTCGCCCTCCACAACTCTCCTCCATTCATGGCTCGTCGTACCATCCTCATGTGTTTTGCGTTGACTGGAAACACGCCTTTCCTTTTCTCCCTCCTCCCTTCTCCATTCTTCTTCCTCCCTTCTCCCTCCTCCCTCCGCCCTCCCCCCTTCTCCCGTCTCCCTTCTCCCGTCTCCCTTCTCCCCGTCTCGCTTCTCCCCGTCTCCCTTCTCCCGTTTCTCCTGCTTGACTCCGTCCGCTTTGCTCTGAATTCTTCTTCAGGTACACTTGGAGTTTCGAGCTTCATTTTCCTTTCTTCCTTCTCCCTCCTCCCTTCTCCGGTCGCCCTTCCCATATCCCTTTTCCCGTCTCCTGTTTTAACGTGACGTTGTAACGCTGTAACCCTCCTGCAGCTACACTCGGTGCGCCGCTTATACGAGAACATCATGCCGTCCCATACGGTGTACAACACTAAGCTCACCTATGCATTCTCAGTGCACCTTAAAATTATATTTTTACCCATGTGCTGTGCGTGCAACCCTGTAACATTTTCAACCCTCGTGCAGCTACACTCCGTGCGCCGCTTATACGAGAACATCGTGCCGTCCCATACAGTGTACGACGTCGAGTCACCGGAGCACGTGATTCGCCGGTTCAGCCACGATGGGCAGTACCTCATCTGCTTCTCGCGCAACGGCCTTGAGCTCATTGTGTACCGCTTCCACTGGTTCAAGTGAGTGACTCTGGTTCAAGTGAGTGACTCTGGTTCAAGTGAGTGACTCTGGTTCAAGTGAGTGACTCTGGTTCAAGTGAGTGACTCTGGTTCAAGTGAGTGACTCTGGTTCAAGTGAGTGACTCTGGTTCAAGTGAGTGACTCTGGTTCAAGTGAGTGACTCTGGTTCAAGTGAGTGACTCTGGTTCAAGTGAGTGACTCTGGTTCAAGTGAGTGACTCTGGTTCAAGTGAGTGACTCTGGTTCAAGTGAGTGACTCTGGTTCAAGTGAGTGACTCTGGTTCAAGTGAGTCCCCCAGCAGCTCTGGTTCCTGGATGAGCTGGGTCCGCAGTGCAAGCGTGCTGCCACGATGGGCAGTACCTCATCTGCTTCTCCCGGAATGGCCTTGAGCTCATCGTCTACCGCTTCCACTGGTTCAAGTGAGTCCCGGATCAGTAATGGTCTCTGGATGAGCTGAGTACAGAGTGCAATGTTCAACCAGGATAGGCAGCAGTACCTCATCTGCTTCTCATCTCCCACAACGGCCTTGAGCTCATCGTCTACCGCTTCAACTGGTTCAAGTGAGTGGCTTTTGTCTGTCATTGTGGACGTTGGGAGAGTGCAGCATGCAACGTGCCTGCCAGTTCAGCACTGGTTAGCAGGTTCAACCACAGTGGGGAGTGGGCAGTACCTCATCTGCTTCTCCCGCAACGGCCTTGAGCTCATCGTGTACCGCTTCCACTGGTTCAGGTGAGTGACTTTCGTTCCAGTGAGTCTCAAAGCAGGTGTGGTCCTTCCCTGGGTGAGCTCAGTACATAGTGTAATAGCTCAGCCACGATGGGCAGTACCTCATCTGCTTCTCCCGCAACGGCCTTGAGCTCATCGTCTACCGCTTCCACTGGTTCAAGTGAGTGAGTCTCAACTTATAACAGGCAGGGAAGGACCACTACCTCTTTTCACCTCGCCTCTGCTCTCCCCCTTGTCCTAACTGTTCCCCTCTTTCCCCTCCGCGGCCCTCCTACCCTGCTGCTCTCCCTCCCCCCCACCCAGCTATGGCGCGCAGGGGGCAGTGGGAGTCGCGGAGGCAGAAGAGGACGATCATCTACCTCCTCCCTCCAGGAAGTTTCCGAGCTACTTTGAGCAGCTGTACTGCGCGCCACTGGGGAGGGGCAGCGAGGTGCTGTGCAAGGACCTCTTCCTCTGCTGCCAGGGGAGTGCCCTGGGCGTGTTTGCATCAGCTACTCCTGCGGATTTGGCGTCTCCTCCTAGGGTGGGCGCTGTGAAAGGGGTGCCTGCTATGGAAAGCATCACTCTACACCTCGTCAGGTGCGTTCACTCAGAACTCAGGTGTAGAGATTGTTGTTGAGGTGCTGTGCAAGGACCTCTTCCTCTGCTGCCAGGGCAGCGCCCTGGGCGTGTTTGCCTCGGCTACTCCTGCGGATTTAGCCTCTCCTCCTAGAGTGGGGGCAAGGGGTGCCTGCTATGGAAAGCATCACTCTACACCTCGTCAGGTGAGGTCCAAAGGTTATTCTTGAGTTGACTGGGGAATCGGGTTGACCGTTGAGGTGCTGTGCAAGGACCTCTTCTCTTCCTCTGTTTTGAGGCGCCTCAAAACAAGGACCTCTTCCTCTGCTGCCAGGGCAGCGCCCTGGGCGTGTTTGCCTCGGCTACTCTCGCGGATCTGGCATCTCCTCCCAGAGTGGGGGCTGTGCAAGGAACTCTTCCTCTGTGCTGCTGCCAGGGGAGCACTCTGGGCGTGTTTGCCTCGGCTACTCCTGCTGACCTGGCGTCACCCCCTAGAGTTGGGGCCAGTTAAAGGGGGGCCTGCTATGGAAAGCATCACTCTGCATCTTGTGAGGTGAGCGGGTGGAAGTGCCTTGGGCTGTGGGCACTGTGTGAAGCAACAGAGGGTGAGTTGAGTGGGATAAAAGGTTGAGGTGCTTTGCTGTGCTGTGCAAAGACCTCTTCCTCTGCTGCCAAGGGAGCACCCTGGGTGTGTTTGCATCGGCTACTCCTGCTGACCTGGCTTCACCGCCTAGGGTGGGGGCTGTCAAGGGGGTTCCTGCCATGGAAAGCATCACACTGCACCCCAGGCTGGGTGTTTCGAGACGCCTACATCAATTAACCTCACTCATTGCTCCCCTTCACCTGTCATAACCCCCCGCTCCCCGCCGCCTCCCCCCTTACCCTGCCTCTGTTTCTTTCCCAGGCTGTGGCATGGCAAGGTGGTGGACAGGAGGGTGTTTCGATGCGACTATCTCAACCTCCCCCCTGCTCCTCCCTCACTTATGAACCCCCCTCATCCATCGCTTCTCCCCTCCTCTTCCTCTACTCGCCAGGTTGTGCAATGGCAAGGTGGTGGACAGGAGGGCGTTTCGAGCTGACTACATCAACCAACCTCACCCACAACTGAGGGAGAAAAGGAGCAAAGCACGCCTTCCCCATTCCTCCTTGTTCCTCTACCTCTCTCCTCTCCCTCTCCTCCCCCCTGCTGGCTCACCAGGCTGTGTGATGGCAAGGTGGTGGACAGGCGTGTGTTTCGAGACGACTACATCAACCTCACCCACAACGGAGGGGCGTTTCTGTATGATGACCTGCTCTCCGTGCTCAGCATCCGCTTCCAGAGAATACACCTGTTCCAGGTGAGGGGTGTGAAAGTCACACACAATCGCAACGGTTCAGGACTCTTTCTTTCTGTATGACGACCTGCTGTCCATGCTCAGCATTCGGTTCCAACGAATCCACCTCTTTCAGGTGAGAGGAATCGAAAGTCGCCCAGAGGAGTTGAGAGGAGTTGAGTGAACTCAACTCAACCCTCACTGTGTTTCGAGACGACTACATCAACCTCACCCACAACGGAGGGGCGTTTCTGTACGACGACCTCCTGTCCGTGCTCAGCATTCGTTTCCAGAGGATTCACCTCCTTCAGGTGAGGGGAATCGAAAGTAGCCCAGAGAGGTTGAGTGAACTCAACCCTCGCCTTGTTTCGAGACGACTACATCAACCTCACCCACAACGGAGGGGCGTTTCTCTATGACGACCTGCTGTTTGTGCTCAGCATCCGCTTTCAGAGGATCCATCTCTTTCAGGTGAGAAGGTTAGGTAGACGCCCAGAGGAGTTGAGTGAAGGCAACACTCACCTTGTTGTAGTGTTATAACGGAGGGGCGTTTCTGTACGACGACCTGCTGTCGGTGCTCAGCATTCGCTTCCAAAGGATCCACCTCTTCCAGGTGAGGGGAATCGAAAGTCGCCCAGAGGAGTTGAGTGAACTCAACTCAACCCTCACTGTGTTTCGAGACGACTACATCAACCTCACCCACAACGGAGGGGCGTTTCTGTATGACGACCTGCTGTCGGTGCTCAGCATCCGCTTCCAGAGAATCCATCTCTTTCAGGTGAGTTGACAGAGAAGAAGTTATTATGATACAATGTACCCCTGATTCGTTTCTCTACGAGGACCTGCTCTCCGTGCTCAGCATCCGCTTCCAAGGAATCCATCTCTTTCAGGTGAGAGTCTTATGTTGACAGATAGATAGTGGAAGCAGCGGAGCGGATGTGCAAGTAATCGGCCCTTTTGGGTGTGACGATAACGTGCTGTTACTGCAGTTGCACTTTCACGAGGAGTGGCGCTTTCATCGGCACTTATCAAATTTCTTTCCTGCTATTTTCTCCCTCCTAACCCAACACCCCTCACCACAGATAGTGGAGGCAGCAGAGCGGTTTGTCGACGTGCAAGTGATCGGGCCTTTTGGATGCGACGATGACGAGCTGCTGCTGCAGTCGCACTTCAACCCATGCCTCCCACCCTCCCTCCCTTCCTCCCTCGCCACAGATAGTGGAAGCAGCAGAGCGGTTTGTAGACGTGCAAGTGATCGGGCCGTTCGGGTGTGATGATGATGAACTGCTGCTGCAGTCGCATTTCCACGAGGAGTGGCGCTTCCAGCGGCATTTGGCTGAGCTGAGGAGGAGGCAGGCTATGGGAGGGAGGGGAGGAGGTGGTGAGGGGAGTGGGGCTGTGGGAGGTGAGGAGGGAATTAGTGAGGGGGGTGTGGGGGGGTATACGGAAGAGGATGAGGAGGGGGAGGAGGAGGGGGAGGAAGGGGAGGAGAGGGGGGAGGGAGGCGAGAGGGGAGGACGGGAGGGGAGGGATGGAGAGGCGGGGGGAGGGAGATTGGGAGGAGTGGGGGGAGGAGGTGGAAGAGGGGAGGGAGAGAGGGTGGGTGATGCAGAGAGGAAAGGCAGGAGTACGGTTTTAGAGGGAAGGGGTGATGATGGTAGAACGAGGGGAGAGGAGGGGAGAGAGGTGGATGAGAGGAGTCAGGGTGTGGGGAGCAGGGGTGAGGGGGTCGAGAGGGGGACGGGACAGGAAAGGAAGCGGAAAGAGACGCAAGGATTGGGAGGAGGGTATTTGGATAGGAGGCAGGACGAGCAGGGGGTGAAGAGGCCGCGATTGAGACTGGAAAGTGTGAGGGAGGAGGGGGTGGAGGGGCATGGGAGAGATGAATCAGGGGAGGTTGGAGAGAGGGTGAGAGGTGGGGATGGGGGAGAGGGAGGAGAGAGAGGAGAGAGAAGAGAAAGAGCAGTGGAAAATGCTGAGATTGTAAGAGAGGGAGTGGAGGAAAGAGGAGGAGGTGGGGAAGGAGAAGTGGAAGAAGTCAAGAGAATTGAGAGAGGGGAAGGGACCACTGTAGGTGACGAGGGGGCAAGGGAAGAGAAGGGAGGAAGCGGAGGAGGAGGAGGAGGTGAAGAAAGAGGAGAGGAAACTGGTCAGAGTGTTAGAGGGAAGGAAACGGGAGTAGGAGAAATTGGAGGAGAGAGAGGAGGAGCAAGAGGAGGAGCCGGGGGAGTGGGAGGGGTCGCGATGTATGAGAGGCGCTATGGGGGGGAGGATGGGCGCTTGCTAGAGCCGCGCACAGCCATGGGTCCCCCTGGTGGTGGGGGAAGGGGGAGAAGAGAGGGAGGGAGAGGAGGGGCAGGGGGAGGAGGGCCGGCGGGAGGAGGGGTGGCAGCAGGAGGAGCAGGAGCAGCAGGAGGAGGGAGGGGTGGGGATGTGTGGATGCAAGCGGGGGTTGCTGCTCACAGCCTTACCATGTCTACCTTTGGCTCTAGCCTCTTTAGTCTCTCGTATGGGCCTGATGGTCAGGCATCGTTACAGACCCAGTCACACACCGCCTCGCACACTCACTCCCCGACTCGGTCGCACAGTCACTCCCACGCTCACTCTCACTCGCACTCGCACGCTCGCTCACACACTCACTCGCACGCGCACTCGCACGCGCACTCGCATGTGCATTCGCACGAGCGTGCGGGTGGGGGAATGAGGCACCACGGAGGGACAAGCTCAGAGGGAGCAGCAAGAGGGGGCCTTCCGTTTTTCTTTGGAGCAGTAGGGGCAGCAGCAGGAGGAAGAGGCGTCGGGGGGGGCACTGGGGAGGGGGGAGAGAGGGGAATGAGTGGGAGGACGCTTGGTTCTAGGAGTCAGGGAGAGGGGAGGGAGAGAGGGATAGGGGGAGGGGGATCTGAGAGGGAGAGAGGCGGCAGGGAGAGGGGCAGTAGGAGAAGGCGAAGCAGGCAGACGGGGGAGGGCGGCGGCGGGTCGGGAACGGGCGGCGGTGGGGCGGCGAGGTATGTTGTTAGTGACAGGGGGGATTTGGAGGCGATTACGAGGCAGCAGCTGGGGGGGGGAGCGGGGGGAAGGGGGAGTGAAGGCGTGGGGGGAGCAGCAGGGGGAGGAGCAGCCGCAGGAGGAGGGGCAGGGGGAGAAGGAGGGGCAGGGGCAGCAGGAGGGAGAGGGGTGGGGGGAGGAGGGGGAGCGGCGGAATTGGCAGGGGAAGGAGGAGATGGGGGTGGATGGGGGGAAGCGGATGGTGGTGGGGGACAGAGCAGCTTGGGGCATGGGCATGGGCATGGGCATGGGCATGGGCATAGGGATGGGGATAGGGATGGGGATGGTCTAGAGGGCAGCCAAGCAAATGGCGCTAGTGCTGGTGGTGCTGATGCTGATGGTGGTGGTGGGAGATTAGAAGGTACTGCCGGAACAGGGGCAGGAGCAGCAAGAGTGGGAGGAGTGGGAGGAGGGGGAAGAGGGGCAGGAGGGGGAGGCATGGGGGGAGTGGGAGGAATGGATGGAGGGGGGAGAGCAGGGGCGGCAGGGGGAGGTGGGTTTAGGGGAGCTCCTGGTGGGTCGGGAAGGGAAGGAGGGCGCGGGGAGGCGAGTGGGTGGGGTGACGGGGGGTGGATGTTGAGGGGGGAAGGGGTGGAGGTGGGAATGAGAGCCATTGGCGATTTAGGGATGGTGAATGCTGGGGGGCTGATAACAGGGGGTGGGTTGTTGAGTGTGCTGATGCAGCGGCTGCTGGTGCATGTGTTTGAGTGCCACCTGGGGGATGCAGTGGGGTCGAGTGTGGTGGGGTCTGGCGCGGTGGGGTATGGGGATAGCAGCAGGGGAGACAGAGGAGGAGGGGGAGGCGGAGTGGGAGGAGCAGGTAACCAGCGTGTGAAGAGATTCCTGTACCACTTTCAACACTACGCGGATTTGATTATATGGAAGGTATGTGCGTGCTGCGAGCCTCTGATGCCCCAGCCCCTTGATTCCCCCGCCCACCCATCAAGCCCTGTCCTTGTGCCCTTTCTCTTTCAACCGGTTGCTCTCTCTCCCCACCAGGCTCAGCTGTTGGACCGCTGTCATTTGCTCATCCGCCTGGGCAGCACAGAGGGGGTGGTGCTGCGAGCATCTGACAGCTCCCACCAGAACTCTTTTTTCACCGTTTACAACTTCGTCACCACCAGAGTGCTGTGCTTCTATCAGGTATATTTGAGGCGCTTAAAAGGTGAGATCTCCAATTCTAAAAGGTGAATAGGCGGCATAGCAGTGAGTGAAGGGGTGGTGCTGCGAGCGTCCGACAGCTCCCACCAGAACTCTTTCTTTACCGTCTACAACTTCGTGACAACACGGGTGCTCTGCTTCTATCAGGTGAGACTGTATAGTAATGAGGGGGGTCAACTGAGTCAACCGGGTAACCAGGTCAACCGGGTTGAGAGCATCTGACAGCTCCCATCAGAACTCTTTCTTTACCGTCTACAACTTCGTCACAACCAGAGTGCTCTGCTTCTATCAGGTGAATAGACGGCATAGCAGTGAGTGAGTGAGTCCGAGTCAACTGATTAAACTACCAGCTTAAGAGCATCTGACAGCTCCCGCCAGAACTCTTTCTTTACTGTCTACAACTTCGTGACAACACGGGTGCTCTGCTTCTATCAGGTATGTTTGAGGCGCATTTCAGGTGAGTGCTCTCTGCTTCTCTCGGCGCTTGAGCATTTCTGCGACCACTTCTGAGTCGACTCGAAAGTCGCCTTCTGGTTTCTCTCTCCGTACTTCTTCTGCTGCTGCAGAACTCGTCAGAGGACTTTCTCTCTGCGTTTGAGCATTTCTGCGACCGCTTTCGAGCGGCACGGCACCATGGCTTTTGAGTCGCCTGAAGGCTGAAAGATATTGCTTCCCCCCTCTGTGGTGACTTTTGAGGCGCCTCAAAAGGCTGAAAGATATTCCTTCCCCCCTCGGTGTTTTTATGATGCAGAACTCGTCGGAGGATTTCCTCTCAGCGTTTGAGCATTTCTGCGACCACTTTCGAGCACTACCTCGTTTCAACATCTTCCCCTTGTAACGCATTTCCTATTTATCTTCCTCCCTGTTTTCGCACTGCAGAACTCGTCGGAGGATTTTCTATCTGCGTTTGAGCACTTCTGCGACCACTTTCGAGTGGCACGGCACCATGGCTTTTGAGTCGCCTGAAGGCTGAAAGATATTCCTTCCCCCCTCGGTGTTTTTATGATGCAGAACTCGTCGGAGGACTTTCTGTCTGCGTTTGAGCATTTCTGCGACCGCTTTCGAGCACTACCTCGTTTCAACATCTTCCCCTTGTAATGCGTTTCCTATTTATCTTCCTCCCTGTTTTCGCACTGCAGAACTCGTCGGAGGACTTTCTGTCTGCGTTTGAGCATTTCTGCGACCACTTCCGCGCCCCGCCGCGGTCTCCAGCCGGGTTTTCGTTCATCAGCAGCTGCGCCAACAACGTGTTTGCGCGCGAGGCGTTCAAAAAGCAGAAGGCAGCACTTGTGACGTGCAAGGGAGGGTCTCAGACACAGGTGAGCAAGCAATGAAGCATCCAACGCATACATCCCATTACCAGAATGAGATGTACGAGAGTAGTCAGTTTTCGTTCATCAGCAGCTGTGCCAACAACGTGTTTGCGCGCGAGGCGTTCAAAAAGCAGAAGGCAGCACTTGTGACGTGCAAGGGAGGGTCTCAGACACAGGTGAGCAAGCAATGAAGCATCCAACGCATACATCCCATTACCAGAATGAGATGTACGAGAGTAGTCAGTTTTCGTTCATCAGCAGCTGCCCCAACAACGTGTTTGCGCGGGAGGCGTTCAAGAAGCAGAAGGCAGCACTTGTGACGTGCAAGGGGGGTTCTCAGACACAGGTGAGCACGGAAGGGAGCTTGCACGGGAGGGTCTCGGACACAGGTGAGCACTCAAGGAAGAGTCGCAGAAGCAGGTGACATGCAAGGAGCCACCAACGTGTTTGCACTTGCATGGGAGGAATTAAAAAGCAGAAGGCTGTGCTTGTGACGTGCAAGGGAGGCTCTCAGACGCAGGTGAGCACGCAAAGGCAAGAAACCCAGTATGAGAAAACAAGATGTATGAGAGAAATCACTAGCGCATGTTCTTTCTGAGTTTTCAGGCAAAAAAGTGATTGCGGTCAGCTCTGCCCTGTAGTGCTATCAAGCAGCTGCTAACTTCGAGGTGCCTCAAAAATAGACTTCGAGGTGCCTCAAAAATAGACTTCGAGGTGCCTCAAAAATAGACTTCGAGGTGCCTCAAAAATAGACTTCGAGGTGCCTCAAAAATAGACTTCGAGGTGCCTCAAAAATAGACTTCGAGGTGCCTCAAAAATAGACTTCGAGGTGCCTCAAAATTAGACTTCGAGGTGCCTCAAAAATAGACTTATAAAAAAGAAAAGCGATGGCGGGCAGCTCTGCTCTGTAGCGCAATCAAGCAGCTGCTAACTTCTCTGCTCCCACATGTTGAGTCGACTCAGAAATCACAATTATATGGTCCCACGCTCACCCTCCTCCACATGTTCATTTTGAATTTGCATGCAGGCAATCAAGCGGATGCTGGCTGCTCTGCCGTACAGCGCAGTACCAATCATCTGTCATGTACTCTATTTCTGAGTCACTTTGGCCCCATGCTCACCCCCAAAATTTCTGACTCTGCAGGCAATCAAGCGGATGCTGGCTGCTCTGCCCTACAACGCCCAAACCTACTCTCCTTCACCCTCGCCCATCTGGTCCCACGCTCTCCCTCCTCCACATGTTCTTTTTGACTTTGCAGGCAATCAAGCGAATGCTGGCTGCTCTGCCCTACAGTGCACAGACCTACTCCCCATCTCCCTACTTCGACCAGTCGCTCTTTCATTTTGATGAAAAGGTGAGGGCCAGCATTGATGGGTGGGTGCAATTCTCTTTGTACAGTAACCCAGTGACCCTCATTAGCATGCCTCCATCCTCATCAGTACGCCTCCCACTGCTTCCACCGTCCCAGCTCACATCCGCGTCAGACCGGCACAAGCCCTGTGCGGAGCACCTAATTAAGTTCCTGCAATTTTTTAGTTGACTCAAAAGTAATCATCACCACCATGCCTCCTCTCCTCCCACCATCCCAGCTCATATCTGCATCGGATCGGCACAAGCCCTGTGTGGAGCACCCAATCAAGTTCATCCTTCGGCGCCGGCCAAACGTCCTCAGGTTCAAAATCAACCCAGGTATGCTAACTCCTGGCTCTGTGTTTCTGATGGAACACTGGGTTTTCATGTTGCCTCTGTTACGCTGCACCAGGTCTCTGGGCTACAGCTTGTGTTTTTGAGTCCTGCCTCAGTCGGGAACATGCTAAACCATATTGTGATTTGTTTGACTTGATGCAGGTTACGAGTCCGCAAACCCAGATGCGCGGATAAAAAGAGTGGCAACATATATCTTCCATCCGTTTCTTCCCTTCGCCATATCAGTGCAGCAGACGTTTATGCAGCCTTCGGTTGTAAACTTCCATTTCCGAAAGTGAAGCCAACAATATTGTTGTCATGTTTGAGCAATTTCTCTGGAAAAGTTAGAAATTACAAGATTTGAAGACAACCAGATCACCTACTCGCTTATGATGGGCATAGCCGATACAACCATACGTACGGTACTAAGCACTGCCAACTTGGCAGTTGATACAAATCAGATCTATGAAACAATTTGAAAGTCAGATGGAGACACTGCCAATAGGCACAGGAAAGTGCAAGCCAACCTGCATCAAGACAGCAATAAATTATCTCCTCTTGCGCCAGACTGTGTGACCCTTGTTAATCTCTTTCTTGCTGTCCTGAAGCCGCAGGATGTGCGAGAAGTGTTGAAGCGCTTCGGGTCGCTCTCGCTCCACCAGCGTTAACAAGCAGACACCTTTTGCCTCCTCGGACTCCTTTGACAAAAGGACCCCGTCTGTGGTGGTGCACTGTTTGATGGCCTCTGGTTTGGCGGCTGGCACTGTGTGACTGGCCAATGTCTCCACCATGTCATTCTGACTGCATTCTCGCCGGTACTCGATGCTTATTTGAGCCAGCTCCGAGCTGTCGACCAGTTCCTGAGGCAAACTCTGTAGGGGGAATGATGAGGTTCGAAAGCGAAATGGAGAGGGAGGGAGAAGGGTGAGGGAATGGCACAAGGGAGAGGTGAGTGATAAGACTGGAACGTGAAGGAGGGCAAAACTGGGAAGTGAAAGGGTCAAGAAAGAACATGTATCAGATGTCCATTGTCATGGAGCATGTTAAAATGAACAGGCATAGTGAGGGAGAGTGCAGTTCGTACGTTTACAGTTCCTTCTTGGTGGCTCAGAACGGTTCCATAAAATGTGAAACGGTTTTTGTGCACCTTGACACGACCAATTAGACCGCAAAGAACGTACAAGGAGCGTACGAGTTGGATACCCCCAGAGGTAGCCACCACTTACTTCGAGCATCCATGCAATGTAAGTCACATTATTGACATGCTGATTCATGTCTAAGTCACTTCTTCTGGCCTGCAAGAGGTGGCGGCAGCAGCAATGTGGCATTTTCAGTAAGAGCCGCTTAGGGAGGACTGAATTGATGGGACCGTTCAGACAATAGACAACATACTGCTATTATGGTATTGTGAACTTATGAATAGCGTTGATGCAGACAGCATATTACGGAACAACACCATTTAACAACGATAGCAACTACAGCAACAGCACTTACACAGAGACTCGATTTTGAATGGTCAGCCGGCTCTTTGAGCTTCGGCAACTTTTCCACCGCGTCCGGAGGAAGAGCATACCTGCTCAGAGAGGGATCAACAAATACTTCGCGTTTACTTCAAAACTTCTGTACTTTCGTGGCGTAAAGTTGTGTTGCTAATAAAGTCCCGGCGGGAGAAACTTACAGGGAAGGATTAGGGCAGTGAATAATAATTTCCTCCCACACATCAGACGGAATTCGAGCCAAACGACGTGTGTTGGAATTCATCATCACCCAGGAACTGCACAAAATAGGTATAGACCGATTAGCCGACTATGAGAAAGCGGAAGAGCAAGAGGATCTTGCATACATAGTAAGATAATATTCTTACCTGGTGCCTCGACCAATGACATCACCAGATTTTGACAACCGAATGATCCAGTCTCGCCGTGTCAATATGTTTGACTCTAACTGACACCACGTGTCAATTTCAACAACATCTCCCCTGTTATCAGACAAGAACGGAAGGTGAATTCTACATAAAGTCAGGAAAATGCATCAAGAGGCACAAAATGTGACTGGAATGAGAGGTTAAAATGAGGCTCTGAGCACGTCATTTAAAGAGTTACCAGGTAGGATACTTGTACATCTCGATGTGGATCCGAGTTGTTGCCCATATTAAATTATGTCTCAGCATGCCTGGCGTGGTTGCCAGGCCGTCCTTAGAAAACCCAACGCTGTGAGCATGATTGGTCCCCACCTCCTGGAAATCCAGCAAATGGATAACTTATATGAGCTCATGCCCCTGAATATAAGATTCATAAACTCATACACTTTTGGATTGAATCCTCTTACCTGCAATAAATTGGCGATAGTTTCAATCGACGCGGTCTTATGAACGCCGACTTCGTAACACCTGATGACGAATCTCTCTCGGTAAACGCTCCCTCCTTCGAGAAGCGCACCGAGCTGCTCGGAACCTCCCTCCGTCCAGATCAACCCTTCATCAACGCCAGGTACATTGAATGAAGACGCATGCTCTTGGATCGGTGAGGAGGGTCGGCCAGCTATCGCGCCATTCTCCGACTGTAGTAGCGGCGCTTTGATACTAGTCGCGGACGTACTGTTTTTTTTCGAGGATGTGTTGCTCTTCTCCAAAGACGTGACAATGGGAGAGGAATTGCCAGTGATAGCTACAGCGACAGACAAGGAGCCCTTTATACCTCGTTGAGAGCAGATCCGTCCTCTTTCGATAAGTGGTTGAGGTTGCGGAGCGATCGGCCGGGAAAGCGTTCCTACAAAGTCCATAATTTCAGTCGATGAACGAAGCCAGAGCACGGATACGACGAGACTGCTCAGTCACCAAGATCGGTCCTTCCAGACGCTGGCCAGACTGGAGATCTTCAACAAGAAGAGAGTAGGAGAGAGCCAACTGAAATATTTACCCTTCGAAGCCGATAAACAAACCAAATGGCGCTCATTCCTCGATTTCCCTCCTTTAATGATGTGCTTGTTGGCCCCTGGTTGCACAAGCTCCTCAGAAAACAACCGCTAGAGCAGCCATGGTGTTTTTGAAACCGAAACGAAGGGGCTGGCTTGACTGCAAATACGTACTGAATGAGAAAAGGGATGCAGTAACAGAGCGACCAGATCGCACAGGTCCACAACACCCGATCGCAGCCGTCCATTCGACTAGGAGGAATCTCTAGGCCGGTGATCCAAGCAGAAATGGCTGGCCCCTGGTGATCCAGCATTTCCGGCGACCGAGCCTAGGGGAGCTGGTGAGTGGAAGTATGGATCCACCAGACCTGATGGTCTGCGCCTGGGATTCACAAACACAAAAACATTTCCTAGATTTCAGCGAGTGCTGGCTTTGTGCAAATATCGAGGGAGATCACGGCGGTGGAGGCACGTGTGATTTCCCTTTCCCCGCAATCTAGTGGCTCTGGGCTGACGGCTTCCACACATTTCCTGTCTAGCATTATTCGCCAGCCAATCAGTCGAACCTGGAAGGCTGAGCTGTCGAGAAAGATTTGTATTTTTTGGTCGTAACCATGGTCACAGCAAAACTTCCCTGCCTACCGAGGCCGCTACCGGGGGCAAGACGATGCTACCGAGTGAAATATATTGGTGGAAGTACCCATGGTCACAGCAAATTCAATTCCTTGATACCGTCACCATATGCTGACGGAACTATTCCTGCCTACACCGCTCACGCATCAAGCAATAAAACTATATATTTGTGCAAGGTTGTTATTCTGAACAACTCCTCTCTACACAGATGTCAAAGCTTAGTGGAATGCAAAAATGCTGTCATGCGGGCTTTGCTAACCAAACAACCATGCCTACAAGCTGTATGCGTGACGTAAATTCCATGATCATCACAGCAAGCACAGCACCTTCTGGATGACAACACATTCACAAATTTCAGCCGATCCTAACACTGCGACTGACGGTGGACTTGATACCGGTTGATTCACCACCGTAAGGAGCAGTTTCACGCTTGACGTCTCGCACCTGGCCCTTGCGACGAACCACAGCATTCGCATGCTTGAGCTGTAACCACGAATTATTGAGAAACAACATAAGGGTAAAATAGTTTGTTTGAAGGAGGAAGCGAAGTGTGGTCAAGGGAGGGGATAATGTATTGGCATTTGCAACAAGGATCTAGTGGGGAGAGGGAGGGAGCAGGAGGGGGCTGGGAGGGGTTGAAGTGGGTGGGAGGCTGCTTAAAATGTGTGATACTGCACCAACAATTGCATACCTTGTACTTCTTGCGAGGGTTCTTGACCGCCTTGTTGCGGTGTTGGAGGGGTTGGAGTGGGAGGGGGCCTGCTAAAAAAAAGTGCTACCTGCACTAGCATTTGCATACCTTGTACTTCTTGCGAGGGTTCTTGACTGCCTTGTTGCGGTGCGCTGTCAGGCCGCGATTCCTCTCAATCTGACACACACGAAGGGATGGATGCGGGTAACGGATGTTGGTTGCATGGGGTGACCATCCTTTGAACTCGTAAGTCACAGCAAGAGACGGACGAGGAAGGAGAATGGTGCATGCATGGGGTGACAATGGTTCAACCCAGACATCACAGCAAGGGATAGACAAGGGTGGAGAACAGTGGGTGCATGGGCTGAGATTTGAATCGGGCCAGAAATCACAGGAAGAGACAGGCGAGCGAGGGTGGGTGGAGGAAGCATGGGGTGACACAAGAATTGATGAGAGAAGAACGATAAGAATACAAGCAAGGATGCGAAGGACAATACCTGGTTGGTGATTTGCCGGCGCCCATCCTCGTCCACCGAGGGCTCAGCTTCAGGAACAAGGCCAGAGCTGACAGGGAGGGGAAGGGGGGATGGGTGGAAAAAGTGGGAGGAAAAGGGGGGGGAGAGGGGAGGGGAGAGAGAGGGGGGGGTTGGTTTGCATAGGGGTGATTTGCCGGCGCCCATCCTCGTCCACTGAGGGCTCGGCTTCAGGAATGAGGCCAGAGCTGACAAGGACAGACAGGGGGATGGGTGCAGGGGGGGTGGGGGTGGGGAAGGGGGATGGGAAGGGAAAGGGGGAGGGGGAGGGGAAGGGGGTGCACAGGGGAGGAGGGTCAGTGATTTTTGAGTCGACTAGATAGTTATAGAGGATTTTATCTTCAGAGGAGGGACAAGGGGGGATGAAGCAGCTGACAAGAGTGGGACCGACGAGAGGGCAAAAGGACTCACGAGGAGTATTTGGCAGCCTTGGCGGACCGCCGAGCCTCCTGCATCTTCCGAGCCTCAGCATAGAACTCGTCCTCCTCCCCTCCTTCTCCTCCCTCTCCGTCTCCTCCGTCCTCGTCTCCTTGGTCGAACCCTAGGTCCTCCGAGCCTCGCTTCCGAACCTGCTTCGCCACCACGCCTGCCTCGTAGGCTCGGCGGCGCTCACCCAGGTCGGGTTTCAAGGGGAGATCAGCGTCTCCGGATATAACCTGGAAGAGAGAGCACGGTGTCAAGGGATGAAGAATTAGGGAACCTCTCTACTTGACTCCCTGACTCTCATTAGAGGTCCGGCTTCAAGGGGAGATCAGCGTCTCCGGATATCACTTGAAAAAAAAAAGAACATGGTGTGAACGGATTAAGATTCAGGGAAATAATCAAGGATTTTTCGCTTTACTACTGGATGAAAATCAGCATTCTTGGAATGCATCCACCCTTGGGGCTTCAAAGGGAGACCAGCGTCTCCACATTTCAACTGAAAGAGAGAGCATGATGTAAAGTGACGCAGAATCAAGACATCTTCAACGTACTTGTGGATGGGAATCAGTCAGCAGTACTTTTAATCACGCCCTATATCCTACAACAACACTTGATACGCTCGCAGCATGATTTGGGATGTCTCAAAACATGCTCGCAGCACGAAAGGGAAAGGGATACCTTGCCCTGTGCGCCCCTGAGGGACGTCATCTTGCCCGCCTCGTGAATCGCCTCTGACAGCTTGCGCGGCCGAAGCAGCGACTCCAGCATACCAGCACTCGTCAACCCTCCTATTCCTCCTCCCCCTGCTCCCCCTGCTGCTGCTCCTGCTGTGAGGCCAGCCTGTGCGCCCCCCTCCTCCCCTGCTGCCATGATGCCAGCGATGTCATCATCGAAATCATCCAGCATACCAGCAAGCCTGGTGGATGGAAGAGCACAGGGTGGGGAGAAAGAGGCAGGTGGGGAGACAGGAGGCAGGTGGGCAGTGGAATGAGAAAGCAGGGTGTTGCCAAGTGGCCCCCCTCCTCCCCTGCTGCCATGATGCCAGCGATATCGTCGTCAAAGTCATCCAGCATACCAGCAAGCCTGGTGGATGGAAGAGCACAGGGTGGGGAGAAAGAGGCAGGTGGGGAGACGGGAGGCAGGTGGGCAGTGGAATGAGAAAGCAGGGTGTTGCCAAGCGGCCCCCCTCCTCCCCTGCTGCCATGATGATGCCAGCGATATCATCATCGAAGTCATCCAGCATACCCGCAAGCCTGGTGGATGGAAGAGCACAGGGTGGGAGACGAGAGGCAGGTGGTTGGAGAGTGGATGAGAAAGCACGTTGTCAGCTGCTGCTCCTGCTGTGAGGCCGGGCTGTGCGCCCCCCTCCTCCCCTGCTGCCATGTTGCGATCGAATCCGCCCTTAAACAACATCACTGTGCGCCCCCCTCCTCCCCTGCTGCCATGAAGCCAGCGGTTAAAAGACACGCGGGAAAACACTCGCTCGTCTACCTCCCCGAACCTGTCACAATCCAGTAAGACCTCTTACCTCTCCCACAACCGAGCTCACATGTTCTGGCTCCTCTTGACGGCCTTGAGTTGCTGCTTTCCCCCACGATTCAGAGGCACACAATAAATAAATAAATAAATAAATAAATAAATAAATAAATAAATAAATAAATAAATAAATAAATAAATAAATAAATAAAAATCTCCTCCTCACCCTCTCTCACACCCACTCCCCCTCCTCTGTCTCAGCCCAATCCCAAGCCCACCTCAAGTGAGCTCACATGTTCTGGCTCCTCTTGAGGGCTTTGAGGCGCTGCTTCTCCCCGCGGTTCAGAGGCACGCGGGAGAACATCCTCTCCTCCGCTGCAGCCCTCTCCCTCAGCCGCTCCACCTCCCTCTCCATCTCCTTGCCCTCCACCATCATCGTTGAGGCACCCTCCACTCGCATCTGTGTGGGTGTGTTGGGGGAGGCAAGGGTAGGTCAGTGTGCGTGTGTGGGGAATGAGCCTTTCAAGCCGCTCCACCTCCCTCGCCATCTCCTTACCCTCCACCATCATCGTTGACGCACCCTCCACTCGCATCTGTATTGGGGAGGTGGGGCATGGAGTAGGGCATGCGAGTATGGGTCAAAGTGAGTGTGAGTGTGCACTTAGGCCTATCTAAACAGCTTCCCTCCCCTCTCAGCCGCTCCACCTCCCTCGCCATCTCCTTACCCTCCACCACCATCGTAGACGCTCCCTCCACTCGCATCTGTGCATTGGGGGGGTTGGGAGTGGGCGACGGGGAGGCCAGCAAGTGGGTGTGAGTCTACACTCAAGCCTATCTAAAACAATAGCTTCAATTTCCACTCTCAGCCGCTCCACCTCCCTCGCCATCTCCTTGCCTTCCACCACCATCGTTGAGGCTCCCTCCACTCGCATCTGTGCGTTGGGAGGGGGGACGGGTGGGTCAATAGTGAGTGTGGGCAAATGTTAAAAGCAGCTGCCCTCCTCCTCCCTTCTCAGCCACTCCACCTCCCTCGCCATCTCCTTGCCTTCCACCACCATCGTTGACGCTCCCTCCACTCGCATCTGTGCGTTGGGAGGGGGGACGGGTGGGTCAATAGTGAGTGTGGGCAAATGTTAAAAGCAGCTGCCCTCCACCTCCCTTCTCAGCCGCTCCACCTCCCTCGCCATCTCCTTGCCCTCCACCACCATCATCATCGATGCTCCCTCCACTCACCTCACGAGGTCATTCATCCCTCCACGTCTTCAGCTAGCTCCTTCACAAACACGCTCCTAGCTGCCCGCCTCCTCGCTTCCCGCATCGCATTCCCTCAATGCGTCTGCCTGCTGTATACACACTGTCACTAACGAGTGTCTTACCTCACGCGGTCGCCCCTCCACGCCTTCAGCCAGCTCCTTCACAAACGCGCTTCTGGCCGGGCCGCCCCCTCACCTCCCTCATCGCATTCCCTCAATGCGTCTGCCTGCTGTATACACACTGTCACTAACGAGTGTCTTACCTCACGCGGTCGCCCCTCCACGCCTTCAGCCAGCTCCTTCACAAACGCGCTTCTGGCCGGGCCGCCCCCTCACCTCCCTCATCGCATTCCCTCAATGCGTCTGCCTGCTGTATACACACTGTCACTAACGAGTGTCTTACCTCACGCGGTCGCCCCTCCACGTCTTCAGCTAGCTCCTTCACCAACGCGCTCCTAGCAGCGCGCCTCCTCGCTTCCCTCATCTCCCTCTCCTCCCACCTCGTCCCCACCCTCGCCTCTTGCCCACCCTCGCCTCTTGCCCACCCTCACCTCTTGCCCACCCTCGCCTCTTGCCCACCCTCGCCTCTTGCCCACCCTCGCCTCTTGCCCACCCAACCCAACACAAGGGTGTTAAATCAAACTCATCTCTCTCGGTCGCCCCTCCACATCTTCAGCTAGTTCCTTCACCAACGCGCTTCTAGCAGCGCGCCTCCTCGCTTCCCTCATTTCCCTCTCCTCCCTCCTCGTCCCCACCCTCGCCTCTTGCCCACCCACCCAACCCAAGGGTGTTAAATCAAACTCACCTCTCGCGGCCGCCCCTCCACATCTTCTGCAAGCTCCTTCACAAACGCGCTCCTAGCCGCGCGCCTCCTCGCCTCCCGCATCTCCCTCTCCTCCCTCCTCGTCCCCACCCTCGCCTCTTGCCCACCCACCCAACCCAAGGGTGTTAAATCAAACTCACCTCTCGCGGCCGCCCCTCCACATCTTCTGCAAGCTCCTTCACAAACGCGCTCCTAGCCGCGCGCCTCCTCGCCTCCCGCATCTCCCTCTCCTCCCTCCTCGCCCCCACCTCCCCGCTCTTCTTCCCTCCCTCCTTCTCCCCATCCATTGCCATCGGAGCAATCTTAGGAGGCTTGTACACCCCACCAGCAGCAGCACCATCCAGTCCAGCAGCATCACTCCCACCCTCTCCCCCACCGCCGCCACTTCCCCCGAGCTTCGACACTAGGAGGTTCGGGTTAGGGCGGTGTTTCAGGTCGTCTAGTGACCCTCCCGCCCCGGCCTCTGCTGCTGCTGCGGACTGCTTGCCAGGTGTCGCGCCGCGATTGGCTGAGGAGGCCAGCTTGAGAAGCTTCTCAATTTGGTACTGCAGCTTCTTGTCAATAGGGCGGATCTGATTTGAGAGGGAGAGAGGGTTGGGTGTGCGGAGGGGGGAGGGAAGTGGGGGAGTGGGGAGGGGGGGGGTAGGGGGGGGGGGAGGGGGAGGGGAGAGAGAGTTGGGACTGAAAACGGATGAGTGGGTGGGAGGGTGGGGGTGGGTGGGAGGGAGGGTGAGTGGGTGGGAGAGAGGGTGAGTGGGTGGGAGAGAGGGTGAGTGGGTGGGAGAGAGGGTGAGTGGGTGGGAGAGAGGGTGAGTGGGTGGGAGGGAGGGTGAGTGGGTGGGAGGGTGGGGGTGGGTGGGAGGGAGGGTGAGTGGGTGGGAGAGAGGGTGAGTGGGTGGGAGAGAGGGTGAGTGGGTGGGAGAGAGGGTGAGTGGGTGGGAGAGAGGGTGAGTGGGTGGGAGGGAGGGTGAGTGGGTGGGAGGGAGGGTGAGTGGGTGGGAGGCAGGGTGCAGAGCAGCAAACCATGCAACAGCAATAGCCCAAATAAAACCAACCCACCTTTTCCAGGAACAGTCTGAGCTCCACCACGAGTCGAGACACCACGGGGTGGTCCCTGACTGGCTTGCCCTCCGCCCTCAATCATGTGCCCAGCCAGCTCACAACCCCAAAACCCCCAACACTGAACCCTCAACCAACGTGTTCAAAGCCGACTTACCTTCTCCAGGAAAAGCTCCACGAGGCGGGACACCACTGGGTGGTCCCTCACGGGCTTGCCTTCCGCCCTGAGCAGCAGGAAGAGGAGCAGACAGCAGCAGTAGTGCAGCAGCAGTTGACGGGCAGCAGCAGCGGCGGCAGCAGCGGCGGCAGCAGCAGCGGCAGCAGCAGCAGTGCAGTTGTAACTTGTGCTCTCACCTTCTCAAGGAAGAGTCTGAGTTCCACAAGCCTAGACACCACGGGGTGGTCCCTCACGGGCTTGCCTTCCGCCCTGAGCAGCAGGAAGTAGAGCAGACAGCAGCAACCCGTGCAGCAGCAGTTGACGGGCAGCAGCAGCGGCGGCAGCAGCGGCGGCAGCAGCGGTGGCAGCAGCAGCGGCAGCAGCAGCAGTGCAGTTGTAACTTGTGCTCTCACCTTCTCAAGGAAGAGTCTGAGTTCCACAAGCCTAGACACCACGGGGTGGTCCCTGACTGGCTTGCTCTCCGCCCTGAGCAGCAGGAAGTAGAGCAGACAGCAGCAACCCGTGCAGCAGCAGCGCAACCCATCCAGCAGCAGTAGCCCGTACAAACAACAACCCACCTTCTCAAGGAAGAGTCTCAGCTCCACGAGGCGGGACACCACTGGGTGGTCCCTCACTGGCTTGCCTTCCGCCCTGAGCAGCAGGAAGAAGAGCAGACAGCAGCAGTAGTGCAGCAGCAGACCGTGCTTTGCCTCCAGGTAGGATACTCCATTCTCTGTCGCGTATTCCCCCTCCCGCACCTGGCAGAATGGAGGGCAGGGAGAGGTGTGAGAGTCAAGGGCTTAGGGTAAGGGTGTTCGAGCAGCAAGAATAAGAGCAGACAGCAGCAGTAGTGCAGCAGCAGCCCGTGCTTTGCCTCCAGGTAAGACACCCCGTTCTCTGTTGCGTACTCTCCCTCCCGCACCTGGGGGAATCAACGGGTAAGAGAGGGAAGGAAGGAAGAGGTTCAAAGGAGTGAGGAAGAAGAGCAGACAGCAGAAGTAGTGCAGCAGCAGCCCGTGCTTTGCCTCCAAATAGGATACTCCATTCTCTGTAGCGTACTCTCCCTCCCGCACCAGGTCAAGTCAAAGGGGGAGGGGGAGGAGTGAGAGTCAAGGGCCTAGGGTGAGTAAACAGCAGGGAGAAGAGCAGACAGCAGCAGTAGTGCAGCAGCAGACCGTGCTTTGCCTCCAGGTAGGACACTCCATTTTCAGTCGCGTACTCTCTTTCCCGGACCTGGTCATAACAAGACAGTGGAGGGGGTCAATGAGTGAGGGAGAAGAGCGGACAGCAGCAGTAGTGCAGCAGCAGACCGTGCTTTGCCTCCTCGTTTGTGCGGTAAGAAACCCTCCTCTGAGTTGCAAACCCCGTTTGTGCGGTAAGAAACCCTCCTCTGAGTTGCAAACCCCGTTTGTGAGTGAGAGTGCTTCCAGACTCCAGTTGGCCCTCTCTCATTCAGGCTCACCTGCTGCAGCAGCGGCAGCACTTTTGTGTTGAGCTCCTTGAGGGTCGTTTTGAGATCCGAAAGCAGACCCACCAGCTCTGGGGCGTCACTGCATGTAAGGAGATTAGAAAGGCGGGGGGCGAGGGGGGGTGCGATGGGGTGAAGGGAGTGAATGAGAACGAACACTTTTGTGTTGAGCTCGTTGCGGGTCGTTTTGAGATCTGAAAGCAGACCCACCAGCTCTGGGGCGTCACTGCAAGTGAAGGCAAGAAAGAGGGCGAAGAAGCAAGGTGCATGCATGGTAACTTGGTAAGCAGCAAGAGGAGGGTCGTTTTAAGGTCCGAGAGAGCAATACTGTCACCCCATCTCACCTCGTCTAACCCCGTCTTACCCCATCTGACCACATCGCACCGAACCGCACAGCACTTCACCGCAGCTCACCTCATCAGCGCTTCCATCTGCTCCTCCTTGGTCGGCAGACTCGCATCCTTCACCACCCGCTCCTCAGTACTGCCCTCACACCGCAACACAAACTCATCCTTGCTGACAAGCACCGCACCTCACCGCATCTTACCCCATCTGACCGCAGTGTGCCGAATCTCACCGCATTCTATCGCATCTCACCTCATCAAAGCCGCCATCTTCTCCTCCTTGGTCAGCAGACTCGCATCCTTCACCACCCGTTCTACCACAGCCGCCCCACTCCTCTTCTGAGGCGCCGAAAAAAACTTACCGCATCTCACTGCATCCCACCGTGCTGCACCGCATTTCACCGCATCTCACCTCATCAGCGCCGCCATCTGCTCCTCCTTGGTCAGCAGACTCGCATCCTTCACCACCCGTTCTACCACAGCCGCTCCCCTCCCCTTCCTCTCCAGCGCCTTATCACTCCCCTTATCGCCCTTATCACTCCGCTTATCACTCCCCTTATCGCCTTTATCACTCCGCTTATCACCCCCCTTATCACCCTTCTTCCGCCCCTCCTTCTCCACCTTTTCTAACATCGTTTCCTCTCCCTCCTCCCCTTCGTCCTCCTCTCCCTCCTCCTCTTCTCCCTCCTCTCCCTCCTCTTCTCCCTCCTCCTCATAATCCTCCACCCTCAACCCAGCTGCGATCTGCTGCTGCAGCCGAAGAGCTTCCTCCTCCTCCTCCTGCGCCCCTGTCTCCCCATCCATATGCAACTGTGCGACACAGAGGGAGGGGGAAACAGAAGAGGAAAGAACGGGAAAGAAGGGAGGGGAAGAGGGTAGGTACAAGCGCTCAGGAAGTCTCTACTAGACAGTGTTGACTCAACCCAGCTGCGAACAAGGGGGGAGAAAGGGAGAGAGAAGTGGAAAGAAGGGAGAGGGAAGAAGGTAGCGAAAGTTGTGAGCAGCTGACACACTTCCAATTATTAAGACACAATCCCATTAATCACAGATCCGTTATAAGCAAGCTGCCTACCTCAGAACATACTTCACATGATCCGCACACACTACACTACAGTACTACCGCTACTTCAGAAACCCAACACCATACCCACTTGAAGCAGACCCGTTAAAAGCCCCTTACCTCATAATCCACATTATCCGCACTGTAGTACTCCCGCTTCTTCTGCCCCCAAAGCGCCCCCTCTCCATCCTCCTCCTCATCCTCATCCTCCTCTTCCTCATCCTCTTCATCCTCCTTCACTCCCCCAAGCTTCATACGCATGTACTTGGCCTGTTTCTCCACTGTAGAAAAACAAACACAAAGAGATTAAACACACATACATCTGATATTAATAAGGCTCACTCCCCCAAGCTTCATCCTCATGTGATTGCCTTGCTTCTACACAGTATACAAACAAAAATTACGGGTACATGAACATGTATGTATGTATAATTTGTATATACATGCATGTTTGAAAATGTATGTACCTGCATACGTATATGTATGCATATACTGAATTCGAACAGTCTTCTCCCTCATGCACGTCATTCGCTTTTCCTCAATAGATGGACGTCCAGAGTCTCACATGTGAAGCTACTCAATAAAGGGGATGGCAGGGTGACTCGCTTTTAGCAGCAAGGCTCGATAGATGCATATCCGCCTCCACATCCTCGTCAAAATAATCCTCATCCTCTTTATAGATTATCCATGCAAAATCGTTAGGGGATGACAGGGTGACTCACTTTTAGCAGCAAGGCCAGAGAGCTGCATATCTGCCTCCACGTCCTCGTCAAAATCATCCTCATCCTCTCTATAAATTATCCATGCAACATTGTAACGGGGATGGCAGGGTGACTCACTCTTAGCAGCAAGACCCGAGAGCTGCATATCCGCTTCCACGTCCTCGTCAATATCATCCTCATCGTCATCATCATCCTCCTCACTGTCTTCGGCGCCCTATAATGGAAGCGAAGGGTAGGGTAGGGTGAAAGGGAGGGAAGTGAGTGAGAGGGAGGGTGGTTGGGATAAGGGGGAGGAGGAAAGGGCGGGGGTGTAGGAGGATGAGAAGGACGGGGTTGGACTGAGCAGTTATCAGTGCAAGAAGGGTAGGGGAAGGGGAGGGAGGGGTATGAAAGCAAAACATTAGGTTATAGTGAATACGAAAACGCTCGTTATTGTCACAAACGAAACCTACCTTGATGTCCATGACAGCCGCGTTAAGGTCGGCCTCGATATTATCATCATCCTCCTCGAATTCTGGACCACGGGGAGAGGGGAACGATTTAGCTTGACGATAAAAAAAAACCCTTACGAGAAACGTGGTTTTTTCGCCGTACTGGAAGACGTAACAGAGTAACACGGTAACAGGGTACGGGATAATAGGTAACACTGTAACCGCGAATCAAACGGGTGTGAAGTGCTGTGCGGCGCATCAAGAGCAATAACAGGGGACCAGGACTAATAACGAGGTAAAAAAATCCTCGAGTCGACTCACCATCATCTGCGTTAAGAGGAATGATATCCCGCTGTTTGTGAACTGCGGTTGACAAGAAAGGGCGGGTTGGGGCACAAGAAGAGAAGCCAACATGAAGAAAAACCTACCCGCGAGGAAGGGAACGGAGAAGCTAAATTAGGGTTTCAGATAACAACGTCCATGGAACGAGGATCAGGGTTTGGGGTTCTGGGAGAAAAATGCGCGGGGAGAATTTCAGTAACGACAGATCAATAACGAAGGTTTAGTAGCGGGAAAGGAATAGTATGCTTCTAAGGCACCTCGGAAAAGAGCTGACAAAGGGAGCAATTTCTATAGGAATGACACACGTTGCCACGTGGCAGGGTCTTAGAGCTTTCTAAACACTAGTTGGGACACTAAAAACCGTACAGTCGTCAATCTCGTCCTCAAAGTCTTCGCGAGTCAACCCCATGTTCAGATCTCCGCGCCTCCCTCCCCCTCCGCCTCCCCCCTTGGCCACCCTCCCTTCCCCTCCCCTTCCGCCTCCCCCGCGCTTCTTTCCGCTTCCAGGACTCTTCGCCTTCCGCGCCATGTTATCGGCGTCTCAGACTGAAAGCAGATTAATGACCAACGATTCTAAGCCGAAGCAGCGTCAAAGCCGAGCTTTGCGTCACCTGGCGAAGGGGTTACTCTGAAAAACGAAACACGAGCACTGCACGTGGCTCGCCAAAAAAATACAGCAAAGCGGAGAGTGCGTGAAGGAACGTGGCTGACGCTAACGCCCCGCTGGAAATGCGGGAATACGCGAAACTCGGCCTAGACGATAGCAACTAGTGTGTGCGGGAAAAACAGTCGTGAAGACTGGTTGCAACCTTGCGCGAGAGGTTTAGGTTTTGCAATCCCAAGGGCTTTATCGTCTGCGGTATAAGCTTGACGCATGAAATTTTGGACTTTGTAGCTGTGCATAACAACATGTTAGTTTGTATGACCCTGATTTGTATATTTGAAAACAAATTTATCACTCCTATATTAAGTTTCAATAGATAATGCTGAATGACAGGCTACCAGACTGCCTTTAAAAAACGAAATGCGATCTTCTTTTTAATGTTCATGAGGAATGAACAAGATGATATCTACTAAAAAAACTGCTATTGATAGAAACACTATCACATAATACACTCTCACTTTGAGGATTTCCAGGGCCTCCACCTCCAAAACGCCCTCTTCTTCTCCCCAGCACCAGATTTCCCTTCCAAACCCTCAAGCTTTACTCCTCCCATAGCTTGGGTTTCCCGAGCCTTCACAACCAGCGGAGGGGCCTGCTTTGCACAGGATTTCTCGCTAGCGCAGTCTGACGGCGTGGCGGGACGGTTGTTGCGCGCATGCAGAAAAGACGTGAAGGAGCCTGCGACTGACAAGGGCGATGGCGGGCTCACCGAGGGTAGTGTGGTGGATGAACCAGAACCTGTTACAAGGAGGGGCGGGGAAATAAAGTAGACAAAACAAAACAAAGCATATTGGTGGGTTAGCACTTTTGAAAGGCAGTCGAACTGGAAAGGCACGTGAAACTGGAAAGGCATGTGAAACTGGAAAGGCGTTTACCCAAGATACCATCATTGCATGCACATTGTAGTCTGGGTACAAGGAAAACACACCTGAATTTTCGGTCTGGTCATCTGAAGCGATGGAGGCAGCAGTTGGAGGAGAAACAGAATCAGGAGACGCAGAAGCAGGAGATATGGAAGCAGGAGGAGACGAGGAAGCAGGAGAAACAGAGGCAGGAGGAGACACAGAAGGTACAGAAGAAGAAGAAGCAGAAGCAGAAGCAGAAGCACCATCAGCATCAGAATCAGCAGCAGCATAATCATCAATGTCAGCAGCAGCAGCAGCAGCAGCAGCAGCAGCAGCAGCGGCAGCAGCAGGATTAGCATCAAGAACAGCAGGCGCTGGAACTTTCGTCTTCACATCAACCACCACCTCCTCCACCGCTTCTGCTTCCTCCTCTATCTCCCCACACTTTGCGAAGGTCACTTTAGACGACCTGCGCCGGCCTCCCCTCACACCGTCACCGCCACCGTTGCTGCCTGTGCTGGCATTGCTGCTGCTGCTGCTACTGGCTCGAATCATTGCCCCACCACCCTCTCCTCCCCCACTCTTGCTCCCGATAGCCATCTCCCCGCTGTCACCAACACCATCACCTCGACTGCTGCCGCTCTCACTTGCACTCCTGCGCAGCACCGTCCCTCTGCTATGAGGGTTTGTGCTCGATCCTTTCATCACACTCCTGAGGGCCACTGCAGCAGAAGCAGCAGGAGAGGCAGTGCCAGAGGAGGCGCTTCTGGCAATAGAAGTGGAAGGGAAGGCACCCCGGGCAGGCGAGGAAGAAAAGGCAGCCCGGGCAGGTGAATTCGCGGAGGAGGCATGGGCTGGGGAGGAGGAGAAGGTGGATCGAGAAGGGGAGGGGCGAGAGAGGGCTGAGTGGGCAGGGGATGGGGCGTAGGGTCTCTGGTTTAGAGGGGTGGCGTTGGGTGCACTGTGATTTCCAGAGGTGTAAGGAGATGCACAGGCAGAGGCAGATGAAGACGCAGATGTATTGTATTTTCTTGAGAAGCCGAGCGTGTTGTCGTCCTTGTCCTCTTCTGAGCTCGACCCCTCGTCATACTCACCCTCTCGAGAATCACTCTCATCGCTATCACCACTCTCCCCCTCCCCACCTGCCCCCTCCAATCCTCCCTCCTCCACACTCCACACCACCCCAGCACCAAAGAATGCCTTTTGTCGCAGGGTGCTTTTAACTCCTCCCCTCTTTGCTCCCCTCTCCCCTCCTGCCTTACCTGCCCTCACACCAGTCTCCCTGCCAGCCGAAGCTGTTGCCGAACCTAGACGAGCTGGCTCGACAACGGGGGGTAAGGTTTGGGGGGCAGGCGACGGATAGGAGTGATACGAGGGGCTTGGGGACTGGTAGCCTCCACCACTGTAGTGAGATGGGCTGGGGGTATAGTAAGGAGGATTTAATGTACCTGTGTGGGACGGACTTGCAGCGGTATAAGAAGATGCGTGGTGAACTGGACTGTGACTGTAATGGGGGGAAGGGCTGGGACAGTAACGGTGGGAGGGGCTGGGACTATAAAGAGAAGCAGAGGAGGAGGCTCCTGGGTGTCTGGGGCTGGAGCTGTACAGGCCAGTGGTACTAGAACGAGGGGTGGAGGGATTTATCACATATCGTGGGCTGGATGTGCATCTATTGGGAGAAGATGGAAATTGAGCCAAATGAGGAGCTGTAACTTGATGCACTGTAGAATATGCAGTACTGTGCATACCATTATGCGAATACGAACTGTTACTGTAGTGAACGGGGGTGGACGCGTAATGAACGGGGGAGTTGGGGGGGTGGAGGGGGGAACTCGGAACCGAATTTGACATCATCCGCGATGCCGCAACCGCTGCCGCGGCAGCTGCGGAGGCACCCCGCCCTCCCCCTCCCGCTCCGCCACCCCCTCCCTCTCCTCCAAACCTCCCGCTCCCACTGTATCCATACGCAGCACCACTCGGGGTGTATCCGTTGTTGTAATTGTGGTAACCAGAATTAGCGATAGGAACCCCTGTAACACTTGCACTTGATCCTCGCCTGTCCAAATTCAGCAACCCCCCGCTGCTTCCGAGCGTCCTTTCCAGATCCCCATTTAGTGACATCGCGGTAGGAGGTACAGTAAATGCACTGTAAGCGGAGGAAACGGAAACAACCGAACCTGGCGCAGCAGGGTATCGACTCGCACCAAATCGCGGACTTTCGGGCGCAGCCGACCTACCCCTTTCCGAACGTGAGTCCGAGCCAGCTTCGGCAGCTGCAGCAGCGATCGCTTGCAGCCGAGCCGCTGCCGCTTCGGCGTCCAGAGCCCCTCTGCCTGACCGCGCTCGGCGCGCCGCTCCTCTCGAACCTCCCCCCACGACTCCCCCCGCGTGGTGGGCGGGGGAGCAAGGAACCGAGCTGTAGAGCCGAGAAGAAGCAGGAACCGCTTTGTTCGCGTCGCCCGCTCCTCTCTGCTGCTGCTGGACTTGCGCAGATATTACCGCCGGTGCACGCGGTGACGTCAGTCCCAGCACAGTGCTCCCCACTCCGAATCCCCCCTCTCCGCTCTTCCGCGCGGACCCTGCGCCATCCTTGGGTTTGCTCGCGGCGGTGCTCTCGGTGCTGCTCGCGCGGCTGCTGTTGCTCCCGCTCCTCCCCCCGTCCTCCCCTTCCGCAGTGCTGCCCCCTTGCGCATGGGCGGCATTACTGCCGGAAGAAGCAGTGGACCCGGCTGACGTGGATGATTCCGGCGATGACGTGGACGATGACGTGGGAAGCAGTTGCTTCGGGTCGACTCCAGTTGGCAGCGACAAACTCCTGGATTCGGGGGAGAGTCCTCCGCCTGAGGTAATTCCGGGCCCGGAAGCATTGCTTCCGCCCCTGGCGCCTGTTGTAGCGTTCGCGCCGACAGGAAGCGCAGCAGCAGCACCAAGAGACGCAATCAAAGCACCAGCGACTCTCGATATAAGCACGTCCGAGCTACTAACGGGAATGGAACTTGGTTTTTTCCCACCCACCCTTCCGCCTTTCCCTTCATCTTCCCCGTCGCTTCCGCTGCTGTCGCTCTCGCTAGAGGACAAAGAAAGCGGAGATCTCGGCAAACAGCTGGAAAGCGGGTCAGGAAGCGACAAGATTGAAGAAATTTCGTGGAGGCTTCTAGGCCCGCTGATTCCACCAGGTCGCTGGTTCGAGTCCAGCCGGGCGCATTCTTTCTCAAGCTCGTTCTGCACTCGGCCCGTTTCGACGTCCCACAGAATCCGATCGATGACTCCAGCAGCCACGCGTCGCACGTGCGCATCCGCGCCGCCCGCCATCCGCAGAACCCAGCGGCTCGCGTCTGTTCCGCTCAGCTTCACCGCCAGCACCAGCGCTCCGCGCGTTCCCGTCCCGTCACTCGCGCGCCTGCGCCACCGCTTCACCAATTCGTCTTCCGCTCGTTTGCCGCTTGCCCCAGCGTTCGCAGCTGCTTCTTCCTCCTCGTCAACAGTTCCGGTTACCACATTCGCCAGGATTTCGTCCATCCGTAGCGCCAGCAGCATCCGTGACAGGACCTCGAAAAGCGCATCGTTCTTTTCCGCGTCCCACGCTCCATTCAAACCAGCAGCCTCCCGCTTAGCTTGCGCCTGCGCTTGCGCGCGGTCACCAGGCGCAAAATCCTTCCCCGCGCCAGCGGCGACCACGCAGAGATCCAGCCACTTGGCAGCGAGTTGCTGCCTCCTCAACGCGGCTCCCCCGTTATAGTCACCACTCGCTTTACTCACGCCTGCTCGATCGGTTGTGACCATAGCTCCGAGACTGCTGCTTGTAGGAACGAACTCCGCTGCCCAAGGAAGCGCGAATCCTTTAAACGGTAGGCCCTGAGGGCTTGTAGATCGAGCCTCAGTGCCGTCGGCAGCTTCTAACGCGGACAACAAGAGGAGATCCAGCAGCATCTGCCGGCAAAAGCGGTAAAACTGGATAAGGTGTGGCTGTAATCGAGCAAGCTTATAACGAGTCCTTTCGAGGACGGACGTTGGGCTTCCCGAACTTCCGCCACCTTCCGCTGGCAGTCGCGGAACCTTCTTGGATGCTTCATGGCCGCCTGATGCGATGCCCCTCGATTGCAACCGTTGCTTGAGCGACTCGAACTTGGACGGCCAGGTTGCGTTCTCCTGAAGCTGACGTGTCAGCTCCTCCAATGTAAGAAGCTGAAGCTTCCGCGAAGCGGCGACGTAAGCAGCAAAAGCGGGAGCGCGAGAAGGGAGGCAAATCCGCTCCGCCAGATCCTCCCCCGTCACTGCCACGTCAGCTAGATATCCATTCCGATAACGTGTCGCCGAGTCGGACCGGTTACCGAGCTGGTAGTTGCGGCGTAGAGTGTTCGCGATAACAAGCGCCCCGCCTTCCTCGGCGCAGTGCTCGTCCGCCGCAGTTTGCGCGTGCTGTGCGCCTCCCGCGGTTTGCGCGTTCTCCGCGTGATGGCCCTCCGCGACAGAAGCACCGCCCTGGAACGAATAAGCTCGCACGAGCAGTTCGCCACCCGCGCCATCGTGGCGAACCAGCGACACTTTTGGAGAAGCTCCTTCGCGAACTTCGCGAAACTCGCGATTATCGCCGTCGCTCGCTGACCCGGGTAGTCCGCGGTTGTAGAGAAGTAGACTCCCGTGTGCCTTAGGGCCAGACAGTTTGTCGTTTAACCACGTGTTGGGTAGAGGAGAAAACACCGGCGGCGGCGGAATCGAAGCATTGCGCGGAGTTTGCGGCGACGTTTTAGGTGCCGGAGCCGCCGCGACACTCGGACGCGGAACTTTCGGAGACGCGAGGCGGGGAGGCAGAGGCGAAGCGCCTAATGGCCGAGTGGTTAGCCCGCTGGTACCCGACTGTGTGCCGTTCGACGGAGACGTCCTCGGAGCTTTCGGCGAAGCTGCGGGAGCTCCAGTTGCAGCTCCGTTGGCGCCTCGGGGAGCTCTAGGAGAGGGACCTGAAGACGTGGCCGCTGCTGATTGGGAGTGGCTGCGGTCCCAGCCCATGGGAGTAACCGCTGTCATGGCTCCAACTACGCAATTCACTCGGAAAGACAAGACCACGGGCTCTTACCCCAGTGGCGGGAATAGCGGGTTATATATTTTTTTCTCTTAGTATCGGGGAGTTGAGAGCATCAGGCTCTGGCTGCAGCAGAAGATGGAACTATCGCTATGGGAGTAAGTTTGCCTTGACAGAGGTGCGGACTACACATCCTAGCGGCAACCGTTTCATCTCGGCAGCACTAGGGAAGAGACCATGGATTGCAAATATTTGTGGAAGAAAAGGCCAATTCGTAACTCCCACAACAACCTATACAAAACGATCGACTGCGGGGAAAACGTGACAAGAGAAGGTCGGCAAACCCGAAGCTGAACTAGACACGACACGACAGCAACAGGTGACGGGTTACGGGAGCGATCGGATTGAAGAATTCAGCGAGGAGAGGGATACAGGGAGAAGGCGGATTGGTTTGGAGGCGGGGAGGGGACAGGAAAGGTGGGAGGAAAGAGGGGCTGGATTATGAGCCACGGGAAAAGCAGCAGCTGGTTTACAGGCGTAGCCCTTGTTTGCAAATCGCGTCGCGCCGCAAGGGGCTGAAGGAAATTCGTTGGATTGCCGCAGGACAGGATGGGGCCGCGCCGCGGGCAATGTTTTGGGAGATTCTACGGGCAGGAGGAGAACATCGAGGCGCGCCAACCAGAACCACAGCGCAGGGGGGTGCCTGCATTTTGTGCTTTCTCGCCCAATCAGCGTCGCCCAGGTGCTGTCAAGTCAACAGCACTGTGATGGGCGCAAACATCAAGGAAACTCGGCTTGGAAGGCATGTGCGTCCACATCAAGGCCATGCTTTCTCGCTTGCAAGAGTTACATCAATTTTCGCGATTGACGATTGTTTTCCTGCAATAGCCGACGGTAGCGATTGCAGGGTGACGGCGCTGTACGGCTGAAGTTCGAGCTGCACGAGAATGTGTTACTCGGTTTCACACAACAAACCCCACTAACCGCCCTCGCCGACGAAGGTTGTTAGGCTAAAAGCGGCGGAGGCGTGGTTCGTAGGAGTCCGAAGCAAGAGGCGCTTGGTGCCCCACCAGCGGCACGCGGTACGGGGCAAGAACAAGCGCAGCCGTCACTGTGCCGGTGCCGCGTCCCAACAGGTCGGGGATGAAAGAGAGCGCAGTGTAGGCAATGGTGTATAAGACCAGCACTTGATTGCTCATCCTTATAGTGATTCCAAGTAATACCAACTACCAGCTGAGACATACTTGCAATGCATGCTGAAATTGTGTATGCAAAAAACATTTGAAATTAGTTCTCTAGTAAAAAATATACTTAACATATCCATGAGTTTATTTGTTAGTGTTGCAGGTCAGCATCAATTAGGTGTAAAGAATCAATATAATTTATAACTAGATGGAGCAAAGAATTGAGTTAAAAGTGGGTGGTTGGAAACGGTGAGAGATTGCCGCCCCCGGAGAATGGGATACGTGGACATTCTTTGGCAGACCAAAGCAGCCGCTGGGCAATCAAACCTGCACTTGGACGGGTTATGTCAGAATTACATCCACGTCAGCACAAACTAGCACCTCATTTCAGATCAGACGTCGGGCCGCGGATGGTTTCAATGCGTGAAACGACGCTCCGAAGTTCACACGGCCACAATAACCAGATTGCCGAGCAGGTGCAGACAGATGGATGGGCTTCAATGGGAGTTGCGGTGGATTCAGGATCCAACCCAAACAATGCGGAGCCGTCTGTGGCACGCCAAGCCAAAGCTATCCACCTCGCTTCACCGTAATATATCGTACTCAAACGTCCAAGACCTCTAAGCTCTACTCTCCGTGAGGAAAATTCCTTCGAAGTTGGGCGGATAATGCACTATTACCATCGGCCGTGAACTCACACCCCACCCTAGTTCCTTTCATGCTAGGCCATACCTTTCTGGCTGCTGACAACTTCGACTTTCGATTCATGCATCTTATGTGTTGACGTGTAGCACACAGCTTTTGTTCCTCCACATCCGTTCTCTGAGTTCCTTACTTTTGCTTTTCCGCTGCGTTGCGTTTTTCGCCAAGAGAGAAGACGCACTGCACGCTCGCACTCAGAATCTGGTTGTAGAAGCTTCTGCGTGAAGAGTTTGCAGGAGTAACCACGTTTGTCGTGTCAGAAGCCGTGATCTCGGGTCGAGCTGCTGTTGTTTGTAGCGATCCCGCATCAGCACCTCGCATTTCTGTCACATTCGCTACAGTGCAATCATGGCCGATAACCGCGTGTTACAGCCGGGGACTATCAATGCGAATGTGGAGAAAACAGTCTACGCGGTGCGAGGAGAGCTTTATCTGAGGGCGGCTCAACTACAGGCGGAGGGTAAAGAGGTGAGGCTCTGAGTTGACTCGCTATAATCACATTCGATGCAGTGCGATCATGGCTAGTGATTCGAATCAATTTCAATAGTATGGAAAAGACGCAGTCAGACGGGCGTCAGCGTTATCCGCAACCACTAAATCCCGTTTAGCAGCTTGGCTTGCTAAGATGCAGGTCGGAAGGGAGAGCGGTAGTTCGCGACAATGAATCGACCGAAAAAGCTGGGGCTCAAGCTGCCAGGTTAGATTACGAATCCTCGCGACAACTGCTACAGAGATACGTGCGACAGGTTCCTGCACGAGAAACGCACGGATCTGACAGCTGTCGTCGCAAGGATCCTGTCTCACGCTGTCCATTCCGGCGTCTCAGGCGCTAAGGTTAACGGCATTCTCTGTCAGAGTCTCTGCTAAAGGCGTTAATGAGGATGCCGAAGAAAGGCTATCATTTTCTGTCGGAGCGCTTGTCATCGAGAGGTGCATTTGCGCGTAAACTAAAGCATGATCAACAATCCCTAAACCATCTTTACGCCCTACAGGCCGTCTCATCACTCTTTTTCCTCATGTTCTTCCTTTTTCTTATTCCCACCTCCCCTCCGCTACCACCTCCCACTCCCCCCAACCCCTCCGCCCATCGTTTCCTCCCTTTGCCCCTCCCGGTCAGATCGTATTCACGAATGTCGGCAATCCCCATGCCCTCGGGCAGCTGCCGCTCACGCTCTCCCATCCCCTTCCCCATCCCCCTCCCCCTTCTCCCCCCTTTCCCTTCCCCCTCCGCCAGATCGTATTCACGAATGTCGGCAATCCCCATGCTCTCGGGCAGCTGCCGCTCACGTTCCCGCGACAGGTATGTTTGACAGTCCTATCTGCGACAGGTACGTGCGACAGTCCTATCTGCGACAGGTATGTGCTACAGTCATTTCTGCGACAGGATACGTGCGACAGTCGTATCAGCGACAGGTATGTACGACAGTAATTCGTTAGAATTCTTGTCCCTGTTTCCCATTCCCCGCCGCATTCCCCGCCCTCCTGTTTTCCCGCGCCTTCTTTTTCCACTTTCGCGCAGACGCCTTTGCCCACGCTGATAAGAATCTATGTGTTTTCTCACTCCCTCTCCCGCTCCCCCATCCCCATCTCGCTCCCCCTCCCAATCAACCCCCATCCCCCTTCCCCCAGGTGACGGCGCTGCTCCAAGCGCCCTTACTCATGTCGCACCCCGGCGTGGGGCGGAAATTAACATCTCTGACCCTCCCTTTTTCCGCTCCCCCAACTCCCCTTATCCGCCGTCCCCCAGGTGATGGCGCTGCGGCAAGCGCCCTTACTCATGTCGCACCCTGACGTGGGGCGGATATTAACATCTCTGACCCTCCCTCTGTCCGCTCCCCCAACTCCCCTTATCCGCCGTCCCCCAGGTGATGGCGCTCCTTCAAGCGCCCTTTCTCATGGATCATCCGGACGCGGGGCGCATGTTTCCCCCGGACGCCATTGCGCGCGCTAACAAGTACCTCGCTTACCTTACACGTCCCGCCCCCCACCCCCCCTCCCCTTCCCCCATCCCCCGTCCCCGCTCCCCCCATCCGCAGGTGATGGCGCTGCTCCAAGCGCCCTTCCTCATGGATCACCCGGACGCGGGGCGCATGTTTCCCCCGGACGCCATCGCGCGCGCTAAGAAGTACCTCGCTTACACGTCTGGCGGCGTGGGCGCGTACAGTGACTCGCGCGGACTGCCCGGGATAAGGAAGGAGGTGGCGGAGTTTATCCAGAGACGAGACGGGTACCCCAGGTACAGTGTATGCTCGTTTTAGGCAGTGATTGCACACGTATTTAGGCGTGAGCGCGTACAGTGACTCACGCGGGCTGCCCAGGATAAGGAAGGAGGTGGCGGAGTTCCTGAACGTGTGCTGTTCCCCCATTCCCTTGCCCCCTTTCCCCCCCTTCCGCCTTCTCCGCCTTTCCTCCTCAGTGTCCCCGAAAACATTTTTCTGACCGACGGCGCCAGTAAGGCTGTGGCTCAGTTCCTGAACGTGGTGATCCGCGACGAGCGGATTCTCCCCTTCTTCCCCCCTGCTTCCCCCGTTCCTCCCCTGCCAGCAAGGCTGTGGCGCAGTTCCTGAACGTGGTGATCCGCGACGAGCGGATTCTCCCCTTCTTCCCCCCTGCTTCCCCCGTTCCTCCCCTGCCAGCAAGGCTGTGGCGCAGTTCCTGAACGTGGTGATCCGCGACGAGCGGATTCTCCCCTTCTTCCCCCCTGCTTCCCCCGTTCCTCCCCTGCCAGTAAGGCTGTGGCGCAGTTCCTGAACGTGGTGATCCGCGACGAGCGGTTTCTCCCTCCCGTTAGCACCTTCCCCTTGCCCCTGTCCCCCCTCCCCATTATCCTCTTCCCCCTCCCCACAGTGACCCCGAGAACATCTTTCTCACGGACGGCGCCAGCAAGGCTGTCGCGCAGTTCCTGAACGTGTGCTGTTCCCCCATTCCCTTGCTTCTTCCCATTTTCCCCCCATTCCGTCCTCTTCCCTCTTGTCATCCGCCCCCCAGTGATCCCAAGAAAATCTTCCTGACCGCCGGCGCCAGCAAGGCTGTCTCGCAGTTCCTGAACGTGTCCTGTTATCTTATGGCCCCTTTCCCTTTGCCCCTTCCGCTCCCCCTTGCCCGCTTCCCCCTCCCCACAGTGACCCCGAAAACATCTTTCTCACGGACGGCGCCAGCAAGGCTGTCGCGCAGTTCCTGAACGTGGTGATCCGCGACGAGCGGGACGGCATTCTTTGTCCTATTCCGCAGTACCCGCTCTACTCCGCCACGATCCAGCTGCTGGGCGGCACGCTTGTCCCGTACCTTCTGGACGAGGAGCGCGGGTGGGCTCTGGATGTCGAAGGGGTGAAGAAAGCATGCCAAGACGCCAAGAGGAGAGGCATCAACGTGAGTGAGGTGTAGTGCGGTGCAATGAGATGCAGTGAGGGGCAGTGAGATGAGGGTGGTACGCAAGGGATCGACCTCCCCAATACCTTCTGGACGAGGAGCGCGGGTGGGCTCTGGATGTGGAGGGGATGAAGAAGGCTTGCCAAGACGCCAAGAGGAGAGGCATCAACGTGAGTGTAGTGGTGGGGAGGAGTGGAAAAGCATGGGGAAAAGAGCAGGAACGTGAGCAGGAACGCACTGGTGTTCATCAACCCGGGTAACCCCATGGGGCAGTGCCTATCAGAAGGCAACCTCAAGGAGCTCGTGAGCGTGTGCCTGTTGCCCTGGCCTCTCCCCTCCCTTCAACGTACCTCACCCTCTCCCCACCTCCTCTTCCCCATACCCCTCCCCCTTGTTGTCCCCACCCACAACAGGTTAGGGCTCTCATCTTCATCAACCCTGGCAACCCCACGGGGCAGTGTCTCTCGGAGGAGAACCTCAAGCAGCTCTCCCCTCACCACTAGCCCCCCCTCTCCCATTCCCCCTTCTCCTCCCCTAACCCTCCCCCTTGCCCACAGGTCCGCGCACTGGTGTTCATCAACCCCGGCAACCCCACGGGGCAGAGCCTCTCAGATCAGAAGCCAACCTCCGGGAGCCCTTCCCCATCTCCCCCCCTTCTTTTCCCCCTCCTTCACCACCCCCCCCCCCCCACCTTTCAGGTCCGCGCACTGGTGTTCATCAACCCCGGCAACCCCACGGGCCAGTGCCTGTCGGAGGCCAACCTCAAGGAGCTCGTGAACGTGTGCCTGCAAGAGAAGCTGGTTCTTATTTCATCCCTTCCTCTTCTTCCCCATACGCCTCCTCTTTTTCTCTTCTCCACCCACAACAGGTTAGGGCGCTCGTGTTTATCAACCCTGGGAACCCCACCGGCCAGTGTCTCTCGGAGGCCAACCTAAAGGAGCTCGTGAACGTGTGCCTGCAAGAGAAGCTCGTTCTTATGGCGGACGAAGTGTACCAGGAGAACATCTACCAGGACGAGCGGCCGTTCATCAGCTCCAAGAAGGTGAGGAGGATGAGAGGAAGGGGAGGGAAGGAGGTGTGTCGGGTTTTGGGATCAGACGTCTCAGAACATGAAGTGCACCAGGAGAACATCTACTAGGACGAGCGGCCGTTCATCAGCTTCAAGAAGGTAAGTGCGGGAGGGTATGCAGGGGCGGGGGGATGTGTGTGTGTAGGTGACTTTTGAGTCGACTCAAAAGTCACCTCCTTTCATCAGCTTCAAGAAGGTATGTGCGGGGGGGTATGCAGGGGGGGGGATGTTTGTGTGTAGGTCTAGCAGGGCTAGAAAAACTGTGGGAGAAGGCCTAGCAGGGTGAGAAATTTTGTGCAGAGAAGGCCTAGCAGGGTGAGAAATTTTGTGCAGAGAAGGCCTAGCAGGGTGAGAAAAATTGTGCAGAGAAGGCCTAGCAGGGTGAGAAAAATTGTGCAGAGAAGGCCTAGCAGGGTGAGAAAAATTGTGCAGAGAAGGCCTAGCAGGGTGAGAAAAATTGTGCAGAGGCCTAGCAGGGTGAGAAAAATTGTGCAGAGAAGGCCTAGCAGGGTGAGAAAAATTGTGCAGAGAAGGCCTAGCAGGGTGAGAAAAATTGTGCAGAGAAGGCCTAGCAGGCTGAGTATAAAAACTGGTTTGTATGGCGGTTGAAGGGGTCCGTCGGTCTCCTCTTCTCTCGAGCTCGTCTCTTTCCACACCATCTCCAAGGGACCGTTTGGGGAGTGCGGGCAGCGGGGCGGGTACATGGAGCTGACCAACATCCACCCGGCTAGCGTGTGCCTGCTTGCTCCATCTTCTGTCTCTCCCTCCTCAGGTCCTCATGGACATGGGTCCCTCAGTTTCGTCTTCCCTCGAGCTTGTCTCCTTCCACACCGCCTCCAAGGGGCCCTTCGGGGAGTGCTCTGTGCTGATGTGAGCTGATATGTTCTTTCTTCTTATTTCCCCCACATCAGGTTCTCATGGACATGGGTCCATCCGTCTCCTCTTCTCTCGAGCTCGTCTCTTTCCACACCATCTCCAAGGGACCGTTTGGGGAGTGCGGGCAGCGGGGCGGGTACATGGAGCTGACCAACATCCACCCGGCTAGCGTGTGCCTGCTTGCTCCATCTTCTGTCTCTCCCTCCTCAGGTCCTCATGGACATGGGTCCCTCAGTTTCGTCTTCCCTCGAGCTTGTCTCCTTCCACACCGCCTCCAAGGGGCCCTTCGGGGAGTGCTCTGTGCTGATGTGAGCTGATATGTTCTTTCTTCTTATTTCCCCCACATCAGGTTCTCATGGACATGGGTCCATCCGTCTCCTCTTCTCTCGAGCTCGTCTCCTTTCACACCGTCTCCAAGGGGCCCTTTGGGGAGTGCTGTGTGCTGATGTGCGCTGTCATTTGCTGACTTGTGCTGAGCTGCCGTGTTCCTGCTTACTCCCTCTTCTCCCCTCTTCACCGCAACAGGTCCTCATGGACATGGGTCCATCCGTCTCCTCTTCTCTCGAGCTCGTCTCTTTCCACACCGTCTCCAAGGGGCCCTTCGGGGAGTGCGGGCAGAGGGGTGGGTACATGGAGCTGACCAACATCCACCCCGCAGTGGTGGAGGAGCTCTATAAGATGTCTTCCATTAGCCTGAGCCCGAATGTCAATGGGCAACTCATGGTGAGACGCCTTGCCCTGCCTCTGAATCCCCAGGCGGGGACGGATAGAGTGGGGAGCAGGGGGCAGGGCAGAGAGGGGGAGAAAGGGAGTGGTAGAGGGGCGGGTACATGGAGCTGACCAACATCCACCCGGCAGTGGTGGAGGAGCTCTACAGGATGTCTCCCATCAGCCTCAGCCCGAATGTGAACGGGCAGTTGATGGTGAGTGGGGAATGAGAACGGGCAGTGAAGTGAGGGGAGGGGCAGAGGGGAGGGCAGAGGCTGTGACAGAGAGGCAGAGGGGCGGGTACATGGAGCTGACCAACATCCACCCGGCTGTGGTGGAGGAGCTTTACAAGATGTCGTCCATCAGCCTCAGCCCCAACGTGAACGGGCAGTTGATGGTGAGTGAATTCACTGCCTTGGCTCTGAGTCCATATTGGGGCCAAGAAAGAGGAGGGCAGCGGGGTGGGTACATGGAGCTGACCAATATTAATCCCGCTGTGGTGGAGGAGCTCTATAAGATGTCTTCCATCAGCCTCAGCCCGAATGTGAATGGACGGCTGATGGGTGAGTGGGTCGACAGCATATGGCCTAGCACTACACCCACAGCAGCTAGGGGGGCAGGGTCAACATTCATGAAGGTGAGCTGACCAACATCCACCCGGCTGTGGTGGAGGAGCTCTACAAAATGTCTTCCATCAGCCTCAGCCCCAACGTTTTTGAGGCGTTTCAGAACCCTCCCAAACCCCCCTCCCATCGTCCCATTTCTTCCCCATTCGATGCCTTTGCCTCCCACACGATGTTCTCTCGCATGTTTTGGGTCTCACAAGGTTTTCGCTCTGTCACCCCTCCCATGTGTTTTGTATACAGATGGGGTTGATGGTCAACCCGCCTCAGCACGGCGACCCATCATACCCCCGCTATGGAGCAGAGAGGTGAGTGAATGGGCAGGCGCATGAAACATTTCTTGAGAATCTTAGTATCTGTGGATGAGTGGATGTGTGTGTGAATGAGCAAGGGACTTGTGACAGCAGCTCCCGCCAGTGCGAATGTCATTTCGGGTATTCCTCAAGTAACTCATTTCAAAGAATCTTTATTTGGGTATCTGTAGCATCATCTTTGCTCTCCCGTTTGCTGTACCCTTTTCCTCACCCGAAAGGCCATTCTGGACTTGGTCAGAAGGAGGGCCTTTGCCCCTTTCCGACGGATGGCCTCAACGCCCTCTTCCCTTGCCCCCTTTCTTTTCCATTCGCCTTCACCAAGAAGGCCATCCTGGACTCGCTCAGCAAGAGAGCTCATGCCATGGCAGATGGGTTCAACGCCTGCCATTCACATCTCCCCCAACCCCTCTCTACCTCTCTTGACTCCTCCCCCTTTCCTTCTTTCCTTCCCCTCACCAGGAAGGCCATCCTGGACTCGCTCAGGAGGAGAGCTCGTGCCATGACAGACGGATTCAACGCCTGCCATCGACATTTCCCCCAACCAAACCCCTCTGTACCTCTCTGCACTCCTTCCTCTTTCCAATCACAGGAAGGCCATCCTGGACTCGCTCAGGAGAAGGGCGCATGCCATGACCGATGGGATCAACGCCTCCACATCTCTCCCAACCCCTATCCACCGCTCTCTTCCCCCTCTTCCCCGTCTCTACGGAAGGCCATCCTGGATTCGCTCAGGAGGAAGGAGGGCGCACGCGATGACAGACGGCTTCAGCGCCTTCCTCTTCCCTTATCCCCCTTCCTCCTTGGCCTTACCCCTTATCCTCCTTTCCTCACGTCCCTTCCCCCTTCCCCCTTCCCCTTGACAGGAAGGCCATTCTGGATTCGCTCAGGAGGAGGGCGCATGCCATGACTGACGGCTTCAACGCCTGCCAGGGCGTGGAGTGCAACTTCACGGAAGGTGCGTTATCCAACTCATATTAAGATCCCGCTAATTATGAATCCCCCAGCGGCTTATCCACTTTTTGAGATCTCGTTTTAAAATCGTTCAGTAAGCACTTGCCAAAGGTGCAAGCGCAACTCTTACTGACACCCATCCCATCCCCACCCTTCGTTTTCCCTTCCCCCTCTCCCCCTCCCCCCCTCCAGGTGCCATGTACTCGTTCCCCCGCATTCACCTCCCCCCTGCTGCCATTGCTGCGGCCAAGGCAGCAGGGAAGGCCCCGGACGTGTATTACTGCCTGCGGCTCGTAGAGGCTACGGGGATTTCAACTGTGCCCGGCTCAGGCTTTGGGCAGAAGGATGGGTGAGTGAGGCGATAATGCCAGTGTTTGAGAGAGACTGAGTGGGATCGGCCAAGAGGGCAGGAAAGGGAAGGCCCCTGACGTGTATTACTGCCTGCGGCTTGTAGAGGCGACCGGGATTTCAACCGTGCCCGGCTCAGGCTTCGGGCAGAAGGACGGGTGAGTGAAGGGAGTGAAGAGAGGTGTTGATGCCAGTTTTCTTGGGATAAGTGCCTTCGGGAGAGGGAGAGGGAGAGGGGGAGAGAGATGGGCCAAGGCGGAAGGGAAGGCCCCGGCTGTGTTTTACTGCCTGCTGCTGGTGGAGGCGACTGGGATCTCCACCGTGCCCGGCTCAGGCTTCGGGCAGAAGGAGGGGTGAGTGAAATTCTAGTGTTCTTGGGCTCGGTGGTTGAGAGAAGTGGAGAGCGTGAGATGGTTAAGAGTGGGGAAAAAAAATGTCAAGGCAGCAGGGAAGGTGCCTGAGGTTTAGTATTACTGCCTGAGGAAGTGAGGGAGTGAGTTGGGTGGGTGGAAGTGCACATACGAACGTGTAGAGTGAAGTGATCAAGCTCTTTTTCTCCACCCCTTTATGCCTCCCCTCGTTATTGTCACGCTGCAGCACTTTCCACCTGCGCACAACCATTTTGCCGCCCGAGTCCAAGATGCCTGAGGTTATGCGCAACTTCCAGAGATTCCATTCCGATTTTATGGCGAAATACGGTGGCAAGGCCAAGCTCTAGTCTGTATGCACTTGGTGTCTAGGCTCAGATGAAGTAACCAATGGTTGCCATTCATTTCAGTGCTTTTCAAATTTGTTTACAATTATATACTTCATGATCCGTCATGTTCTATTCAGCTACCTACATCTTCACGTCATGCTAAATCATTTTACCAGCCAAGGACTGGGAACATCGGATGCTGTCCTAATCACAGGGGTCAAATGGATGTGGTCATGACACCCACAAACCTTGATCTAAAGACAGCATCCCTCATCGTCAGAATGAGCATTTTAAAGAGGTGGAGAACAAAACCAGAGGTAAAATAGGCGAAAATTTGAGCAATAAAGCCACACTCATTAAATATCGTCTTTCAGACGGAGTGAACACTACACTAAGCATGGGTCCTTTGAGCTGAAGGTCCACGAGGTAGTGTTCATACCAGCCCACTGGCCCTGCAAGCACACAAGCACAACCTACACACTGAAAGGAAATGAAGCGTCGCGCTCCAAACCCTTCTGGGTCCTCAAAAAGGACCTCACCTCTTCTACTCCTAAATCCGCGGCGAACGAGTTGGTATGTACCGCGTAAGACAAGGCCCGCCAAGCCAGGTCTCGTCCGTAGATTATTTGAAAACAGAATCATCTGTGCGTGTCGGTGCGAGTTGGGCCTGACATGATGTCGTCCCAAATCTCGTCCCACTCGTCTCGTTGCGATGGTCTCCTCCTCTCGGGACTCGTGGCGAATCTGTTCGTCGTTCGCGGAGGGGACCGAGGCCTATCAGGTATGGTGTCGAGCTGCGACAGCGCCGTCTGCAATGAAATATATATATTGCGTTATCGTTAGTCATTATACGAGAGTTGGAGACCAGCATGATATCAGATTATTAGCGAAGAGATGGTTGACTGGAAAAAAAAGGGTACCTGATAAGCGTTGTGAATCTCCATGAACTTTGACGAAGCTCCAGATGAATGATTTGTGTCAGGATGGAACTGCAGACAACGAACCAGAGCAACAGATTAGGACAAGTGGACAAGCTGCAATCAGTGAAGCGCTAATACATCACGAGAGCTTGGGATCAAGAACGATGCGCTTACTGTTCGTGCGAGTCGTCTGTAAGCCTGTCGAACTTCGTCCTTCTCAGCCCTCTGAGAGACACCTAGGATGTTGAAGCAATCAGTTGCAATACGTCGCTCTGGTCGACCCCTGGAATATGAAGCCTGTGCTTTGACCGGCGAACGGTACCGTTGAGGCGATGGCTGAGGAGCTCGGAGTGGGCTAGGCTGCACCCTGCTTTGGTTTGGCTTGGATTTCCCTCCCCATTCAATGGAGTTCTGCCTACGGAGGGGAGGCGGCGGCGACGGAAAGCGAACCACGCTCGCCATCAGGAGGAAATAGCAGGGCCAAGACGAGAACTAGGTTACGATAAATGAAGCAGAGCCAAGCAGGAAAACTAGGTTTTTGATGATTGAACTACTGAATGATCGAAACTGGTCGAAACAAACAAACTCAAGGAAGAAGCCTCTGGGCTGGTTAGCTTCTAAGAGACTGATGAGAAGTGGATGTGGATTCTGAGTTAGTAGATCTAAGCTGAAGCAGGGCTGTCCTGAATCTGATGGTGGTTACGAAAAAAAGCGGTTGGTGAAAGAGCTGACGAACTCTGGTCGGCTTTTGCTGTGCTGGAAATTGAACTGGGAGGGATGATGATGATATTATAACCTGACCGAGTTTGGAGTTCCCAGGGGGATTCAAAAGTGTGTTACTTTACAGCCTTCCCGCCAAGAGTTTGTGCAGTTGAAGTCGTTGCGCACCTGCCCGGCGGATATCACGGCAGAGTTTTGGGAGGAATAGAGAGCAAAAACGCGTTTTTCCCCAAGGAAACCTCGACATGGCTGGGTGGCTATGCGCGGGTATTTGATGGTCGATGGGGTGCACAAGCCGTTACAACGCGCGAAATGTGGCTGCTGTTCTGCTGGGCAGCCAGGGGAAACATTCCGATGGCGAAATGTTTCAAATTTTCCCGCTCTGTGACTGTCGACCCTAGATGTTGGCTCCCGACACTGGTAGATCGATCGAATCCACCAATCCACCTGTACTCTCCCACGACGAACCAGATCCCTGACAAAACCTCGGCGCTTCGAGAAGAGATATTGGTACTCTGTAACACAAATACTCAAGCATTGAATCAAGAGAGTCTATCCCTGTATGAATCTTAAGAGTGAGAAGAATTACCACATTAAGTTACTTCGCTACAAGCAAGTTACCATATAGAGTACTGAGAAGTTACTGAACCACATAAAGTTATTTCATGTGGTTCATGTGCTGCATGTGCTTCAGTCGCTCCAGGTGTTTCAGCTGCTCCAGCTGGTTCATGTGCTCTGGCTGTTTCAGGCCCTTCAGGTGCTTCAGGCGCTCCAGGTGTTTCAGGCGCTCCATGTGTTTCAGGCGCTCCAGGTGTTTCAAGCGCTCCAGGTGTTTCAGGTGCTCCAGGTGTTTCACCCTGCAGGAGGGTCTGACTGGAGTGCATCAGCAATGGAGATCTGATACTAGTGCCACCATTTCTTGTCATCATTATTTTCACGCTACCGGTAAATCCACCACATCAGATCAGAATTCGTCGTTGTTTAGTGTTACGTACCCTTTGAAAAGCCTACCATTAGTGACCCGCAGCTCATTTATCAACCTGTTCCAATTCGAACCCAGAGCGCCCACGAAATAATCACACTGCGAGGAAATAACCAGATTGGCAAAGCTGATTCCAACCAGCTGGTGCCCCACATCTCTCTCATAATCCACCATAAATTTGGTGCTGTTTTGGCGCGGGTTGTGCGAGTAATGAAATGTCCAGTCTTTGAATTGTGCCGCCTGGTTGATGATGAGCAAAAGGGAACCAGGGATGGGAATGGGGAGAAACAGGCACAAGAGGGATGAAGCTGATGGCAACTAGCTGATGCCCCATGTCTCTCTCATTGATGTCTCGCTCATAATCTACCATGTGCTTGTTGCTGCTTGCCATTGTAACGAGGTGACTTTTGAGTCGACTCAAAAGTCACCTCCTGCCAACCAGCTTATGCCAACCAGCTTATGCCAACCAGCTTATGCCAACCAGCGTATGGTAACCAGCTTATGCCCCTTGGCTTGCTCGTAACCCACCATGTGCTTGTTGCTGCTTTGGTGCTGGTCGTGGGAAATATGAAAAGACCAATCCTTGAATTGAGTTGCCTGGTCGATGACAGACTGGATTCAGACAGGGAGAGGGATGGAGAGAGGCGTTGAAAGGGAGAGGGATTCAAGAGGAAAGGACAGGGATGGGAAGTGATAGGAATAATGGGGATGAATTTGGTTCTGCATTGGCGCGGGTTGTGTGAGTGAAGGAAGGACCAATCCTTGAATTAAGCTGCCTGGTCGATGACTGACTGGATTCAGACAGGGAGAGGGATGGGGAGAGGCATTGAAAAGGGAGAGGAGAGGGTCACAGGGGACAAGATAGCATGAAGGCAGGGAAGGAGTGGAGGTGCATCTCACTGCCCTATAGCGCGCGCGCGCGCGCGCGCGCGCGTGTGTGTGTGTGTGTGTGTGTGTGTGTGTGTGAGTGCTCACCCGCCCACCCCACCAAATCTCACCTGCATTTCTGTGCTGAGCCAAACGTGCCTCAACTCTGGCTCCACACGCCTCAGCCGATACGCAAAGAACATGAAAGCCGCAAAGGAGTGGAGCTGCATCTCACTGCCCTTGTCGCCCTGCCTCACATGCACACTCACGATCGGCCGCGGCAGGTACGGCTCGGCCCTAAGACCTAGGTAGTGTTTGGAGCTAAGAAAGCCGCTTGTGGACGGTATGTCTACGTCAGAAACCCCTTCTATATTCGACGTATCGGTTGCACCGGTGCTGCTGATGCTGCTGGTGCTGCTGGTGCTGTCTGTGCTGCTACAGCTGCAGCTGCTGGGCCGCCTCTCTGCCCATGCCCTGGACTCCAGAGTGCAACCATTGAGAACACTGTCCACAGACGGGAACCCCCCCGTCAATTTAGGGTTATCAGTAGGGTTACCACTATCGGTGTTACCAGTCGGGTTACTGCTGGGGTTGCCACTGCTGCTGCTTGGGTTACCAGCGTCACTACCGTTACTGTTTACGTCAGAAACCCCGTCAGTACTGCTACCGTTCGTGCTTATATCATTAACCGCTGCTCCAGCGCTGTTACTGCTTCCATCGCCGCCTATACACGGCGGCGCAGCAGCTCTTAGCAAGGATAAAATCTCTGGGTGGGTGTGGGCCAGGGCGGCCTGCTGGGCGGCAGAGGCGGAGAGGTGGGCGGCAACTGAGAGGCCGTAGGAGGTGTGGCGGACACGGTTGGTGATGTGGCAGAGGTAAGAAGAGGGGAAGCGGAGGAGGAAGCGGATGGATTGAGCCCGCCACCAGTGCACCTGGTAGGAGGAGGTGAGGGGGAAGAGAAAGTGAGGGGGAAAAGGAGGTGGCGGAGAGGTGGGCGGCAACTGAGAGGCCGTAGGAGGTGTGGCGGACACGGTTGGTGATGTGGCAGAGGTAGGCGGAGGGGGAGCGGAGAAGGAAACGGATGGATTGATCCCGCCACCAGTGCACCTGGGAGGAGAGGTATAGGTGGGGAGAATAGTTGGGTGGGGAGGGGTGAAGGGACAATAGAGGGGCTGTGAGAGGTGTGGCGGACACGGTTGCTGATGTGGCAGAGGTAGGCAGAGGGGGAGCGGAGGAGGAAGCGGATGGATTGAGCCCGCCCCGCCGCCAGTGCACCTGAATAGAGGGGCCAGATACAGTTGGTTGATGTGATGTGGCAGAGGTAGGCAGAGGGTGAGCGGAGGAGGAAGCGGGTGGATTGGGCCCGCCCCGCCGCCAGTGCACCTGGGAGGAGGGGGAGGGTAAAGGTGGGGGTGGAGAGGCAATTCAGATACATGTGGGTGGTGTGATGTGGCAGAGGTAGGCAGAGGGTGAGCGGAGGAGGAAGCGGGTGGATTGGGCCCGCCCCGCCGCCAGTGCACCTGGGAGGAGGGGGAGGGTAAAGGTGGGGGTGGAGAGGCAATTCAGATACATGTGGGTGGTGTGATGTGGCAGAGGTAGGCAGAGGGTGAGCGGAGGAGGAAGCGGGTGGATTGGGCCCGCCCCGCCGCCAGTGCACCTGGGAGGAGGGGGAGGGTAAAGGTGGGGGTGGAGAGGCAATTCAGATACATGTGGGTGGTGTGATGTGGCAGAGGTAGGCAGAGGGTGAGCGGAGGAGGAAGCGGGTGGACTGGGCCGCCCCGCCGCCAGTGCACCTGGGAGGAGGGGGAGGGTAAAGGTGGGGGTGGAGAGGCAATTCAGATACATGTGGGTGGTGTGATGTGGCAGAGGTAGGCAGAGGGTGAGCGGAGGAGGAAGCGGGTGGACTGGGCCGCCCCGCCGCCAGTGCACCTGGGAGGAGGGGGAGGGTAAAGGTGGGGGTAGAGAGGCAATTCAGATACATGTGGGTGGTGTGATGTGGCAGAGGTAGGCAGAGGGTGAGCGGAGGAGGAAGCGGGTGGACTGGGCCGCCCCGCCGCCAGTGCACCTGGGAGGAGGGGGAGGGTAAAGGTGGGGGTGGAGAGGCAATTCAGATACATGTGGGTGGTGTGATGTGGCAGAGGTAGGCAGAGGGTGAGCGGAGGAGGAAGCGGGTGGACTGGGCCGCCCCGCCACCAGTGCACCTGGGAGGATAGGCGGGGTGGGTATCGGTGGTGAGGGGGAAAGTGGAGTGAGGGGGAACGTGAAGTGAGGGGGAACGTGAAGTGAGGGGGAACGTGAAGTGAGGGGGAAGAAGTAAAGGGGGGTGTTAAACATGTGAAGCTGCAAACTCGTGTACAACCAAGGATATCCTAGCATGCCCCAAAACACCCCAACCAAGCACACCCCAGCACACCCCAGCACACCCCAGGACACCCCAAAACTCCCCAACACGCCCCAGCACAACCCAGCACACCCCAGCACACCCCAGCACACCCCAGCACACCCCAGCACACCCCAGGACACCCCAGGACACTCCATCTCACCCGTTGTCTTGTCTCATCCCCCTCCCCCACGAATCCAACCACCTCCATGGTGTTGGGCCGCTCACGATACGCATTGGGCCAACGGCTGCAGATGTGCGTGGGGAGGGAAGGGAGGGAAAAGAGGGAGAGGAAGGAAGAGAATGGTGTGTGTGGTGAGTACAGGTGAGAGCAGGTACACCCTTCCCCGTCGCCCCTCCCCCACGCCCCTCCCCCACGCCCCTCCCCCACGAATCCAACCACCTCCATGGTGTTAGGCCGCTCACGATACGCATTGGGCCAATGGCTGCAGATGTGCGTTGGGAGGGAAGGGAGGGAGAGGAAGGGAAAGGAGGGAAGAGAATGGTGTGTGTGGTGAGTACAGGTGAGAGCAGGTACACCCTTCCCCATCGCCCCTCCCCCACGCCCCTCCCCCACGAATCCAACCACCTCCATGGTGTTAGGCCGCTCTAGATAAGCATTGAGCCAACGGCTGATGGGTGTGAGTGGGGGCGAGGAGGAGGGGCCAGGGAGAAAGGGGAATGGTATTGAGTGATAAAAGCGTATGGTATGGTGTGGGGGTAATAGTAACCAACGCAGGTTGAATTGATCTAACTAACCCCCCTCTCCTCTCCTCCCCATTATCCTCCCCCCCTCTGCCTTCCTTCACCTGACATCCCCTTCAAAGCATAATCCGTTATAAGGCTCCCCATGTAACAGCACCAGGCGCTGCTGCTCTGACCCCAAAACCCCCTCCCTGTCCTCCGCTGTCACTCGTGGCAGCATCCCACTTTTGAGTAGACTCAATAGCTCCTCACCTCACATCCCCTTCAAAGCGTAATCCGTTATAAGGCTCCCCGTGGAACAGCACCACGCGCTGTTCTGACGCCAGAACCGCCTCCTTGCTGTCCTCTGTCATACGTGGCAGCGTCTCATTGGCCGCTGCTGCCGCCGCCACCGCCAGCTCAGCTTCGTGCTCACAGGCAGGCGAGACGAGGGGGAAGAAGTAGCAGTGGAAGGAACCGAAAGTGCCTGTGGCTGGAAAATACAGGAAGGAAGGGGAGGGGGGGAAAGGTTGGGAAGAGGGGGTGGTGTGTAGTAAGGTGATTGCACCGCCGCCGCCACCGCCAGGTCAGCTTCGTGCTCACAGGCAGGCGAGACGAGGGGGAAGAAGTAGCAGTGGAAGGAAGCGAAAGTGCCTGTGGCTGGAAATTGGAGGGGGGAGCGGAGTTTAGGAAGGCGGGACAGGGGGGAAAGTTGACTGCTCCGACAGCTCAGCTCCGTGTTCACAGGCGGGGGAGACGAGGGGGAAGAAGTAGCAGTGGAAGGAAGCATAAGTGCCTGTGGCTGGAAGAAAGGGACAGAGAATGGGGAAAGAGAGAGGAGGAGGAGTTTTGGGGGGTGTTCAAGTTGTCACACAGGTAGTGGAGACGAGGGGGAGAAAATAGCAGCTCAGCTCACCATTGCAATCGGCGTGACTGGCTCGAGTGAACGACCCCCGAGTGGGAACCATCACCCTTTTGAACCGCATTGCGAGGCTCAGAATCGCGCTCATGATGTGCAGCTGTGAGCCAATCCCGTGCACCGAGCTCGGCCAATCCACCAATAGGAGCCGGTCTTCGCTGCAGTCTCCCCCAGGGGGAAACTGGTGCGCCCAGATGTCCCTCTGAGCGACACGTGTCATCGCCAGATTGGCTGCATCAGACCCGAGGATCCAGGGCGGCTGGGGGTGAGCTTGTGCCGCCCAGGGGGGAAGCTCCCCCCTTCCCCCCATTCCTTGCAAGCCTTCCCCTGATTCTCCTTTTTTTTCTGCCCCCACTTTCCCCGTTTTCCCTGATGCTTCCCCTTTTCCTTCCCCCACATCCCCATCTTCCCCCCTACTTCCTGCTTTCCCCCCTTTCCCCCCTTCCCCCGCTTCCCCCTGCTCCTGCGCCCAGCGCCAGGCAGTCAGCGCAACGCAGTCCTCCAGGTGGGGGGGAGGGGGAACGCGCGGGGGGAGAGCGATGGCGGAAGGGGGAAGTGGGGAGTCCGCCTGCAGCCTATATGCCGCCTCCCATGCCTGTCAGGGGAGGTTGAACGGTGGGGAGAGAAGGGGGAACGGTTACTAGAGAGGGGGAACGGTCGGGGGGATGGGCATGGCGGAAGGGGAAAGGGGGAAGTCCGCCTGCAGCCTATATGCCTCCTCCCATACCTGTCAGGGGAGGGTGAACGGTCAGGGGGAAGGTGGAACGGTCAGGGGGGAGGGGGAACGGTCAGTGGGATGGGTGCGGCGGAAGGAGGACGAAATACGGACACGAATCATGCTAAAACTGCAGTGCTGTACCCGATATAAGGACATCGCGTGCTCCAGACCCGCGTCTCCTTGAGCATTTGTCCGCGTTATAAGCACGAGACCCGCTACTGCGGCTACTACAGAGCGCCACAAAAGCCAGCCAACGGCCGGCAAGCGGAACCGCGACATCTAGCGAGTCGGACGATTAGGGCCAGCGAATCAGGGGAGCCGGAGCGGACAGCAAATTAATCGAATCGACGTCGACATGAAGTTTTGAGGCGTCTCAGAACTCGGAATCAAGAAATCAATACCCGGTAGCCTACACGTCGCACTAAATATGGCGACTCTCCCCGTACTCGACATAAATTTGATTGGATTTGCTCGAATCGCTCTTCTATAACGCAGTGCCTCTTGCAATACACGGATAAGCCTCGGCCTACATATTGCACTGGACCATCCTATCGGACGGCATTTCAATAATCTCCGACGGTATGTTTCCAGGACGGCAATCCTTCAGCGACAGTGCAGAGTGGAAGGGATGCCGAGGCGCGGACAAGGAGCTACAGCATCAACGGATGCGAGGGTGATACATCGATTTGAGCCGCCGCGCCTGTGCTGTTACAATTGATGCCTGTTTGAGCCCCTCCCGGTTGCCTTGTGAAGGGGGCGTATAAGCTGTATCGAGCATTTCGCATAAGTTTCGTTAATTCGCAGCTAGCTAAAAAGGATTCGCAGGTGCTTAAATTAAGGATCTGTAACCTTATCCGTTGACACTTTGACTTCGGTCTCTTCAGTTTGACTTTGGTCTGTTCGTTACTATTGGTCCATAACCACGCGACGCGCTTGTATCGTGGGTGCAACAGGCTGGGGAAAAGACCTCGGGTGCAGCGTTTCCATCCGGTGCAGGGAAAATTCGCGTGCACTGGTTGGGCATCATGTGTATCAACCGGAGGTCCAAGAGTTTCTAAGTTAGGAAGGTTGAAAGGGGAGAGAAAGGTGACTGGCTCGCGAGCCAGGGTGGTGTCGAAATTGGTGGTCTGGGGTCGCAAAGGAAGAAAATTTCGCGAAAATAACCAGATCTGGAATGCAACGTCAGAACTGGTTCGCAGACAGTTTCGGACGGGCTTCAAATTTGTTGGCGAAATCGTCACTGCTTTCGTCCTCGCTAGAACAGTAGTTTCGCGTGACGAAAATTGTCCCCCCTATTTGAGAAGTGAGTCGTACCTACTGGGTCACCCCTTCTCAAAGTTAGGAAGGTTGAGGCACTTTGGGGCTGTTTGGGACTCCGGTTTTAATGTAGTTAATTCATGTAGTCGTGATAGGGGTGTTACATGTACTAACATGGCCATTCCTATTTTCGATAAATGTTTGTTACGTGAATTCATACGTGATTTTTTTTCTCCTGATTTAATGTCGAATTCTGTTCATGACTGAATATTTGCACCCCGTTACCATCAACGACTAGATAAGGATGTGATTTTAGCTGGAAACACTTTGGATTTTCTTTTGTTCCCGGCTATACGGAAATCGCGTGATCGCCTGAGGCGTACAGAAACCACGTTTATCCAGGTGGTGTAGCGACACGTGTTCGCGTTTGCCTTTTGAACCAACCTAGGGAGCTTTTCCGCCAGCGTGGCACTCTTCTGACCACGCCCTTCCCGCCTAAACCTCGATATCTTCCCACTAGGCTCCTACTGCGGAGCAGCTTTAGGGATGGTTGCTCACAGTACCGCTTATGACCGCCACTCACCTTTCTGAACATCGATACATGAACGGCTATGCAAAAGCATACTCCGGATCACTATTTTTCCATTCACCATTTGCCTTGATTTAGTGGTCGTCTATCAGAAATGCCAGCCAGTGTGCTTTCCTCTCTAATGCCGGATTCATAAAGCTCGAGACGCGTCGTTGTTCGTGTCAGTCTCCTGCGTTTCGCTGCTTTCCCTTGAATTCATCAGCGGAAGCGGCTGAGGCTGATAGAATAATCCGTCGTTTCCATCTTAAAACATTCCACACAACCGTCAGCCTGCTTTCCGCATTAATCGCTATTCGTCATGGCTCAAATACTCTGCGCTAGTGCCTCTGGCAACTTGACGGCCAAATCCCTGCACGGATGCACAAATGTTAGACATTCACCGGTTTCTCCGCTGACCAGCATCTCATTGCGAAGCTCCTTTTCCGGAACCGGAAGCTTCTCAGAAGCAAAACACAACCGCAGAATCCCGAATCGGCGAATCTCGGGATTGCCGGGTCGTGCTCGTGCAGAGGATACGAGCGACGCCAGCGATGATAGCGACACTCCGGTCGCGGAAACAGCCAATGTCGCCAACAGGCTGACCACAGACGGCCCCCTCCTTCGGCCTCGATCTGTTTCCATACCCTTTGGGGATCGAGAGGTACGGTCGGTACAATGCATATTCATGCTTTCTCTGCCCTTTAAGCCTTTCCTTCAATCTCTCGCTTCATTCGCATTCTTTCCCTCTCATTCTCCTTGTTTTTCCTTCCGATTTCCCTGCTTTGTTTCCGGGATCACCTTTGACGCAAATTTCATCTCTCGCGTTCCTTCGTATCCATTCTCTCCCATTCGATTCGACCCTCTCATTCCAGTTAGCACGCTCTGCCTCTCAGATAACCGTCGAGAGTATTTTGACCAACGCGAAACACATCTCTCGCATTCATTCACATTCATTCACATCTCTCGCATTCATTCACATTCATTCACATCTCTCGCATTCATTCTCATCTCCACGCTGTGCTCTCAGATAACCGTTGAGGTGGGGCGGATGGGGCGGCAGGCCAACGGCGCCGTGACTGTAACGGACGGAGAGACGGTGCGTGCATATAGCGAGCGATGTAATCCGATAGCACCACCAGCTATTTCTTTCCACAATTGAACAGGCTAACATGGCAACTTCCCCGGTCAGATTCGTAACGCCTCAAAACAGGCTCGAATGTAACCTGGATCCCCTTCTCCCGTTACCACCCAATTAACCCCTTCCCCCCCCTCCCCTTCCTTGGCTCCCCCCCCATTACCCAGGTGCTGTACTGCACGGTGTGTGCGTCAGAGGAGGAGAGTGAGCCCGCAGGCTCTCAATCACACAGCACGAAAGTCAGCAATATCTCTCCTCCCTCCCGCTACCACCACCCAATTAACCCCTTCCTCCCCCTCCCCTTCCTTGGCTCCCCCCCCGTTACCCAGGCGCTGTACTGCACGGTGTGTGCGTCGGGGGAGGAGAGTGAGCCCTTAGGCACTCGAGTGTGCATTCCCACCACGTAACAACACCGCTCCCCTCCCCCCTCCCTACCACACACAGGTGCTTTACTGCACGGTGTGTGCGTCAGAGGAGGAGAGCGAACCCTCGGACTTTGTGCCGCTCTCTGTGAGCTACCAGGAGAGGTTCAGCGCTGGCGGACGCACCAGGTGAGAGAGTGACGGCTGTTGAGGGGACGCACCAGGTTAGAGTCAGCGCCAGACTTGCACTGACAGTACTGTACCGTACTTTCCTGTACTGTGTGTCGGGCATGGTGTTGAAAATCTTTCAACGAAGGATCAGATAGAAACCATTTTAAAACAGGCAGAGTTAAAGAGCTAGCTCGTGAAATTCGTCAGAAAATGGGTTTTTAGATGAGAGGAAGGGCTGGACTTGCATTGCATGAGAGAAAGCCTTCTAGTGACCAATCTTATTGCCATTCTTATTTGTGCGAACTTCAACCCGTTTGTCATTTGTATTCTTACGTATGGTAGGTTCATCCGATTGCCGTTCTCATTCTTACACGCAAACCCTGCTTTTGTCTCCCCCTCAACTCCTCCACGCCCCTTCTTCCCGATTGCAGTGGGGGCTATTTCAAGAGAGAAGGCCGGCCAAAAGACCATGAGGTACGATCTATGCCCTACAGTAGCAAGCCTGTTTTGGATTAAACTCAAAATTAGGTCATTTTAAGAGAGAAAGGCCGGGCAAAAGACCACGAGGTACGATTGACGTCCTACAGTGGCTAGCCTTTTTCCTAGCTTTCTGGACGCACATGTACATACACTCCTGGTAATTAGAGTTATTCTTTCCCCTTTTTTCCCCATCTGTTTTCTCACCAGATCCTGGTGTCTCGCTTGATTGATCGACCTCTGCGTCCCATGGTGGCCAAGGGGTTTAACCACGAAGTGCAGGTCCTATCGTGGGTGAGTCGACGTCACTGGGGGTTCTAAGTTTAGAGTCGAGCTGAAGAAGATTCATGAATTACTGGTGGAAGGTATGGAAGCATATCCCTCACCAGATCCTAATATCTCGTCTCTTCAACTGCCCGCTGTGTCCCATGGTGGCCGAAGGCTTCAGTGCAGGTCCTCTCCTGGGTGAGTCGAAGGCAGCAAGGGTTTCGGGTTTATGGGAACGGTATTCACTATTCACATTTGTTCAGATGTCAAGTCAAAACCACCTGTTATCTAATCTCTCGAACGAATGCTGCTGTTGTGCTGTGCTGCATCCGGATCCTTGCATGTCAGTTCGTGGTCTTTCTTTGCACGTCCGAATCCTGGCACATCCCAGCTGCTGAGCTATGATGGCGCGCAACCAGTTGAGCTACGGCGGAGAGCATAGCCCCGACGCCCTTGCCATCACTGCCAGCCACTGGTGCTACTTTTGAGTCGACCAAAGAGTCAGAAGTCAAAATTCTGAACCCATTATTTCCTTTCCCTACCCTCCCTCCCTTTTATGATTTTCAGTTGTTGACCTACGATGGAGAGCACAGCCCCGACGCCCTTGCAATCACCGCTGCTGGCGCTGCTTCAGAGCCCACTTAGAAATCATTTTTCCTTCCCTACTCTCCCTCCCTGATTCAGCTGTTCAGCTATGACGGGGAGCACAGCCCCGACGCCCTTGCAATCACTGCTGCTCCCTGATTCTCAGCTGTTCAAAAGTCATCCCTAAACCCATGACCTCCCTTCCCTACCCTGCCTTTCATGATCCGCAGTTGTTCAGCTACGACGGAGAGCACAGCCCCGACGCCCTTGCCATCACCGCTGCTGGCGCTGCACTGTGAGCATTCTTGCCATTCCTTCCCCCACTCTCCCCTACGTTCTTCTCCTCTGCTCTACGCCTATCAACCTGCCCTCACTTCTGATACTCCTTTGCTGCTGCCGTTGCTTCTCTGTTAGCATCTCCTGCTCGCTCCTGCTGCTTTTTCTGTGGGTCCTCCCCCCCCCAACCCTCTCCCTCAGGGCTGTGTCAGACATCCCTTTGGCGGGCATAGTGGCGGGGGTGCGCGTGGACATGGTGAATGGCGCTCTGGTCGTCAACCCCACCAACCAGCAGCACTTCTCCTCCCTTCCCCACCCTCCTCCCACCCTTCCCCCCCCACCCCCCCCCCCCCAATTCCCCATTCCCTTCCCCCAGGGCTGTGTCGGACATCCCTTTGGCGGGCATAGTGGCGGGGGTGCGCGTGGGCATGGTGAATGGCGCTCTGGTCGTCAACCCCACCAACCAGCAGCACTTCTCCTCCCTTCCCCACCCTCCTCCCACCCTTCCCCCCCCACCCCCCCCCCCCAATTCCTCATTCCCTTCCCCCAGGGCTGTGTCGGACATCCCTTTGGCGGGCATAGTGGCGGGGGTGCGCGTGGGCATGGTGAATGGCGCTCTGGTCGTCAACCCCACCAACCAGCAGCTGCAAGGGTCGCCGCTAGACCTGGTGGTGGCTGGCACCACCGACTCGGTGCTCATGATCGAGGTGCGGAACAGAAGAGACTAGAGAGAACCTGTATTAGGGTGGCTTCGCTGTAGAGCACACCCCTGCCCACCCACCAACAGCTGCAAGGGTCGCCCCTGAACCTGGTGGTGGCTGGCACAACCGACTCGGAGCTCACGTGTGCGCTCCACTTGGTTAGTGACGGTCCACTGCTGTACCCCCAACCAGCAGCTGCAGGAGGTCGCCTCTGGACCTGGTGGTGGCTGGCACCACCGACTCGGTGCTCATGATCGAGGTACAGCCTAAACCCTAACCCTGAATTGATCAGAAGTTGCTGCCTCAATTCTTCCCGTCCCCTGCTTGCTCACGCTCGTCCGGTTCCCATCCCTCCTTCCCATCAACCCTTTCCCATCCCCCCGTCCCATCGCCCTTTCCCATCGCCCCTTCCCATCGCCTCTTCCCATTTCCATCTCCTGTTTATTCGTCTGCCCAGGGTTACGCTAACCTCACGTTAGAGGAGCAGTGCCGTTGCAGCAGGGCAGGTGCTGTTTCACCTCTTCCCGACGCCTATGCGCTCTCACTCCTTTCCCACTCCACACGTCTCTCTTCTTACTCTTCTCCCCAGGGTTACTGCAACCTCCTGTCAGAGCATCTGCTGGACACTGTTGCAACAGGGCAGGTGCTGCCTCAGCTCTTGACATCAAGCACCCCTTTTGCCTGTTCTTTTCCCCCCTGTTTCTCCGCTACTCCTCTCCCCGCTTCCCCCCCTCTTTCCCGCAGGGTTACTGCAACCTCCTGTCAGAGGAGCAGCTGCTGGAGGCCGTTGCAGCAGGGCAGGTGGGTGGTCATATGCGTCAATATGCTTATTCATGATTTTCTTGTTCTTATTCCAATGCAAGGCTTGAGAATTTCATGAAACTTTGCTGTTGTTTGTTCAACGCCTTCGAGTTTTTCCTCCTTAACTGCCCGTAACAAGAAAGCTTATATTCAACTTTGAAATAACCCTGTTCCCTCTTTTCTCACACATGCGTGCTCACCCACACACATCCACGCACGCACAGCAAGCCATCAGTGCCATCTGCCACGGCCTACACAAGTGGACTCAGGAGACCGAGGGAGTGGCAAAGCCGAAGCTCACTGCCGCCATCCACGCCCCACCGGCTGACCTGCTGGGTCGGCTGGAGGGACTGGTGGAGGCGGATTTGGAGGCTGCGCTGAGGATTGAGGGGAAGAAGCAGCGCGGAGTGGCAATGAAGGCGGTTGAAGAGAAGGTGCTGGGGGCGCTCACAGAGGCGGGGCAGGCAGCAACCAGGCAGGTGAGATGCGGGGCAGGCATTGGCTGAGGATGTGAGCTGTGAGCAATCTTAAAGGTAAAAGAAAGAGCAGCAATCAGTGGCGGCTGGTGGTTATGAAGGCGATTGAAGAGAAGGTGCTGGGGGCTCTGAAAGAGACGGGGCAGGCCGCAACTAGGCAGGTGAGCACAACAAAAAGGAGGCAGGTGAGTGATAGAGGGGGGTTGCCAGAAGAGGGGCGAGTAGCAGGGATGTAGAAGGTGAGAAGGGGAGGTAGGGCTGGTAGTGGTGCCGCCCCGAGAGGGGGGGGGAGGAGGAGCTGATGGTGGCCCCAGGGGACGTGACTCACACTCGCGCCCGTTCTCACCCATCCTCACCCATCAGTATCCGCCTTCACCCATCTCCACCCAACCCAATCTCCACTTCTTTGGCTGGCAGGCAGCAAAGGAGGAGGACGAGGAAGCTGAGTTGGCAGAGGAGGAGGGATTGGTGGTTCCCCCAGGGGACGTGGATGAAGGGGAGGTACACGTGAAAGGCACAGGGTTGGGGACGGTTAAGGCCGGAGGGAAGGGGAAGGGGAGGGCGGATGTGGTGGAGGTGGCATATGACCCGGTGGATGTGAAGAAGCAGCTCAAGGAGCTGACCTCCCGGATCATGCGACGCATCATCGTCACTGTAAGTTGCTGTTTGCACTGAGGTTGAGGTGTTCGACTGTTGTTGAACCCTGAGGGGCGTCAAAACAACAAGACAGAGGGACAGGAAGGGTGGCGTATGACCTGGTGGATGTGAAGAAGCAGCTCAAGGAGCTAACGTCCCGGATCATGCGATGTATCATCGTCACTGTGAGTGCTAGGTGTGACTAACCTGCGAGTGCTGAGATGTGTCAAAAGCGTGAGTATTACTTGCTCCGAGAAGCCGCGAAACAACAGGATGGAGGGAGACAGGGAGGGAGATGCCTCCGTGGAATGTGGTGTGACCAAGTGTGACCAAGTGTGACCAAGTGGGACCACGTGGGACCAAGTGTGACCAAGTGGGACCAAGTGGGACCACGTGTGACCAAGTGGGACCACGTGGGACCAAGTGGGACCAAGTGGGACCAAGTGTGACCAAAGTGGGACCAAGTGTGACCACGTGTGACCAAGTGAAGAAGCAGCTCAAGGAGCTGACCTCAAATCAAAGATCATGCAGCGCATCATTGTCACTGTGAATGATGAGATGGGACAAACCCTGTGGCATCGAGTCGGCCTGTGCCATCCCATCCCCTATCCCCTATCCCCCGTCCCCCATCCCCCATGCCCCATCCCCTATCCCCTATCCCCCATCCCCCATCCCCCATCCCCCATCCCCCATGCCCCATTCCCCATCCCTTATCCCCCATCCTCCATCCCTTATCCCCCATCCTCCATGCCTCATGCCCCATGCCTCATGCTGCATGCCCCATGCCCCATCCCCTATCCCCCATCCCCTATGCTCCATGCCCCATGCCCCATCCCCTATCCCCCATCCCCTATGCTCCATGCCCCATGCCCCAACCCCTATCCCCCATCCCCATTGCCCCATGGCCCATCCTCCATCCCCCATCCCCCATGCCCCATCCATGCCACATGCCCACCCCCCATGCCCACCCATGTTTCTCCCCTCCTTCCTCTGCTCCCACAGGAGGGTCGTCGCAGTGACGGGAGGGGAACCAGTGACGTACGCCCCATCGAGTCGGCCTGTGGCGTCCTGCCACGTGTACATGGCAGCGCACTGTTCACCCGAGGGGAAACACAGGTGGGTGAAACTGTGGGCGGGTGAGTGGAGAGGCGGATGGTTGGATGGGTGGGAACATGTGGTTTTTGAGAATCCCAAGAGGAATTGGGTGGATGGGTGGGGTGGAGGCACAAGTGCATGAGTTTCTTCCCCTTTCCCCCTTCCCCCTTTCACCCACCCCTTCCTATTTCCCCCTTCCCCTTTGCGCCTTCCTTATGTCCTTTGCCCCTTGCCCCATTTCCACTGAAGAATCCCTCTTCTCCTTCTCCCTTCCCCATTTCCCTCCCCCTTCCTCTTTCCCCCTCCCCCCTATCCCCCCAGGCACTAGCAGTGGCGACACTGGGAGGGGAGGACAGCGCACAGCGATTGGACCACCTCACTGCCACGTCAGAGCTCAAGCGCTTCTACCTGCAGGTGTGTGCATGTGTGCATGTAATGGTGTGTGCGTGTAATGGTGTGAGCCTGTAATGGCATGTGCTTTTGATTGTATTATAGTGTGTGCCTGTTATGGCGTGTGCTTGTAGTTACGTGTGATTGTGATTGGATCACCATGCATGTGTGCCGTGCCTGTAATGTGTGCGGTTCTCCCTTCCTCCGTGAATGAAGCCCGAGTCGCAGGGAGGTGGGGCACGGTGCTCTGGCAGAGCGATTGCTGCAGCCAGTGCTGCCGGACGCAGCGCTAGCAGAGCTCTCCCCCCAACTCCCCTCCTATCCCCTTTGATTCCCCGAGTCGCAGGGAGGTGGGGCACGGTGCTCTGGCAGAGCGGTTGCTGCTGCCAGATGCAGCTCTGGCAGTGCCCTCATCCCGATTCCCTTCCCCATCCCCCTCCGTTTCCCCCACGTTGCCCCCTTCGTTTCCCCCGCACAGTACACCTTCCCGCCCTCCTCCGTGGGTGAAACGGGCCGTGCTGGGTTCACCAGCCGCAGGGAGGTGGGGCACGGGGCTTTAGCCGAGCGGTCGCTGGAGCCGGTGCTGCCGGATGCAGTCTTAGAAGAGCCTTTTCCCACATCCTCCCCATTCCCCTCCACATCCCCCATGCTCCCCCCTCCTTTCCCCCTGCACAGTACACCTTCCCGCCTTCTTCAGTCGGCGAAACCGGTCGTGCGGGGTTCACGAGCCGCAGGGAGGTGGGGCACGGGGCTTTAGCAGAGCGGTCGCTGGAGCCGGTGCTGCCGGATGCAGCAGGCTTCCCCTACACCGTGCGAGTGGAGTCCACCATCACAGAGAGCAACGGCTCCTCCAGGTGCGAGTGGTGGTTTCGGGGTTTGGGGTTTAGAGGCACTGGTGCTGGGGGCTTCCCCTACACCGTGCGAGTGGAGTCCACCATCACAGAGAGCAACGGGTCTTCTAGGTGGGTTTGGTTTCAGAGTGTAGTTTATGAATCGCCCCTCTCCCTCTGCGTTCAACCCTTCCCCCTTCCCCCCGCTTCCATCCCCCCTTCCTTGTTTCTTCTTCAGCATGGCATTGGTGTGCGGGGGTGCCTCTCCGCGCCCCAGTGGCAGGAGTGGCAATGGGGCTCATTCTGCACACACCCCCTTCCCCTGTGTTTCTCCCTGTGCAGTATGGCGTCTGTCTGTGGGGGCTGCCTTGCAATGCTGGACGCAGGAGTGCCCCTCCGTGTGCCAGTGGCCGGGGTGGCAATGGGGCTCATTCTGCACACCCCCTTCCCCTATGTTTTTCCCTGTGCAGTATGGCATCGGTGTGTGGTGGCTGTCTCGCGATGCTGGATGCAGGAGTGCCTCTCCGTGCGCCAGTGGCCGGGGTGGCAATGGGGCTCATTCTGCACACCCTCCCTTGCCCCCTCTTCCCATTCCACCTGCCTCTGTGCTTTTCCCTGTGCAGTATGGCATCGGTGTGTGGTGGCTGTCTTGCAATGCTGGACGCGGGAGTGCCCCTCAGTGCTCCTGTAGCTGGGGTAGCCATGGGTCTCATTCTGCACACGGAGCAGGCAGGAGGGGACGGCACTCCGGTCATACTCACGGACATTCTGGGATCGGAGGATGCGCTGGGGGACATGGACTTCAAGGTGGCGGGCAGTGCCAAGGGGGTCACGGCCTTTCAGATGGACATTAAAGTCCAAGGGATCACGATTGACGTGATGCGGACCGCTTTGGCCCGGGCCAAGGAAGGGCGGCTGCACATACTGGGTGAGTGGGACAGGCAAGGAAGGCGCAAACCTCATACTGAAAGCACCCTTCTCATTCTCACAGACATCCTGGGGTCAGAGGATGCGCTAGGGGACATGGACTTCAAGGTGGCGGGCAGTGCGGGGGGTGTAACCGCGTTTCAGATGGACATCAAGGTTCAAGGAATCACGATTGACGTGATGCGGACCGCTTTGGCCCGGGCCAAGGAAGGGCGGCTGCACATACTGGGTGAGTGCTGTGCGGCTGGCTGCTTCCGGGATGGGAGGATACCCCCCTCTCCCCAGGCGCCCCCCGCATTATCACGGACATCCTGGGGTCGGAGGATGCGCTGGGGGACATGGACTTTAAAGTTGCGGGCAGTGCGAGGGGCGTAACCGCGTTTCAGATGGACATCAAGGTGCAGGGCAATACCATTGATGTCATGCGGACGGCTCTACAGCGAGCCAAGGAAGGGCGGCTTCACATACTGGGTGAGTGGGACAGGCAAGGTGATAGAGCTTCCAAAGGTGATGCATGCCTTCAAGTGCTGCAGGGTGTTTTTGAGAATTCTCAAAAACACCCTGCAAGGTGATAGAGCTTCCAAAGGTGATGCATGCCTTCAAGTGGCGGCGATTCAGATGGACATCAAAGTTTGAGAATTCAGAATTGATGTGATTGTTTGAAGATGGGCTACACTGGCCCGGGCCAAGCTGGGTGAGGGCTCTAAAAGGTGAGTATTTATGCACCCATGCACCCATGCACCCATGCACCTATGCACCCATGCACCCATGCATCGTTGCACCCATGCATCCATGCACCTCTACACCCATCCACCCATGCAACCATGTGTCTATGCATGCACCCATGCACCCCTGCACATATACTCATGCACATACACCCCTGCACCCATGTAACTGTGCTTCCGTGCAGGTGAGATGGCGAAGGCTTATCCTCCCCCGTCGAAGCGCCTCTCGCAATATGCCCCCCGATGCGAGTCCATCCAGGTGCGCAGTGCAGTGCGGTGCTGTGGGATTGGGTGGGGTGGGGTGCGGTGCGATTGAAGGGGGTGCGGTGGAGGCATGCAGGTGGGTGTTGATGAGCAGGGTCGCGGACAGTGGCATGTGGGTAGAGATCGATGTGGCAGGATGCAACCATTTATTCATTCGTTCTCCACTTTAATTTTCTCATGCAACCATCGATTTCAAACCTTTGTTGTTTTGCTCTCTCCCATCCTCATTCCCTTCCTCTCCCCTCTTCGCTCCACCCCTCGCTCTCCCTGGGCAGGTTGACCCAGAGAAGGTGAATCTCATTATTGGCAGCGGTGGAAAGACCATAAAGAGTATAATCGAGGAGTCCGGGGTCGACTCTATCAACATTGAGGATGGGGGACAGGTATGGCTGATTCTGGTTTCCAATGCATGGTTACCAGAGTATATTTACCAGCATGTGGTTACCAGCATCTTGTTACCCAGCATGTACCAGCATCTGTTACCAGCATGTAATCACCAGCACATTGGTGACAGCAGCGCATCCAAGAGTCTGGAGTCGACTCAATCAGCATCGAGGACGGGGGGACAGGTACGGCTGATTCTGGTTACCACCGTGTGGTTACCAACATGTGGTTACCAGCAACTGTAACCCAGCATGTCATCACCAGTGCATTGGTGGAACCAGCACCGTGAAGAGTCTGAAGTTCACTCAATCAACATTGAGGATGGGGGGGACAGGTATGGCTGATTTCGGTTACCATTGCATGGTTACCAGCTTGTACTACCCCAGCGTGTAAAAACCACCGCGTTGGTGGCATTCAAGGGCCCCTGGAGTCAACACAATCAGGGAGTTTTTGAGGATTCTAAAAAACTCCCTGCAATGGTGGCATTCAAGGGCCTCTGGAGTCAACGCAATCAGCATCGAGGATGGGGTGGGGGGCAGCCTGACAGGTATGAATGATTTTGAATGCCCTCTTCTCTCCAACTGCGCGTATATGCGCGGTCAGTGGCTTCTCTGGAGCTGGCAAGGGCACGCACAGAGGGGCACCCCTCATTCACTCCCCACACCCCCCATTCCTCCACTCTCCCAACCGCGCGTATATGCGCAGTCAGAGGCTTCTCTGGAGCTGGCAAGGGCACGCATTGAGGGGTACCTTGAACATCCCCTCCTCCCTCTCGTCTCTCTCCTCCTCTCCCCCCTCCACACCCCCTCTCCAGCTGCGCATATACACGCGGTTAGCGGCACTGGAACTGACTAGGGCGCGTGTAGAGGGACTCAACACAAGTGCCCCTTTTTCGCTTAACCCATCTCTTGGCGCGTGTAGAGTCGCTCAAACCCCCACTCCCCACTCCACCCTTTCTTCCCCTGCTCCACATTCATTCTTCCCCCCCTTCCCCTTTCCCCCCAGCTGCGCATATACGCGCGGTCAGAGGCGGCACTGGAGCTGGCGAGGGCGCGCATAGAGGGGCTCACGATGGTGCCGGAAGTGGGGCAGATCTACCGGTGGGTGTGACTGTATTGGGCGTGACTGTAATGGGTGTGAATCTAATGGGTGAGTGACTATGCATGTGATGGGTAGTTCACGGGTGTCCCAAGGGTGAGGGCGCGAGTGGAGGGGCCCACGATGGTGCCGGAAGAGGGGCAGATATACTGGTGGGTGTGCCTTTGGCGATTGTGATATGTGATGGTGGTTGTGATTTGGGGTTTTATATGTCTCGAAAGGCGAGGGCGTGCTTATAGTGGCTCGCGATGGTGCCGGAAGTGGGGCAGATATACCGGTGGGTGTGCCTTTGGTGATTGTGATATGTGATGGTGGTTGTGATTTGGGGTTTTATATGTCTCGAAAGGCGAGGGCGTGCTTATAGTGGCTCACGATGGTGCCGGAAGTGGGGCAGATATACCGGTGGGTCCACTGTGATTCTAATAAGGGTGTGACTGTAAAGATTGCAAGGGGATGCGCGTCACACCCTGGTGGTGATGGGTATGTCACGAGGTGAGGGGCGCGAGTGGAGGGGCTCACGATGGTGCCGGAAGTGGGGCAGATCTATCGGTGGGTGTATGGTGACTGGGTGTGCTTGTGGGCTTTGCATTTGGAGTCGACAGACTAGGGGGCATTCTGAGCGATTGAAAGTACGTCTCCCACTTGCAACTTGCATCTCTCATGCTTGCATCTCTCACTTGCGGTGGAGGCTTTTTGTACTGGGGTCACTTTCTCAAAGTACATCTCGGTTGCATCTTGCATCTTTTAAGGCGCCTCCAAATTCTTACGTTCCCTTCGAGAATTCTCGTGTGTGAATCACTTTCTAAGCAACTCATTATGCACCCGCTCTCCTGCCCTCTCCTCGCCCGCCTCCCCTTGCAGTGACTGTGTGGTGAAGACTGTCGTTCCATACGGGGCTTTTGTGGAGCTCAAACCAGGGAAAGAGGTGAGCAAGCGGGAGAAAGGGGGGGTAAAAGAGGGGAAGTGAGCAGCGAGGGGAGTGGGGTGGTAGTGCTTGTTGCGACACTAACGTCTCTCCTCTCACTTTCAGGTGCTCTGGCTCACTAGTGAAAGCACTTTTCTCGTTCAGAGCAGTTCTCAGACAATGTTTGTGGCGCGTCCAATAGCCTATTCTTGAGTCGACTCAAAAATAGACTTGACTCAAAATTAGGCTCGCTTCAGAGCAGTTCTCAGACAGTGTTTGTGGTGCCTCTGCCTCATTAACGTAGCAGTAAGGAGTACACGGCTGCTCACTCTCCTGCCCTTACTGCCCCCTTTCCCCTCTCCCACTACCTTCCTCCCCCGTTCTCTCCTCTTTCCTCCCGCCATCTCGCTCCCATCCCCCTCCCACTCCTTCCATCCATCCTGCCAGGCCCTCATTCACGTCAGTGAGCTCTCCACATTGCGACTCAGCAAGTATAAGCACACGCCTCTCTCCCACACTCTCTCTCCCGCTCTCCATTTCCGCCGTCTCTCGTCTTCCCCCTCCCAGGCCCTCATTCACGTCAGTGAGCTCTCCACATTGCGACTCAGCAAGTATAAGCACACGCCTCTCTCCCACACTCTCTCTCCCACTCTCCATTTCCGCCGTCTCTCGTCTTCCCCCTCCCAGGCCCTCATTCACGTCAGTGAGCTCTCCACCGTGCGACTCAACAATTATCGAGGCATCTCAGTAATTATTCTCTCCCATCCCTCCCACCCCTCCCCTCCCCCTCCCATCCCCCTCCCAGGCCCTCATCCACGTCAGTGAGCTCTCCACAGTGCGACTCAACAAGCCAGAGGATGTACGTCTCTTGCTTTCCACCCCATCTTGTCACCCCTGCCCATCCATTCACATTCACTTCCAGTCTTTCCGACATGACACGTCTTTTGAGTCGACTCAAAACACGACTCTTGATTGCCACCCCATCTTGTCACCCCTGCACATCCATTCACATTCACTTCCAGTCTTCCTTTGACATGACATGACACTATGCCTCCTTTCCGTGGCCTTGACCTACCTTCCTCCCTCGCATTTCCCTGTTTCTTCTCCCCTGTCCTGTTTCCGCGTTCCCTGTAAAACGTCCTCCGTCTCACCTGCCTTCGAATTTTAAGGCGCCTGATTTCCTCTCCTGTTCGTCTCCTCTTCTGAATTCTTCTCCTGCTGTACCAGTTTGTGGCAGTCGGGGATACTCTCGACGTCAAAATTCTTGAGGTGAAGTCAAAATCTCTGCAAACCCCTTCTGTCTTTTTTTCGCAATTTCCTCCCCTCCCTCTTCTTCGTCGATTGCTCGTTTTATCATGATCATTTTGTCTTGCACATGCCCACCCACCATGCCTTCCCTACTTTTCTCCCTCCCCCTTTCTTCCCCATCCACCAACGCAGATCAATGCAAGAGGTCAGCTGCGATTGAGTCACAAGGCAGTGCTTCTAGAGGAGGGCAGGGAGCCCGTACCCACTAGTAACGCATCCTCTACAAGCACAGCAACCCCTAATGGCTCGAGCGGGGAAAATAGAAATGTGGCGGGAGCTGGGAAAGGTGGGTATGCCCCTCCTAAGTTTCTGAAGCCTAATGCTCCTGCGTCCCCTTCGCCCTTGGTGCCTAAGCCAAGGGGTAGGTGAAAGAGGGATGGGTAGATGTTAGGGAAGTATTGAGTGTACACTTTAATTTCTCCATACAATGTTATACCATGTAACTGTATCACGAATAGGATAGCCCATGGGCATTCCTTTAACAAAATGATTAGCCCAATGATCGCGCAACATTCATGGGGAATACTGGTAGATGCATAATCACATATGTATGTTCTTTACTGAAGGGTTCGGGGTATTATCCAACTTCAATCACTTGGAGGATTTGGGGAATAACACAACTTCACCCAATTTCGGATACTGTATACTTGCATCGCTATGTCCAGTAACACCGGATTGCAACGAGGATTGCAGGAATCTCTCCCATCCAGCCGCACCCAAAACCCCACTGCGTCCCCCCAGTGCACCCACCACCATCCATTCTCATTTCCCCAACCCCTCCGTCTTTCACCTTCATAATCTCAATTCTGGTTGTTCTTATTCCAAGTTCCCTCAGTGTCCTTGCTCCATATGGTTGCGGTCTCCGCTCCAGGACTTGAAGTGATGGGTTGCCATCGGCGACATCTTCCCTCATTCGTATGTTATGGCGACTGACAACGGGTCCTCAAGAGAAGACTTGTGCGAAGATATCTCCAGCTGCTGGCGTCATGTAATCCAGCTCGACTGACTCTTGCAATGCAAATGACGGGGAGCTTTTCTACCATGCCGGAGCAAGTGACATCAATGTGAGTAGCCACAATACTCCCTTCTCTGGTTATCGATCTGCACCGCTCGTTCTACCCCTTTCTTCGGACGTTACTTTGTAAGGGCTATTTGGTGACGCCCTTCATTACGTTTTTTTATTACCGGGGCCGTTGATGATCGCTATGGAATTACCGTCTGAAATCAGTAGCTTGCTACTTCTGAAGAGAAACAGCGGCTTTTACTGAGGTCCCTTTTGAGATATACATTTTCCTTTTTCGCAATGTCTGGGAGCGTTGATGATTTTCAAACCAGTTTAAACGCCAGTTCTGCTTCTGAATTCTTTTGATGTCCACTGGTTAAATTCCCTGAGCTCTCTTGCACATTCCACATTCTCTTTCCAAGTCCGTGTCGATGTGGTACATCAGCTGTGTCTGCTATTTATTTCAACTGCAATTTTCTTCGGTGATCATTTGGTGGCTTGCTGTGCAGTGATGCACAAACTTTAGGGTGCTGATCATCGTTGATGTTATTTAACCTTCCTCTGTCCCTGAGCATTCAAGCCACATTTTCTCTCTCTTTCTCTCTTGATCCTCATCGTGTTTTTTTCGTTGAGTTTTCGCGTCGCCCTTTAAAAATGTCTGGTGTGTCGGCTATGATGTGACCTTATCCGCGCTGCCGATCCCTTTCGAGGGAACTGTGACGATTGGACAAAACGGTTGAATCTCTTGATCTGAGCCGCATGAATCAGCGGTCGCGACTTTCTTTCATTTCGTTTATTACATTAGGCTTACCCCTCCGTTCAGCAGAACGACATGTGCGATCTTGTCGCATGGAACGATTTAGAATGGAGGATTATCAAGCAGACAGCCCTACTCCGGGATTGCGCAATGATATCAGTTTGCAGTAATCTCGAACGGGCTACCAACAATTTCATTTCATCGGCCAGGTCCTCACGGTTCTAATCGGTCTTTCGTTTCTAATACTAACGACCTTCGATGTTTTCCCATCTGTGTTCCAGGTCCCGTGATGCTGGCCAAGTTGGAATTCCAGAAGTCAGAAACAGAATCTGCTGATTGATCCCTGTACCTGCAACCTTCTCCCCTCGGGAGCTTGCTTCTATTCTGGTACGCATTGGTCGTTCGTTATGTCTTGCTAATGAATCGTTGTTGTATCATGCTCCCATATGACACTCAAAGCTGGCCAGTGATGAGAATAAACGTCGCTATCCTGACATGCCTTGGGCATGCTGTGATGCCAAATACAGTCTCACCTGACAATGTCTGAGGCCAGCTGATATCTTGCTGTCATTTTGTTATCGTTTTCTTTCCCTCTTGGTCATATCTAAGCCTGTAATGGAAACGTCGTTTTTTGTCTTGCAGGAGCCATTTTCCTGTGGTCTGTATCGTTAGGAATGCTTCAACAAATGTGAATGTCCACTGATTTTATACAAAGAATATTATACTAATGTGAATGTCCCCTGAATATTCAACTTACCGGAATAGTATTGTTTCCTGGGTAGTCCTAGTTTAATCTGAACAAGATGTGTTCAGTTATCATTTTAAATTTACACCAGAGTTCGTACCGGTACCTGCTTTGCTCTATTCTTTGTACCGTTACGTCAACAGACATCGTTGGACAAGCTTCTCACCCAGCCTAGCATCTTAGAGCGTATTCCTAGAAAGAGAACCTCATATCAGGCTGACACTGAAAATTTCTTAAACCCAAAACCTCTCGCTAGTTTACCAGGCAAAAGGTACAATTTTGATACGAGGTGGCCTGATATGAGGCCGTAGAATAAGCTCTTATATACTACACTCAAGGCAGAGCAACAGCCCAACATCAGAAAATGCAGTCTCACGTTTCAGCATCATATCCTAAACCCTGGCAAACGGTGAAGGAAAATTCCTCGCCAAACACTATATTCTACCCACTTGCTGCTGCAGCCGCAGCAGTATGCCCGATGTTTGTCCAAAAGCCTGAAACCTTGCTGGTTCTGCCTAACAAGCTCAGCAGGAGCAGTACAGACCATGTTCCCCAATACGACCTGCGGCCTGCTGTAGCACAGCTGCCCATCTACCCCCTAGCATTCTTCCCCTCACTGCTGCTCCTGTGAAAAGCCTTCAGCATTCCCCTCCACTGTTGCTCCTGCAATAACCCTCCAGCATTCTTCCCCCCCTCCTACAGTTGCCCCTGCAAAAACCCTTCAGCATTCCCCGCAACTGATGCTCCTGCAGAATCCTTCCAGCATTCCCCCCCTCACTGCAGCTCCTGTAAAAGCTCTCCACCATTCCTCCCTTGCTGCTGCTCCTGCAAAAATCCCTCCATTGTTCCTTTCTCACTGCTGCTCCATGAAGAAAAATACCCAGCACTCTTCTTTCACACTGCTGCTCTGAAAAAGAAACGACCTCCACCCCTCCTCCCTCACTGCTGCTCTGGAAAGAGGCTCAGCACCTGCCGTGCCGGCGACAGTGCTGACCTTCTCCTGCTGCCCCTCCTTCCTTCCCCCCCCCTTCGCCCTTCCTTCCCGAGTAGCAACAATAGTCAACCATTCCTCCCTCACTGCTGCTCTGGAAAGAGGCTCAGCACCTGTCGAGCCGGTGACGGTGCCCTTCTTGCTGCCACCCCTCCTCCCCCTCCTCCTCCTGCTGAATCTTTTATTCCTCACACAACCATTCCTCCCTCACTGCTGCTCTGGAAAGAGGCTCAGCACCTGTCGAGCCGGTGACGGTGCCCTTGCAGCCGCCCCTCCTCCCCCTCCCCCTCCTCCTCCTGCCGAACCTGCCGCCGCCGCAGCAGCAGCAGCGGCCGCAGCTGCTGCCATTGCAGCTGCCGCACCTCCCATATCCCCTCCCATTGCTCCCCCCAACCCAGCACCCGGGAAATCCCGGCCAAAAATATCCCTGGCATGACTCATATGCCCAAATCTACTGCCACTACCGGCATTCCCCAACCCCCCTGCTGACATCCCTAGGTTCCCCATTCCGCCCTGCCCTATCCCCCCAGGTCCTAGACTCCCCATTCCCCCGGGCCCTGTTCCCCCAGCCCCCAAGCTCCCCATTCCCCCCATCCCCGCTCCCCCAGGCCCTAGGCTCCCCATTCCCCCTGAAGCTGCCGAGAGTAAAGGATTGAACTGGGACGGGTTGAAGGGGAGGGAGGGTGACCTTTGTTGCTGTGCGGCTGCTGCTGCTGCCGCTGCCGCTGCCGCCGCCGCCGCTGCCGCCGCCGCTCCTGGTGGCTGGTTCGACCCTCCCCCGATCCCCCCCACATGCCCCCCACCTATTCCCCCCCCATGCATCCCCCCAAGCCCTCCCCCCCCATGCATCCCCCCACCAGCGCCTCCCCCCAAACCTGCCCCACCATGACTGTTCTGCCCGAGACTATTCTGCCCATGATTATTCTGCCCGAGATTATTCTGCCCGTGACTATTCTGAAGGTCGTAAAACGCAGCAGCTGCCGCATAAGCACTCAGCGCTCGCCCCAGAATCGGGTCTGCTGCAGCAGCCGCAGCCGCAGCAGCGGCACCAAGCGGATTCCCCACCGGGTTATGAGCCGCCGCAAGGTATTGCGCTGCTGCTGCCTGCTGCTGCTGCTGTTGCTGCTGCTGCTGCTGGGAATTCGAAAGAGACGCAGCTAGCTGGGAAGAGAGCAGTGGGTTGGACCCCCCTCCGGCTGCAGCAGCAGCGGCGGCGGCGGCAGCAGCAGCAGCCGCCGCGGAGAAATGAGGGGAGGAGAGGAGAGGGTCGTCTGGATGGAGTGAAGGGGGGAGGGAAGACAGCCCTGCTGCTCCTAACGCGGATAGAGCTCCCCTGAGGTTCCCCATAGGGTTTCCCCCTGCTGCTGCGGCGGCGGCAGCGGCGGCAGCGAGAGGGTTGAGAGGGGGAGGAGCGGAGGGAGGAGGCGGGGCGGATGGGGGGAAGAAAGGCTGGGGCGGGCTGTTGAGGCTGGTGGGGAGAGGCGTGGAGGAAAAGAGGGGATCGCCCCCTGACGGGTCGTCCCCGGAATGACCCTGAGAAGGGAGAATATGAGAGCGGAAAGGAAGAGACGAAGGGAGAGATGAGAGTCGAAAAACTATCTTGCCCATTCTTGCTTGGGGTGGGGTCAAAATATCTGCTAATTCTGACATCCATCCATCTCACCTCCATCTTAGCTCCATCTCACCTCCATCTTAGCTCCATCTCACTCCATCTCACTCCATCTCACTCCATCTCTCTCCGTCTCTCTCCGTCTCTCTCCGTCTCTCTCCGTCTCTCTCCGTCTCTCTCCGTCTCTCTCCATCTCTCTCCATCTCATCCCACCTCTCTCCATCTCTCTCCATCTCACCTGCATCCGCTTAAGGTAGAGCCGATACTTCTGCAAATGTGATGCCACATTCTCCCTGCATGAGTGGTAGCCAGGGGAGAGGGGGGTGAGGGAGGTTATTGCAAGGCGGGATAGAGGATCCGAAGAAAGAAAACGAATGTTTAGTTAAGTATGTTTACGAGAGGTGGAATTACAAGTCTTGACAGCAGTATGAAGTTCGTATGAAGGATACTAAGTATATGTTATTCCACCCTCACCCGCACCCGCACCCGCACCCGCACACACCCACACGGCCCACACTTACCTTGTTAACCCCTCCACATTCATAAGCTGCATAATAGTCTTTGGCACAGCGTTCTTGATGCCCAGATGCGACACGGATGGAACAACGTGAGCCCTTCCCCATGCTCCCCTCTCACCTTGTCAACCCCTCCACGTTCATGAGCTGCATAATAGTCTTTGGCACGGCGTTCTTGATGCCCAGATGCGACACAGCGTCCACAAATCGCTTGTGCAGCTGGGGAGGGCATGGTGAGGGAACATGGGAGAAAGAGAAAGGGAGAAGAGGGCGAGACGAGGGGACGGGAAAGGAGAACGAGACGAGAGGGCGGGATGAGTGAGCAGGAAGAGAGCACAGGACGGGAGCTCGGGACGAGAGGGCGGGACGGGAGATGGTTTGCTGTACCTGTGGGGTCCAGACGAGCCTGGGGCGCTTGAGAGTGCGTGGCTGGCCGTCGCTGCTGTTGCCCTCCTGATTGCCTGCCAAGTGGATGAATGGATGGGCGCGAATGGGCTCTTGGCATGTGTCAGAACCAATAGCAGCGTGCCAGGTGCATGGGTTCGGATGGATGCGGATAGATGCAGATGGATGCAGATAGATGCAGGTCCATCCGGATGGATGCGGATGGGGCAACATGACAGCGAACAGGAGCACATAAGGGAGTTATATTGCACGGCCGCATGTGTGCACGCACACACACACACACACACACACACACACACACACACACGCGCGCGCGCGCGCGCGCGCACACATACACACACACGCGCGCACACACGCACGCACACACAAACCCACCGGAATCCTCATCCGGCTCAGGCGACGAGTCCCCCTTTCCTCGCCCTCTTCCCGCCACCCTCACACACATGCACGCACGCACACGCGCTCGCACACAAACCCACCTGAATCCTCATCCGGCTCAGGCGAAGAGTCCTTCCCTTTCCTCGCCCTCTTGCCCCCACCCTCCTGCTGCTCCTCCTGCTGCCGCTGCTCCTGCATCCGCTCCTTCGCATTTCCACTCCTAAGGCTCCCATTCCTCCCCTCCCCCTCGTCCATACTCAAACCCTTCCCGTTCCCCACGCTATCGCTCACACCTCCCCTGCTCATCCCCCCCCCTCCGTCCCTCTGGCTCCCCCCTCCCCCTTCCCGCTGCTGCTGCCGCCGCCCTTCCACCTCTCTTGACCTATCTCCACCCCTCTCTCGCTGCCAATCCCTCTCCCTATCCTCGTCATCTTCCTCCTCACTTCCTCTCTCCCGCTCCCTTTGGCTTTCCCTCTTCCTCTCTCGCTCCCACCCCCTCTCTCTCCCCCTCTCCCTCAGTCCTTCAGTCTCCTCCCTGCGAGCCTGCCCTCCATCTCCCGAAAATTCCGGTCCATTTTCCGACACCCGCCTTCCAGAAGCTGTCAAATTTTTAGGGTTATTCCCCCCACTATTTCCACCCAGGTTATTGAACCCCCCATTCCGACCCTTTTGCACATTATCAATCCCCTCACCGGTGCGCCTCAACCCTTCCCCCAAAGACCCCCTTTCTTCACCACCCGAGCCTCCGTCCGAACCTGCTTCCGAGCCACCCCCTTCATGTCTCCACCCTCCGAACCTGGCGTCCACGTCACCAGGAGCGCTTCGTAATCCCCCTGGGCCGAACCCGGCGCTTGAACGGTTACGATCATCAGGAGCAATGGTATTGCCGAGCCTGCCGTCTTGGTATGGTATACGCGCTTGAGACCTATCCTGTCCAGGCGCCAACGGGTAGTCTTCGTTAGGACGCTTGCTACCATCCTCGTTGGAAAGCTTGCGATCCGCTTCGTTATAGAACCTCTGTGCGTCAAAATTCCCGCGTCTAGGCTCTTGGTCGCGGGGAGCCCTCTGATAGCCGGGGAACAGCGCAGCGGCCGCCCGCTTGTCTCCTTCCCCGCGCATCGCTTCCGCCCCAGTTGACGCAGAAAAATGTTCGCGCTGCTCCTCCTGCTCGCGTTGCTGCCGCTGCTGCCTCTCCTGCCGCTGTCGCTGCTCCTCTTTTTCAAACTCTTGCCTCTGATTACCCTGCTCCCCTTGCTGCTTCCGCTGCTGCTCCCTCTGCTGCTCCCGCTGGAGCTGCTGCTGCCTCCCGTGCAAGTGCTCGCGTCGCTGCTCCAGCCTCTCCTGCTCTGCACGCGGCACTGGCGCGCGGTCATCATCAACAAAACGGTCGGCGGTGTCAAACTCTCGCCGGCTCCGCTCATCCCGCCCGCGTTCCAACGGCTCCTGGTCGTGCGACGGTCGCGAAGGAGCGTTCGCGAAAGGAGACGCGTCCGCAGGAGGAGGGTGATTAGACGGAGCGGCGGCTCGGGAGGCTCCCGTGTGAAGAGACTGAAACTGAGGGTGATTCAAGCTGGGAGGAACGATCTCCGGTCGTGTAGTTAACCTGGGATGTTGCAATATGTTGTTCAACGTGGCCTGGACACGAAGGGATATAACGTAAACAAAATAAGCAATTCATTAAAACACGTCGGAACCGATGAAACAGATGGCGAGCGAGGAAAGCGAAAGCAAAAGTCGAAACTCCACTTCGGCCAAATCGCGAGACGTTATTGTGAGACTGGCTCGCAGGCGACCTAGCCTTAATATGCTACGAAACTCTAAACTACGGTCGTCCTTAAAGACTGATAAACAGCTTTCACGCTAAAACCAGGAATCTCCTATGAAATTAGTAACGGCAGAGCAAACATCGAAGTTGTGCAAAATAATAATTTCAAGTCAACTCAAAAATAGGCGAAAGAATGTTGACCTGTGCAGCACGTTCGACGTCTTGCTCTGTAACGTTGTACATTGACTCCTTAATGCTGAACGCAGCAGCGAGCATAGGAGTAATAAGGCGTTGGTTAAGAGGAACTAACTCCTCCTTAGTTGGCAAAGTGGCCTCCCAATCGCCACAGTTTCGCCACGCGTCGTTTCTCGTGGAGAGCCCGAGAGATAGCCCGTCACCGTCATCATTCCGAGCCGTCATGTTTAAATTTCCGACAGCTGGCTGAAAGCAACTACTAAGTTCCCTACTAAGCTTCAAAGAGGGTCTAACACTCCACTTGAAACCACCACAAACAATAGCCTGCTCGCTCACCGCTAAAATGGCTCAGAAGTCAAGACTTGAGTGAATCAAGAAGGAAGGAGGCCAGGCGAGTTTGGTTGGTGGTTGGAATGCAGGTGAGCCCACCCGCAGATTTTTCCAGCCATAGATTTTCCATATCCCAGCATTCCGTCTGTGAGAGACGGAAAAAATGGAGATTCTCTTTGTGGGGCTGAGCAGGAGACCTCGCGGAAAGGTACAGAGTTTCGGGCAGTATCACCAACCTGACCGGGCAGCACTGTGCTCGGTCTCCTTGGAATCTTCGGGGGGGTGGGGGGGGCACACCCACGAATCACGAAAGCCGATGAATGCAGGGTTTTTAGTTACGGCAGAAGAGGTACTTCCGAACCTGCGCTTTCTAGGGACCTTCGTCTCTACCAGCACACAGTTTCCCAGGTTTCGCTGCCGAGACAGAAGACTTATCGCGCTAACACAGAACTCGTCTCCACATTAACCCACGTGTCATCATCTCGGAATCCATTTCTGTTGCTACTCAGGCAAACGGTGCACAGCACTATTTTGTTTTTTTTTTCGTACTAGACTAAATCCCTCTCCGCTGGCATGGTAATGAAGAGCATCAACCCTAAACACCTTGCGACTAAGTTTTTAGGGTTGATGCCAAACTAAATCCCTCTTGGCTTGCATGTTAAATTTGGGGCATCAACCCTAAACACCTTGCGACTAGGTGTTTAGGGTTGATGCCCCAAAATTATATCCCACTTGGCGGGCATCAACCCTAAACGCCTTGTCGCGTGGTGTTTAGGGTTGATGCCCTTGAAAACTTGCCATCCGAGAGGGGTTTAGTTTTGTGCTTGTTGGCAGAAAACTGTCGACGAAAACAGTGCTTGCGTGACATGCGGAGAAGCCGAGTTCTGTGTTAGCACGATAACTCTTCCGTCTCAGAAGCGGATCTGCGGAAAGTGTGCGCAAGTTGAGATGAAAGTCCCTCAAAAGAAAGACAGCTACAGTAACCCTTCCGTGAAAACTAAAAACCCATGAATGCACGCTTGACTGATTACTCGAGGGTTGCCTGCCGGTCACCGCCTCATCACCAACCATCATAACGGAATGCTGTCAAGTTCGAGGATAAGCCGTGGCGTTGTTTTCTCACGATTGGTTGAGCCTCCCATGAAATCCCAATGGTTTGCCGGCTAGCGGGATTCACTCTTCCTCTTTCCTGGGATTCGAGTCCTTGATTTCGTCGAGCCAGCTCAAGGGTTTGTCTCTTCAACGAGCAGGGGGTGCAATGCAAGCGAATCAATGCACCGCAATCAGGTGTCTACAGTGTGCAGTGAACAACTCTCTGCTGGTCATTCCCGCTGCCCGCAGTGAAAAACATGAAAAGACACGTCGCCTCTGGCAAGTTTCCGCTGCCAGCAGTGTCTCCGGCAAAATGGATGGATTTCCTCAGAGATTGCCAGCCACTAGCATATCCTGGCCACCGTGCAGATCTGGCATGTGTGTGTGGGGAGGACCTAGACTCGAACATATCTCCGTTGATGGCAGGTGCAGTATCAGCTAAAATGGGTATGCTCACTTGATTGTACCATTATTCGTTGCTCATAAAATGCTCAATAAGGAGCATCCACAATGGCCGCGACTAGCTGAGAGAGTAGAAGCTTTTCTGTTATTTTACACCACTTATTGTGACTAACTAGGGATAACATACACTGGAGGGAGAAACCGTGTGCGAAAGCTGATCAGAACCACCTACCATTATTGTATTGTGGTATCGGTTGTTTCAATTGTGAATTGATGAGTTACAAACAACTAGTGCAACGATGAACCTGTAAAACCGTTGAACATGGAAGGGCTGTGAGGTTCAACAAGGGCTGAATTAGACGAGTTTACCTGGAATGTGAGGGCGTCGAGTCTGATGTGAGCCTTTCTGAGGAGGAGCACAAGGAACTGAGCAGTGAGCAGCAAACATGTCTGAGAAGCAAGAGGAGAAGGCACTTGAAAAACCATTGGTAGCTGGCTGCTGTCGCATCACTCTTCTCTTCTCCACTGTCGCTGCCGCACCTGTTGGTAGGTACTCAGTGTGCCAATCATATTCCCCTTCTGCTGCGCAAATAACACTGCTAGAACAAAGGCACATTTGTACCACCTGGACTAGACAGAACAAACTGGCCACCATCTTGCGTAAGACAAACCAATGCGTTACTGAAATTGCTACACTGAAACAGCACAGCCAATAGGGAGTTTGTAGAGTAATTGCGTCGCTCTTACATCACCTAGCATCTTCCTCTCGAGCTTTCATGCAATAGCTCGAGTGGTGGTGGCGGCCGTGGCATGGCAGGCACATCCAACCTACTGGAATAGCATGCATGCATGGCAGCATGGTTGGGGGGGGCCATAGAGGCATGGCACTAACAGTACTGTAACCTGATAGAATATACCGGTGATTACATTACTCCCCTCCGGGCATCAACAGCAGTTTGGAGGAGAGGCATGGAGTAGAACTACAGAGCGCACCGGCCTAGCTGGTTGGTCGCACAACCAGCCTGTGACTAAGGCGGGGTGACGGAGTCACGATAGGGGGTAGTTATGGCCGTTGCTTGAAGGCAAGTTGAGACCCACGTATTGTGCATGGCAGCAGCATAGCAGCAGAGAAGGTGGATGATCCTCAAGCAGTCATGATGAGAGGGAGGCTCCGGCCGAGGAAGAAAGACTTGAGCATCAATCGTTCGATGCCATCTGGCGACCACTGATAGGTTGTTATGTCCGATATGATTTCCCTGAGAAAGGGGATGAGGTGATGGGAAGGGAGTGGAGGGATGCGTGGGTATACGTTACTGAGCAGGTTTTCTAATGATAGGACTTCAGGAGCAATAGCTCTCGATGCCATCTGGCAACCACTGATAGGCCGTAATGTCCGATATGATTTCCCCGGAGAAGGGGAAACAGAAAAGGGGAGGATGGGTGAGAAGAGGGGAGAAGAGGGATGGGAAGGTAGGCGGATTTGAGGTGCAGTTATGTGTGTATGTGGATGCATGTGTGTACGTACGTGTTCGTCTCTGTATGTCTGTGTGTTTGCACAAGAAACACTCACCTGTGAGGTGTGAGGAACTCCAAATACGCGTTCTTGAGCGTGCGGGCGAAGCGAATCCTCGTCTTCTTCCTCTGCGAGTCGCTGATTACGATCCAACGGTTCTGCTCCAACGCCACCTCCTCAAAAGCTGAGTTGAACTTCTTCAGCCTGAGAGGAAGAGAGTCGGACAGGGTAAAACGAGGGCAACACAAGTCAATGCAAGTCCATGCAAGTCAAACTAAGAGCAAAGTAGATCCTCGTTTTCTTCCTCTGCGAGTCGCTGATCACGATCCAACGGCTCTGCTCCAACGCCACCTCCTCAAACGCCGAGTTGAACTTCTTCAACCTGAAAGCATCAACAGAGATGAGTCAGGTCTGAGATCTCAGACTGCTCATCACCATCCAGCAGCTTGCCTTTTGAGTCGACTCAAAAGTCACCTCGTTACAATGGCTCAGGTCTGAGATCTCAGACTGCTCATCACCGTCCTTCTCATCAGCAGCTTGCACCAGCTTGTATCATATGATCTCCCACGCAAAGCTCTCTCCTACGCTGCTGCTCGCTGGAGATGTCTGAAAGCCTGAGATCTCAAACTGCCCATTACCATCCAACGGCTTGCTCCAAGTCAGTTAGAGACAGGGAGTCCAAGTCAGCACAGGTCAACGCAAGTCAGGAAAAGTCAACACATATACTAGTCAAGGGCCGAGGGTCAACACACCTGGATTTGACTGCATCCGCGCTGAGCTTTGCAGACACCTCCTCAGGCGCCAAGCACGCCATGAGCTGCGGGAGAAAGGGAAAAGAAGGAAGTGGGAGAGGGAGAGAGCATTGCTTTGGAGTTGGCCCATCACAGAAGTGACTGCATCCGCGCTGAGCTTTGCAGACACCTCCTCAGGCGCCAAGCACGCCATGAGCTGCGGGAGAAAGGGAAAAGAAGGAAGAGGGAGAGGGAGAGAGCATTGCTTTGGAGTTGGCCCATCACAAAAGTGACTGCATCCGCGCTGAGCTTTGCAGACACCTCCTCAGGCGCCAAGCACGCCATGAGCTGGTGGGAGGGGAGAATGGAGAGAGAAATCAGCAGGAGAGTCATATAAGCTGGCGAGGGGGAAGTGAGTGAGTGGGCGAGAAAGACATCAAAAGCAGGAGCACAGACACATTATAGGCACGGGCACATGCATGGCGTGATTATACAGAGGTTCTCGACAAAATTCACTCACAGCCTTGATCCAAGATTGCCCCATAATCTGCAACACAGTCTCCCAGGGGCTTAGGGATTCTGGAAATCCGTGCAGGAAACCTCTTGCTCACGAATGCACTCACCTTTGCAAGGCCTGCCTTATCAAAGGCTGCCTCATACGCTGCAATGCGGTCCTGCTGCTTCAGAAGCATTTCTGTGTGAGTTGCAATCTGTGTATTACTCTCACCACTCAACACACCTTTGCAAGGCCTGCCTTATCGAATGCTGCCTCATACGCTGCAATGCAGTCCTTCAGCATTGTCTAAAACACCTAGCAGCGACCCCTCACGAATCCACACACCTTTGCCAGGCCTGCCTTATCGAATGCTGCCTCATACGCTGCGATGCGGTCCTGCTGCTTCAGTGCATCCTTCATCCTCGTTGCAACACTGGCGGGTGGAAGAGGGAAGAAGACAGCAAAACGAGGGGATGAGATGGGAGCAGAGAGACTCAATCCTGCTGCTTCAGTGCATCCTTCATCCTCGTTGCAACACTGGCGGGTGGAAGAGGGAAGAAGACAGCAAAACGAGGGGATGAGATGGGAGCAGAGAGTCTTAATCCTGCTGCTTCAGTGCATCCTTCATCCTCGTTGCAACACTGGCGGGTGGAAGAGGGAAGAAGACAGCAAAACGAGGGGATGAGAAGGGAGCAGAGAGACATAATCCTGCTGCTTCAGTGCATCCTTCATCCTCGTTGCAACACTGGCGGAGGGGAGACAGGGAAAGAGAGGAGAGCAACGTGGGGCACAAGGTTTCTTTCTTGTTTGTTTCCTGTCAGAGGCAGAAGAACCCACAGCAGGTTGCCACCCACAGCAGGTTGCCACCCACCACTTACATGGCCTCCCATGCCCCACTCACATGCTGCCAGCCACAAAGTGCGCGTTGTTCATCACAAACACTGCTCCCTATACTCACACACATGCTGCGACACTCACATTTTCCACTCACTCATGCACTCACATGCTGCCAGCCACATAGTGCGCATTGTTCATCACAAACACTGTTCCCTATACTCACACACATGCTGCGACGCTCACATTTTCCACTCACTCATGCACTCACATGCTGCCAGCCACATAGTGCGCATTGTTCATCACAAACACTGCTCCCTATACTCACACACATGCTGCGACACTCACATTTTCCACTCACTCATGCACTCACATGCTGCCAGCCACATAGTGCGCATTGTTCATCACAAACACTGCTCCCTATACTCACACACATGCTGCGACACTCACATTTTCCACTCACTCATGCACTCACATGCTGCCAGCCACATAGTGCGCATTGTTCATCACAAACACTGCTCCCTATACTCACACACATGCTGCGACACTCACATTTTCCACTCACTCATGCACTCACATGCTACCAGCCACATAGTGCGCATTGTTCATCACAAACAGCGCCCCCATCGCAGGATCCTGTATTGCCCGCCCTCACACTACTCACATCCTCCCCTCCCGCCACCCCTCTTCTATAGTCACATGCTGCTACCCCCTTTACACTCACATGCTGCCAGCCACATAGTGCGCGTTGTTCATCACAAACAGCGCCCCCATTGCGAGGTCCTGAATCGCCCGCCCTCTCGCCTCCATGTTGAATAACAAAGAATCCAGCAACCCCTCCATCTCCGCCGCCAGCTGGCGCCTGCCGCCCGCACTCGGATGCTGCAGCTGATTCCCCCCTTGACCTGCTTGACTCCCGCCTTGACTCGTTTGACCTCCACTTTGACCACCGCTTTGACCGCCGCTTTGACTTCCTTGACTGCCCTGGCTTCCCTGCATGCCTCTGCTGCTGTGCCCCCCTTGGCCGCTATGCACTGCTCCTAGTTTACTCCCCCCCGTCTTGCTCCCCCCGCTGCTCCCCCCCGCCTTCCCCCCTCCGCTTCCCCCTCCCGCTCCCCCTCCCCCTCCCCTCTCCCTGAAACTCGCCCCGCCTATAGTAGCCAGGCCTATGAGCCTCTTATCCGCGGCGTGTCTCTTATAGACCATTTCTAGGGTTCCATAGTGGTCCGCTCGGCTCTCCCTATCCATTAGTTGTGCGATGAAGTTAATAACGTAGCTTGTCACTTTATGCACGCCAATATCCACTTCTTCATCGTTGGTTGTTTTCTGCTCCGAGGACTTCCAGTGAATCAGCCTATAAGGGGTATGTGTGAGGCAAAGCAGTGTGAAAAGAACGGGAGAAATTGTGGCTCCATCAATCATCACCTCAATATTCATAAAACGTGCCTGAGAATGAGCTTTGAGGCTTGTGTGAAATTCCCCTCAAGGATTTCGACTCCGGGGTTGACCACCTTAGAAAACAATAGAACTGCCTGCACCAACCCTTCCTTCCTCACATGAGCAGCTTCTTCTTCATGGGAGAGTTTCCAGACGCCTTGTTGGCCGGTACAAACGTCCCCACCCACTTCCCGGAGGTTCTGAGGATACAGCCGTCCCACTCTGACCATAACCTCTGCTCACCTGAGCAGCTTCTTCTTCATGGGAGAGCTGCCACTGGCCTGGCTGGGCGGCACGAACGCCGCCACGTCCCCGAGCTGCAAGAGAGCGGCTCAGCCCACCCTAGGGAACTTGGGAAAACAAGGCTCTGGCGAAGAGCTGGGAGGGACTTGCCGGCCACAGTGGCACCCTAAGGCTCGCATTCTTACACCCAACCAAGCCTCACCTGAGCAGTTTCTTCTTCATGGGAGAGCTACCGGACACCTGGTTGGCCGGCACAAACCCTCCCATGGCCCAGCTTGTGCTCTCTTCCCCTAATGCATCGCATGTGTTCATCCCCCTCTCACCTGAGCAGTTTCTTCTTCATGGGCGAGCTACCGGACGCCTGGTTGGCCGGCACAAACGCTGCCACGTCCCTGAGAATGCGGTTGAGGTCGTCCAGAGTGGCAAAGATGGCTCCGGCAAAGAGCTGCGAGAGGCGCTGCCAGAGCTTGAATGGATCGTCTGAATCGCTCTTGGGGAGAGCGAGGAACACTGGCAGCGCCTGCCAAGGGGTGGTGGTCGGGAGTGGGAGTGGAGGGAGGGGAGTGGAGAGGGTACAGGAGAACGGGAGTTGGGGAGAGGGGATGGGAGTGAGAGAGGGAGGAAGGAGGGAAGGGAAGGGGAGGAGTGGGGGTGGTTGAGGTCGTCCAGAGTGGCAAAGATGGCTCCGGCAAAGAGCTGCGAGAGGCGCTGCCAGAGCTTGAAGGATCGTCTGAATCGCTCTTGGGGAGAGCGAGGAACACCGGCAGGGCCTGTTTAAGCGGGGTGGAGAGAGAAAAGGGGCAAAAGAGCAGGGAGAGACAGGGGATATGAGAGGCAGGCGCTGCCAGAGCTTGAATGGGATCGTCTGAGTCGCTCTTGCAGAGAGCGAGGAAGACCGGAAGGGCCTGCCAAAGGGGGGATGGGGGAAGGGAGTGAGGGGAGGGGAGGAAACAGGAGCTGCTAGAGACGCTGCCAGAGCTTGAAGGGATCGTCTGAGTCACTCTTGGGGAGAGCGAGGAAAACCTCCTGCTGGGAGGGAAGGAAGGTGAGTCAGGGAAAGAAGGGGGGTGGGGGGGAGAGAGGGGAGTGGGAGAGGGGAAGGTGTTGGAGAAGGGAAGTAAGTGGGAGAGGCCGACAGCATGGGAGTGTTGAGATTGTCAGGATGAAGAACAACTGTGATACTGACTCATGAGTTACAGTGTTACCATGTACGACAGTAGAGTTACCCTAACTACGAGACGAGGTGATATGTCCACATGTCCACCACCTCAGGGGCGCTCTTAGACGCAGCGATGGCTGCAGCATTCACCTCTCATTATAACTGGTTACCACCTCTAGTAACTAGCTGGTTACCAACTCTTGTAACCCACTAACCTGAGGGGAGAGGTCAGCCACGGTGCAGTATGCCTCCAACAGGGCGAAGATCTTTTCAGTGGCTGCCATAGAGGAGAGGGTATTACCTCCTGCACTGCACTGAAGGACCATCTGGTTACCACCTCTTGTAACTGGTTACCACGTGCACCAGGCGTACCTGTGGGGAGAGGTCAGCCACGGTGCGGTATGCCTCCAGCAGGGCAAAAATCTTCTCAGGGGCGCTCTTAGACGCAGCAATGGCTGCAGCATTCGCACACAGTGCACACAGGGTCGACTTCACGCCGCCCACCGACCCCACTAGATGCCGAAACACGCTGTCCGGACTCATCAGGTGCTCCCCGGGTTTCCGGGCAACCTGCTCCGTGCGCTTGCTGCTGCTCTCAGGTGTACTCTCAGGTGGATTCTCAGGTGGGCTCTCAGGTGCTCCCTCAGGTGTATTCTCAGGTGTGCTCTGGGACGTGCTGTGGGTCGTGCTGTCATTCGCCTTCAGCGCCTCGGGAGCAGGCTCAGGAGTTTCTTCAGGTGTTTCACACATGGGGTCAGGATGCGAGAGGAGATCCGAACCAGAGTCAGGAACGGCTGGGGTCGAAGCACTGTCGGGTGCAGAAGCTACAGCAATGACGGTGGTAACAGCAGCGCCGGCAATACTGCTATTGCCGCTGCTGCCGCTACTGCTGCCGCTGGTGGCACTGCTGCTGCTGCTATGGCTGGTGGGTGGAGAGGCGTCGAGAACGCCCTTGATGAGCTGATGCTCGGAAAAGAAGAGAACTCGCAGCTGGTGGGGGGAAGCATGGGAAACACAGGGGTAGGGAGGAGGGTAAGAGGGCCAAGGGAGAGCGCGCAAGGGTGAGGTGAGAGAGGGTGAGGGAGGGGATGGGGTTGGAGAGGCGTCGAGGATCCCACCCCACTGATGAGTTGATGCTCGGAAATGAAGAGAACGCGCAGCTGGTGGGGGAGAGCATGGGGGACAAGGGAACCGAGTGGGATAAGGGGTTGGAGGGACGGTGAGAAATGGAATCGGTTGGAGAGGCGTCGAGGACCCCACCCCACTGATGAGTTGATGCTCGGAGATGAAGAGAACGCGCAGCTGGTGGGGGGGAGCATGGGAAGCAGGAGAACCAAGAAGGGAAAAACACAGGGAAGGGAAAAAGGGGTGAGGTAAGGAAGAAGGAGGTGAGGGAAGGAGGTGTGAAGGAGGCGAAGGACAGGGGAGGGGGGAGAGGGTAAGAAGAAGAAACAGACCTTAATTCTGAGCCCTTAACTTGCTCATGGCTCACCAGGATGCTGATGCCTCTGATCCGCAGCTTGATCAGCGGCTCCAGATCAGCCCACGCCATGGCCTGTGTGTCTCCTCTGCTTACGTACCGCACATACCCCCGCCCCGCTCCCTTGTGCTGGCGTGCACTGCATGCGATCACCATGTGCCATGCCATGTGCCGCTCACTCACCAGTATGCTGATGTCTCTGATCCACAGCTTGATCAGCGGCTCTAGATCCGCCCACGCCATGGCCTGGCCAGGTTCCCCCCATATGCCTCTTGCTCACCAGGATGCTTGTGAGCCCCTTGTGCCTCCCCATGTCTCTCTCACCAGGATGCTGATGTCTCTGATCCACAGCTTGATCAGCGGCTCTAGATCCGCCCATGCCATGGCCTGCGTCTCCTCTGCTGTGTACTCCTTCATGCTCACACTCTCCACCGCACTCGCCACCGTTGCCTGCCTCGCCTTGCTGCATAACAGTCAAGGGAAGCACAAGGAAAGGTTATCGACAAGCATGACATGCCCTGCTATCCCCTGCCACGCCATGGCCTGCGTCTCCTCTGCTGTGCACTCCTTCATGCTCACACTCTCCACCGCACTCGCTACAGTTGCCTGGCGCACCTTGCTGCCAGGGGAGCAAGGGCAGAGAGGCACAAGGGGCAAGAAGGGAAGGCTTAGGGACCGTCCACGCCATGGCCTGCGTCTCCTCTACTGTGTACTCCTTCATGCTCACACTCTCCACCGCACTCGCCACCGTTGCTTGGCGCGCCTTGCTGCCAGGGGCGCAAGGGAAGAGGAAGACAGTCAAAGAGACACAAAGGGCATGAAGGAAGGGTTATAAACCTGCCACACCATGGCATGCCCCACACAACACACGCCATGGCCTGCGTCTCCTCTGCGGTATATTCTTTCATGCTCACACTTTCCACCGCACGCGCCACCGTTGCTTGCCTCGCCTTGCTGCATAACAGTCAAGGGAAGCACAAGGAAGGGTTATCGACAAGCATGACATGCCCTGCTATCCCCTGCCACGCCATGGCCTGCGTCTCCTCTGCTGTGCACTCCTTCATGCTCACACTCTCCACTGCACTCGCCACTGTTGCCTGGCGCGCCTTGCTGCACCGGGGAGGAAAGGGGCGGAAGGAGGGAGAGCAGTAGGTGCATAAGGGGATGGATGGATTAGCCATGCCATGCCACGCCATGGCCTGCGTCTCCTCTGCTGTGTACTCCTTCATGCTCACACTCTCCACTGCACTCGCCACTGTTGCCTGGCGCGCCTTGCTGCACCGGGGAGGAAAGGGGCGGAAGGAGGGAGAGCAGTAGGTGCATAAGGGGATGGATGGATTAGCCATGCCATGCCACGCCATGGCCTGCGTCTCCTCTGCTGTGTACTCCTTCATGCTCGCACTCTCCACTGCACTCGCCACTGTTGCTTGGCGCGCCTTGCTGCAAAAACACTCAAGGGAGGCACAAGGGAGGGGTTATAGACATGCCATGCTATGCCCTGTCACACCCTCCCGCGCCATGGCCTGCGTCTCCTCTGCTGTGCACTCCTTCATGCTCACACTCTCCACCGCACTTGCCACCGTTGCCACACTCGCCCACTCGCCCACTCAATCCCAGCCCACCTCACCTGCCACCCCACGCACTGACTCACCAGTAGAGCGCAGCAAAGTGCTGCTTGCCTCGCGCTCGGATGACCACAGCAGCCGCCCTGCTGAGCCACGGCACCTCTACCACCGGCAACCACTCCGCCCACTCGCCCACTGCCTGTAGCTCCTTGCATATCGCTGCTGCTCCTGCTGCTCCTGCCACTCCTGCTGCTCCTGCTGTTCCTGCTCCTGCTGCTGCTACTCCTGCAGCAGCTCCCTTACCCAACATATTTCCAATTCCAGCACCGGCAGCGCCAACAGCAGCAGCGGTAGCAGCGACAGTGCCAGCGCCAGCAGCAACAGCGGCGGCAGTCTGAGCAGCAGGTTCGGCATCAGCGGTAGCAGAGACTGTTCCTGCTACTCCTCCTGCTGCTGCTTCTGGGGCTGTTTCCGCTGCTGTTACTGCTGCGACGATGGCACCTGCATCACCAGCAGCAGCCGAAGCACCATCAGCAGCAGCGGCACCAGTAGCACAAGCAGCACCAGCAGCAGCTGCTCCAAAAGTGGGCATGACTATACCGGTGGGAGTACACCCAGACCCATCGGAATAAACTGGGGGAATGGTGATTCTAGGGGGCGGAGCGGTGGAGTCTCCATCCCCAACAGCACTAGCAGCAGCAGAGCGAGGCAGGGATAAGGAATTAGACGATACGATTCCGAGCTTGTTTTCTTGGACAGGAAAGGAGGAGGAGCATTGCAGAGTTGGCTGGGTGGCAGATCGGGATTTCATCACACCCCCTCCTCCTTCAACCACGCCAATGCTGCTAACACCATCAACAGCAGCAGCTGCACCTGCTGCCCCCACTGCTCCTGCCACATCCGACCCAATAAACAAAGTCTCCAACGGCCCACTCACAGCCGCAATGCTACTGCTGCTCGTGTTCGTGCTGCTGCTAGCAGTAGCCGTCAGCACAGCATCAGAGAGCGTGGATTGAGGGGTAGAACACCCCACAGGAGACAAAAGAGATGACCCAGTCCCACCACCCATGGGGGACAACAGAGACGGACCAGGGCCCCCACTCGCCCCCACACTCCCCCCACCGCCCGCCACCCCACCTTCCGAACCTGTCCCTGAGGCTCGGCCCGAGCCTAGCGGCGAGGAGGCTCGGGCGGACAGCGACGCGTTGTACTCAATCAGCATCGGATCATCAAACAGAAACTGGCTCGCGGCTCTCCCATGCTGCTTGTTAGCAGGGGAGGAAGGCGAGGGGGGTGGCCTAGCCCCAGATGGGGTATACTTCCCTCCCCCACTCCCTTCTCCCCCGTCCCCTCCCAAACCCTTAGAGAACAGATTCCCCGTAACCGAAAACGACCCCCCCCGGCGGTTCCCTCCTGCCCCTGCCCCGAAACCTGCCGCGCTCCCACCTGCACCTGCTCCCGCCCCTCCTCCTCCCCGGGTTCTCGGGCTGGGGAGAATCGCGAGGTTTTGCATGTGAAGTGCGGCTTTAAGAATGTGGAGGTTGAGCTTTCTGTTGGAATTGGATAGGACGGTTGTGAATTCTTGCTCGAGCAGGTCTAGCGCGTGGGAGAGTGGTGCGTCTATGCGGGAAAGGAGGGTTTGAATCTCCTGTAGGGAGCCTTCGGCGGTTTGACTTGCTTGAATTGCTTGACTGGCCAACTCAGTTTGACCGGTTTGACTGGTTTGACCAGTTTCACTTGCTAGGCTTTTACCTGGTTCGTCCAAAGAAAGTTGCTCCTCCAGCTGCTGCCACGGTGACAACTCTGGTGGCGCTGCTGGTGCTGCCACTAGTGACGTTTCCTCTGCTGCTGCACCTCCCCCTCCTTCCCTACCAGCCTCACCCCTCCCCCCTCCCCCTCCTGCACTCACTTCCGCGCCCTCAGTCCCCTCGACTCTCTCAGTTTCCCCTTCTGCGCGCGGGGCTCCCCCCAGGGGGGCGCGCGCGGCTGTGAGGCGCGCTTGGAGGTCCAGCAGGCGCGAGAGGGCGGGCAGGACGGCGTCCGCCTGCCGCCGGGGGTGGCGCGAGCAGGCGCGCAACAGCTGGGGGAGGGGGAGTGGGGGGAGAGGGGTTGGGAGGGGAGGGAGAGGGGAAGGAGGTGAGGGCGGGTAGGACGGCTTCCGCCTGGAGCCGGGTGTGGCGCAACAAGGCGCGCAGCAGCCGTGGAGGCGGGGGGGTGGGGGAGTAAGGGGGAGTGGGGGAGGGACGGGGGAAGGAGGTGAGGGCGGGCAGGACGGCGTCCGCCTGCCGCCGGGTGTGGCGCGAAATGGCGCGCGCAGCTGGGGAGGGCGGGCGGGGGGCAGGATAGGATGGAAGGCAGGTTCGGTGGAAGCTGGCTAGGGTTCGATGGGAAGGAGGACCGCCGGGAGAAGGAGGACGAGGAGAATGGTTCAGAAACGGAAGTGAAGGAAAGAAGATTAAGAGAGGGAACATCCTGTCGCTTACACACACTGGATAATAATGCATCTATTTGAGTCTACCAACACACTTGAGACGTCTCCAAACGCCTCAAGACACACTCTTTCATCGTAAGTTTTTTACAATTGTAGTATTTCCATTAATAACCCTCTTACCTCTGGTAGCGAAGCGTTGGCATCGCGTACGAGCTCTTCATGGCTGCTGCCGCTGCTGTCCCGTCTCGAATCGGAAAGACTTTTTGCTACAGGATCTTCTATCATTTCGCTAGTAACGGCAGCAGAAACCCTAATTTCCTGGCTGCTCTCCGCTTCTTCCCCCTCCATCACACGGGACGTTCCTGACCGTTGGATTTTCAGGGCCTGATCTCCGCCGTCCCCGTCGCGATCTGAGGCGAACGAGGTGTTGCACGAGGCGAAACGACAGCTGCTGATGTTGTGGTCGTCTAGGGTCATGTTTACGCTGGCGATGGCGACATTAACGACGTCATAAGAGACAGCAACGACAGTTGTTGATGTTGCGGCCGTCTCGCGACACGCTCGTGCCCTTCGTGGGCTCGACAATAAGGGCTTCTAATCCGTGCTATAACGGGGACATCAAGCTATTCCTCATAGGGGGGTGCGTAGTGATAGCTACTAGTAATGCCGCGGGCGTTTTGTGAAATGCTCACGGTGGCGACATTAACGAACAGCGGCGACAGCGGTAACTTGGAAGAAAGGCGGCAGAAGAAGCAGGAGCGAAGGTCGTTACAGCAACAGGTCGCTCGGACTGAATGGGTATCCCTGAGCTGCTGTCTAGTAGCGTCTGGTAACGGACTAAGGGCATCGAACCTAGAACTCAGTATTGAAACTTGGGGCACTGTGAACGCAAGCAGTGGTAGACTGATGACACTTGACACTTAGAAACGAAGAGTGACAGCTTCTGCTGCTGACAATGCGGGAAGCAGATTGCGAACGAGAAAGAGCTAACAAGCAGGTAGAGGGAAACTTGTCAGATTTAGGTTCTATGGCGGTAGTCCCCTGCACGCGGGTATCTGCATGCTACGCTCCAGAGTGTTAGAAAACCAGGCGCCTCGGTGAGTCTGAGCGTTTCTACCATCATTTATATTAAATATAGACTCCGGCAAATTGGTATCTAGTCCTAACTCACGATGTGCGTGCACATTCTCCAACAATGCTTCAACTCCGTTATCTCGCAGCACATTTCTACCTCACGCAGCGTTGCACAGCAATAAGTTATTGCACAACTCCGCTGGTTAGGTCAATGCCACGATGACACTACTCATGAGAACTGCTATGCCACTTTTCTGACAACTGGGATGACAAGCGAGCTGAGCTGACAGGCAAACTTCACTATTCTGACGCACCAGATAAGTTCACCCTCACCCTGATTACTACGGTTACGTAAGTTTCGGATCGTTTGAAGAGGGTAACATACAGCTAACAAACGGTTTGTACGAGGTTTAGCAAAGTGGAGCCACTGCTGATATGGCAATATGGCGCGAAACCAACATCTAGGAGATGGGAGAGGGAGACGAGACGGGCAAAGAGGTGATGAAACGAGGCGCGGAGTGTGCCCTTTCTGCTGTGTTTGCTTCTGCCAAGGGTCCCCTTGTTCAAGTGAAACTTGCGCATGCTCTGCGCCCCGCTGGTTTGTTCCGCGCGACAATAAAGTGGTTGCGCACGTAACGGCTTGGCTGGCAGGACGCACGTGCTGCGGCGTTGATTGAGGGGAGGGTCTGCTGTAGATCAAGTGGGCCTGTGGGATGACATGGACGGACTTGGCTTGACTCCGCTCCGCAAAAGCCAAGTTTTTCATCCTAAACTGTAAACGAATTTGGCAAATATGTATAGAAACTGTGAATAGTTCATAATGAAAGCTTACTCAAAATGGAGCAAGGGACAGCCCCCAGGGGCGTCAATCTGGGAGAACATGGTAAAAAATGTTGGGTGGAGGACATCTTTGGCTTGTCGGATAAACTGCCTTATGGTCACTTGAGAAAGGAGCCTTTGTTTGGAACGACTCGATGCTGCTGTAAGTAGTCTATTCTTATTCCATATTGGATCATTGGACAGCCTTCGGCAGCTCTGTACTTCAAGAAAAATCAATTAACTTTCAGATGCTCTATGCCAGGTGTTATACATCCTACTCATCTAACAGCAGCTACACTTTCTGCCTCATTCACACCTCGTGGCCATACCCATTCGTGCATCACAGACCTATCCATTCACTGGTCGTGAAGGGCAGCAACACCAGGAAGCACCTTACCCTCCACCAGATCCAAGCCCGCGGTGTCACCCGTCGAGACATGGGTCAACTTGTTAGCGAATCCTGCTTGTTCGACTGCTGCCACGGTGTCACGGCCTAGGACGATGGTCGTGGCACCACGTTCCGTCATTTCTGCGAGCTTAGAAATAATGGCCTGCAATGGAACAGAGTACTGTAATAAGAGCAGGGATAAGGCGCAGTGGTAGAGTGATGATGAGAAGAGGACTCAGGGTTCCAATCAATGGTGACCCTGGATCAACATTAACAACCACATTTTTCAGCAGCAAGTCAACATGGTTCCACGACTCACATTGGTTCCAGCCGAAAATTTCGGAAACTCGTTGACACCCATGGTGCCGTTCCAGATTATGGACTTGGCATTAGAGAGCTTCTGATCGTACGACCTGATTGTATCATCTCCGAGGTCCAGACCCATCCAGCCGTCTTGAATGGCTTTTATTGACACCATCTGGAGGTGGGACGGGGGAGGAGAAAGGGAAGCAACACACACGTGTCAGCAACAGCAGCACGGCCTGCTTCCCTTCCACCCGTGTACCCTCCTCTCAGCATACTTTCAGACGGATTTTCACCCTAACGCCTTGGTTACCAACTTCCCAACCATGGTAGCCTCACCTGGGTGTTGGCATGGGCATCGAATTTATCGGTAATGTTGAGGCCCGTGGGCAAGACCACCTGCACGCCCTTGGCTCACGCCTTCTCCATGAAACTGGCCGCCAGGCCAATCTGGGACCTCAAAAGTAGCCTCTCTCACCTGGGTGTTGGCATGGGCGTCGAATTTATCGGCGATATTGACGTCTGTGGGCAAGACCACCTGCACGCCCTTTGCCGCCGCCTTCTCAAGGAAACTGGCCGCCAGGCCAATCTGAGACTCCTCGCATTTCGAGCTTCCAATCGATAAGCCCTGCGCCTTGTAGAACGTGAAGATCAAGCCGCCGCCCAGTAGAATAACATCACATCTGGAAGGGGGAGCGGGGGGAGGGGGGGGGGAAGTTTCTGAGCAAATCATAACGCCCGAGAAGATTCTGAGCCACCGAGCTCGTGACCCACGAGGAGCCCGAAGGATCGAATTCCTGATCCGCTGGAGAGACCGTACACCCATCGAAGACAACTGGGTTCCCCTGGACAGAATCGAAAACCACCCCGTCCTCATAGATTACCTGCGCAGCCGAAATTTCCAGGATGTACACGCGCTTTCGTAAGGAGGGCCTCCTTTAGAGGGGGGGGTAGTGTAAGGAAAATTCATTTTCCTTACTTCGCGTCCTTGCTCAGCGCGTACACCACTGTTCCCGCCAACAGCACCCAACAGTAAACCGTTACCACTCGCGACATTCGCCTCGACACTATTCCCGCCACTGTTCACGGTTCGGTTGGTAACCCGCGCTCCGGGCCTCCGCCTCGGCATTTCCCAACCTCGGCGCTAGGCCCATCGCGCACCCCACTTTCATGCATTACCGTTACCACTGTAGTTTCGCTATATATTATTCGCTCATGCCTTCGCTCATTGGACTTTTGCTTCGACAGTGCAAGACATCCATCGGGCCACGCAAATGTACTGTTAGCAAAGGATTCCCGTTAACTTCATAAGCGGGCTATGCTGATATGAATGCTGGCTGCAAATGCAAACATACGTTTCGTCAATAAAGCTTACTAGCCTGCTGCTGCTTCCTTAGAGGCTACAGCAACTACCGCCAATCGTGAGAGACTGAACGAGCTGAGATACAATGTCAGTTGAATTTATGTTGTTGTGGGGCGATTGGATGTTGAACTCCGCTGTCAGATAAATGTCAGCACTACAACTTCTGGTAGTACTACCACTACACTCAACTCCACCAGTCAGTAAATTAGTGTCAACGGGATGAAACTCAAGGCTCTGCATCTCACATATGGTAGTACTACACGACACACCAACACAATTCTCCCTAAGTCCACATCTCGCATTTACAAAGCAAGATGGCTCAAGTCACATATCAGATGCTTTTGAAGCACATAAATTAAAAAAACGAAGTGAATTCACCGACATGATCTCAACAATCTCATCATTCCAACCCAGGCCTATTCAGCAACCGCGTTGGCTCTGATGCCACATGCTCCATTCTCCTTGAAACCACCGAAGACCTTCGACTGAACTGGTCTCCTCGTTCAACGGCACTGCCCATGCGCCCAGATGCCCCCATAAACATGTGCCCCTCCCCCACCCCCCCATAAGGCATCTGCTGCCCCAACTCTCTCAGCCGCTCTATCGATCGTGAGTGGCTATCCGCAGTTTGTTGCAGCAAATCTCGATGAAACGTCCCCATTGCAGCTACTCTTTCTCTCTGCTCCTTCAGATTCTTCTGCCACCGCTTCCCCGGACCTAGATGGTTCCAGATCTTCCCCACCGCAGCTGTGGTTCGGACCAAGCCTCGGGACCCAGCCTCGGGTGACATGCCAGGTGTCGCTTGCGGATTGGCTGGGGACTGAGAGGCTCCCAGTCCAGCTGCACCAGCTGTCAACCCCGGAGATCCTTCCATTCCCCTTCTTCCCGTCCGGTCATCATCATCATCATCATCATCATCATCGTCATCATCATCATCCTCCAAAGCTCGAGTTAACGAGGACCGTTTGATCCTGCCGCCCTTGGGATCCTCACTACCGTCAGATGAGCTCTTATGCATTTCACTGTGACAGCCCTGAGCGCTAGTCGGAGTGGCGATCTGGGAAAACTGGCCTCCGAGGCTCGGACTAAGGCCCGGGCTCAGGCCCGGGCTGAGACCACAAGCCGCTGGTGGGAGTCCGGACCTGCCGTTGTTCGACCCGAGCCTGGCTAGGTTCGGGAGGCTGGCAGAGCTGTGCATGGCTTGGCAGGTCAGCATTGTATCAGAGCCTCTGGCAAGGCTTCTGTTGCTGGATACATGCGGTAGCGCTGAGCGGTTACCAGTAACAACATGAACGACGCGGGCGTTACTGCTGCTGCTGGAAGCTCTCTGCATCATAGTAACAACATCGGCACCACTCATGCTCCCAAGGCGACCGCTCCCAAGGGAACTCCCAAGACTGCGGTGTGAAGCGAAAGAGTAGCCAGCAGCAGTAATCACGTGGGTAGTACTGCCGGTTGATGCCGACCGGTTCGAGAGAGGGCTGCTGCCTGCAGTAGTGAGAGCGCGGGTAAGCGGGCTTGCACCTGAAGCAGCAGCAGCGGCGGAAGCAGAGTGGTGAGAAATTACGCTGGAGCCGTCGTTATAGATCGAGACAAGTTCGGACCATGACTGGTGCAGATTGGTCTTTACTCGGGTGAGATTGGACCACGATCGGCTGTTGCTTCTGTCGGTGGTGCGATTGACACTGCTGCCAAAGTGCACCGTATTGCTGAAAGAGACCGTGAGCCGTTGCTTTCTCTTCTGCTGCCCCTGCTGCGGCCCTCCTGCTGCTCCTGCTGTTTCTTCTGGCACCTCCTCATCATCCTCTAGGCTCCGTTGCTGCCGCTGCCGCCACGGCCGCTGCTTCACATCCTCTCTCTTGATCGGCTGGACAGGATACTTCTGCTGCTGCTGCCCCTGCTGCTGCTGCGTTTCACTCACTCTCCCAGCCCCACCTCCACTCCCACCCTTTTCCTCCTCGTCCTCCTCTATCTCCCGGTCCCGATCCCTCCCAATTTCCGCCCCCTCCTCATCTTGCAATTCATCAAACACAAAGCTTTTTGGCAGGGCTTGGCTCGCTCGAAGACCCGTCTTCCTAGGGTCAGAAGCACCATTAGAAACACCTGCTTTTCCGGGATAGTCCCCTCCCTGTAAAGGCTCCGTCTCTCCTGTGTTTGTTCCGTGAGGGTTGCATGGGTTACCGTCGCTGTCGATGTAGTTGCTGTTGAAAGAGTTGCTTGATTCAGGGTTTGCTTGAGCTTTTTTCCTGGGGGAAATTTGTGCAAGCAGAAAAAACGGGCGCAAACATGGGCAGAAAACACGGGCAGGAAAGACGGGCAGAAAAGACAGGCAGGAAACACGGGCAGAAAACACGGGCAGGAAAATGGGCAAACAACGGGCCGGAATCATGCAATGCAAGGGTAGGGACAAGGAAGAATACAGCAGATACGGAAGGAGGGAAGGGAGCGAGAAGGGGAAGCAAACTGCACACGTGCATGCACGTGCAACACATGTATGCATATCTGTAGACAAGCACACACATGGTCACACACAAACGCACCTACACATCCACTCACATGTTGACATGCACGCGCACGCCTTGCACCATGATGATGTTTGCAAACAGCAGGCACGCCCCCAGTGACAGCCCCAGGTACACAAGCATGAAAGCACATGCATGGTAACTTACACCCACCCACATGCATGCACCCAAGTTCACCCATATGAACCGCACTGCACACCCACTCACATGTTGACATGCACGCGCACTCCTTGCACCATGATGATGATCGCAAACAGCAGGCACGCCCCCAGAGACAGCCCCAGGTACACAAGCATGAAAGCACATGCATGGTTACTCGCACCCAAATGCACCCACTTGCACCGCACTGCACACCCACTTACATGTTCACATGCACGCGCACTCCTTGCACCATGATGATGATCGCAAACAGCAGGCACGCCCCCAGAGACAGCCCCAGGTAGACAAGCATGATTCCGCTGAAACTGCGGAAGCCGAGTTGAAGGGTGGAGGAGGAGGCATCGTCGCACGATCCTGTTGTCTGCTCGGGGGAGAGTAGGGTTGGAAGGGGGGTTAGGGAGCAGAAGAGGGGTTAGAGACAGCCCCAGGTAGACAAGCTACACAAGCATGATGCCTCAAAGCATGCTCCGAGGGACAGGCCGCTGAAACTGCGGAAGGGTGGAGGAGGAGGCCTCGCCACACGATCTGGTTGTCTGTTCAGGTTGGAGTGGGGCCGGGTTTGGGGACAGAAGAGAAGAAGGAAGAATTGTTGAGGAGCCCCAGAAACAGCCTCCCAGAGACAGCCCCCAGAGACAGCCCCCAGAGACAGCCCCCAGAGACAGCCCCCAGAGACAGCCCCCAGAGACAGCCCCCAGAGACAGCCCCAAGTAGACAAGCATGATGCCACTGAAACTGCGGAAGCCGAGTTGAAGGGTGGAGGAGGAGGCCTTGCCACACGACCCTGTTGTCTGTTTGGGTTAGAGGGGTTTGGGAGCAGAAGGGTGGGAGGAAAGACTGTTGAGGCACCTCAAAGCACGTCCCCAGAGCAGCCACCAGGTCACGCCAGATTCAGGCGTTTCTTCAGAAAAAAATAACACAAACAAACAAGCAAAATAGTGCCCCCCGCCCTCCACCCCCTCTCCCCCCTTTTTTCTCACCGCAAAGACATCTTCTCGTATCCTCTGCAGCTCTCCACTTTGTGCCACGTAGAGCAGCGCATGTGCCACGTCATCAGCCAGATGGGAACCAATGGGGAAGGCCTGGTGTATAAAGGGGGGAGCAGGGAGGCGGGGAGGAGGTGGGGAGGAGGAGGAGGAGGAGGAGGAGGAGGAGGAGGAGGAGGAGGAGGAGGAGGAGGAGGAGGAGGAGGAGGAGGAGGAAAGGCATTATTTACAGAAAATAAAAATCCAATAACCCAACTCACAACGAATATCACATGCTGTATACAAAAAAAAAAAAAAAAAAAAAAAAAGACAGACGGACAAACAAACAAAACCAGTCCACAAGTATTGCTTACAAATGCCAAGTAGATGTTCTGAAGGTTCTGCATGGAGACGAGCATGCCGCAGTACTGCGAGCTAAACTGGGCGATGTATGGCGTCTGATCCACTATCGCCTCCACTCGCTTGGTTGTCAGCGCCTCGTAATAGTCAGCCTCACTGTTGAGTGGCACCAGCTGGGACTGGGAGATGGGGAAGGAGTGGAAGAGAGGGATAGAAACAGTCTGTCTAATCCACTCTCGCCTCTGCTCGCTTGGTTGTCAGCGCCTCGTAATAGTCAGCCTCACTGTTCAGCGGCACCAACTGGGCTGGCAGATGGGGAATGGGAGATGGGGAGTGGGAGATGGGGAGTGGGAGATGGGGAATGGGAGATGGGGAATGGGAGAGGGAAGTGGGAGGATAAGGGGCAATTGAAGCAGGGGAAGAGTCAGGTAAAAGAGTCCCTTTCAACCCTCTTTGTTGTCAGCGACTCGTAGTAGTCACTCTCACTGTTCAGCGGCACTTGCTGGGACTGGGCTTGGTTAGGAATTTTCTCAATGAGAAACAGCAAAGAAGCTGTGTTTGTTTGAGAGGCTTACTGGTCTAGTGAGGGAGTTTTTGAGAATTCTCAAAAACTCCCTGGAAGTGCTGTGGCTTGGTCAGGAATTTCTTCTATGAGAAACAGCAAAAAGGCTGGGTTTGTTTGAGAGGCTTACTGGTTTGAGGCCTATTTGTAGAAGGTAGGATCGGACGAAGGACCCGGCTTGGTAGCCAATGAAGGCTGGCCTCTTTGAGAAACAGTAAGGAGGTGGGAATAAGGGAACAAGGAAGGGCTTACTGGTTTAAGGCCTATTTGTAGAAGGTAGGATCGGACGAAGGACCCGGCTTGGTAGCCAATGATGGAGCCCCGGACCACTGCTTCCCCTACCGACTGCGCAGGCACGGCACAACGGGGGGAGGGGAACTCGGGAGATGTTAGAACGGAGAAACTCTAGTTGACTTGGAACAAACACAAGGACCCGGCTTGCTTGGTATCTAATGTTGGAGCCTGGACCACTGCTTCCCCCACCGACTGCGCAGGCACGGCACGTGAGGTGTCAGAATGAAACAACTTTTGAGCTGACACGCAACAAACACAAGGACCCAGCTTGGTACCCAATGATGGAACCTCGGACCACTACCTCCCCTACGGACTGTGAGCAGGCACGGCACAACAGCGGGAGGGGAACTCGGGAGATGTTAGAACGGAGAAACTCTAGTCGACTTGGAACACACACAAGGACCCGGCTTGCTTGGTATCTAATGTTGGAGCCTGGTCCACTGCTTCCCCCACCGACTGCGCAGGCACGGCACAACGGGGGGAGGGGGGACCCGGGAGATGTTAGAGAGGAGAGACTCTAGTTGACTTGGAACACACACAAGGGCCCCGCTTGCTTGGTATCTAATGTTGGAGCCTGGACCACTACCTCCCCTACTGACTGCACAGGCACAGAACAACGGGGGAGGGGGGGGGGGGGGGGAACTCGGGAGATGTTAGAGAGGAGAAACTTTAGTTGACTTGGAACACACACACGGACCCGGCTTGGTACCCCATGATGGAACCTCGGACCACTACCTCCCCTACGGACTGTGAGTGAGAACGCATGGGACAGGGGAAGTTGGAGGTGATAGAGGAGGAGTGAGTGAGCAGGTTGACGGTGTAAATAGAAGTCGTGTGTGATAAGTCGATTTTTGAGTCGACTCAAAATCGACTGACTGTCAGTGAGAACGCATGGGACAGGGGAAGTTGGGAGGTGATAGAGGAGAAGTGAGCAGGTTGACGGTGTAAATTGAGGTGAGGTTGGCCGTATACGAGGTGCTCAAAATCAGCACCAGCCCGTACCACACTAGGCAGTGCACATAGGGGCGTTTCAACTCACTGTCTGCCACCCCCACAAGACAGCAGTATTGAAAGGCACACGCACGCACACACACAGAGCAACGCACCTGGAGAGGCAGCGTGAGCAGGTTGACGGTGTAAATAGAAGTGAGGTTGGCCGTATACGAGGTGCTCAGAATCAGCACCAGCCCGTACCACACCAGGCAGTGCGCATAGGGGCGTTTCAGCTCACATCTGTCACCCCCACAGGACAGCACAGCAGTATTGAAAGGCATGCGCGCGCACACGCACAGAGCAACGCACCTGGAGAGGAGGAGTGAGCAGGTTGACGGTGTAGATAGAGGTGAGGTTGGCCGTATACG